>CP092869.1:65862325-66156872 GCA_030710605.1 Cordylochernes scorpioides
TTGAAATTATTCACAAAATATAACAAGAAATTTGGATATTCAAACAAGAAAAATGGCAGAATTCTGCGAAAAAAATGGATCCAAGAAAGGACAGCCAACACTGGAATATAATTAGAGTGTTAGAGAACAATCAAAACCAACACCAATCCTCCAATACTCTAACCGATGTGAATAGAACAGCGAGAACGAGAACAAACAGATGGCTGACATAATTGCTGAATATCTTTCAAGCACTTCCATACTCAACTATACGAATGAAGACAGGACTCTAAAAATAATATAAACCAGTTAGTTAAACAAGCAAGAAACTTCCATCAACAAGATATTTTCTCGAGAGACTTCACACTGAATGAGCTAAACTCATCAATAAAAAAATCCAAGAGGTCACCAAGAGATAATCTAATCTTTGGTCAAATGATTAAACACTTTGAAGTCAAAGCTAATAATCAACTCCTACGAATACTGAACATTTCATGGCAAACTGGTAAACTACCAAAGAATTGGAAGATATCAATTATAGTGCCAATACTGAAGCCAAACAAAGATGCCAAGGAATACAAGAACTATCGGCCAATTGCTCTCGCCAGCATACTTTGTAAAATACCAGAACGAATTATCCACTCTAAGCTCATAGTCTGGCTCACAAAAAATAATAAAATAAACCTCTACCAAACGGCCTATAGATCCCAGCACTGTACAACTGATCAACTGTTCTACTTCTGTCAATCAATAATAGATTCTTTCCGGGAAAAACCGCCAAAGAAGACCACGGCTATATTCCTTGATATGACCTCAGCTTTTGATCGAGTGTGGAGGGAGAAATTACGTGAAAAGCTGCACAACATCGGAGTAAGAGGAAAAACCTTAATCTGGATTGCATACTTCTTAAGGGGAAGAAGGTTAAAGGTTCGGGTCAATGGGAATTTTCCAAGGAAGGAAGAACATGGGCTGGTGTACCTCAGGGATCTGTGCTCAGTCCTCTACTCTATCTGCTATATATTAACGACATACATCCTTACCTCACTGAAGACACAAAGGTTGCCTGTTATGCAGATGATAAAGCCATATGGCACACAAGTAGCAGCATAGAAAAATCGTAAAAGATACTGAAGACATCAATGAGAGGACTGGAGAAGTGGGCAATGGAACTCCAAATAACCATAAACCCAATAAAACCAAACCTATGCGTCTTCTCCACTCCCAGGGAAAAAGGCCTAAATATACCCACAAAATAAGCATAAACAAACAAATAATTGATAAAATTAGAAATCCATAATACCTAGGTGTGATACTGCAGTCCTGGATCTTTCCAGTTGGTCTCGAGGACCACGCCATCACCATCTCCTAAGCGGCGAAGTACGCGATCAACGTATTCATCGTAGATCGCAAAATGCGTGGTGTCGCTGGAGACCCACTGGCGATTCTCCACCAAACTCTGCAGCGCTGGCAGAGGCGCCATATTCATTTTACATAGTGTATATAATGCATATTATCTTTTTTTAATAGTGCAGACTGTGTATGTATTGACAAGATGTCAACAAATTTATTTTAATTATTATTTATGAGGAATTTTAATTTTCATAGCACATAATTAACACCTCAAATAGAGCTATCAGAAAACTAAACATTCTGAGAAGGCTATGTGGAACAAATTGGGGAGCAAAACCCAGAATTCTCAGAACAAGATATACCACCTTAATAAGACCGATAATGGAATATGCAACACCGGTCTGGGCTCCCTCAAGCTCATCACTAAAAGTAAGACTAGACATTGTTCAAGCAAAAGCGGCCAAAATAATCACTGGTGCTGTTTCATCCACCAACAATGAGAAAATTCAGAGAGAATGTGTTCTAGACCTACTCGCTCGAAAGCAGAAGACAAAATAAAAACAACTTGGATCGGCACTTCGGAAACGAGGAACCAGTGGACGAGATCTCTCTGACCACTTGTGGTTTGGTGGATCCGCCCTTTTCTGAGAATGAGGTGAAACTGACGGCTTTCAAGTTCGGGAAAAGGAAATCTTCTGGTCCTGAAGGGATCGATAACACGGTCGTGAAAGCCCTGGTAAGGATGCACCCATCGCTTCTTTCCAGGTTATTCAATAAGTGCCTGGACACTGGTACATTTCCTGAGGCATGGAAGGTTGCCCGAGTAGTGCTTCTCGAAAAGTCTGGTAGAAAGGGTAATTCTCCTAATGATTATCGTCCGCTTTCTTTACTAGTGTGTCTAGGTAAGGTCCTGGATAGCCTACTAGCTCAGCGACTGAAGCACTGGCTAGAGAGTAATGAGCTCCTTTCCTCTTTCCAACATGGTTTTAGGGAAAGGAAGTCCACAACCACAGCTCTGAACGAGGTGTTAGAGGGGGTTGAGATGGGCTTAAATAAGGGTGCTTGGGTTCTTTTCGTGGCCCTGGACATTGATGGCGCGTTCAACTCCATGAGCTGGAACAAGTTGATGAGAAATTTGATGGACATGGGTTCTCCTGATAATTTGTGCAGCTTGATTCGTGACTTCCTGAGGGATAGACGGATTAGCCTCAGTTTTGGTGGGCGGAAGTTGGAAAGAAACTGTGCTAGGGGTTGCCCCCAGGGCTCTTTCTGCGGACCTATTCTGTGGAATATCCTGGTAAACACCGTTTTCCAGGAGGAGCTCCATGAGGGAGACAGGCTGGTTCTCTATGCTGACGACCAGTTCCTCATCATTGAGACTGCTTCGAGAGCGAAGGCTGAGAAGTGTGTTGAAACTTCTCTCCAAATTTTCTCGATCTGTGCCCATGACTCTGGCCTTAAGTTCAATGTCTCCAAAACTAAAGCCCTCAGCTTTAAGCCTAGGGACATAAGAACTAAAAGGAAAGGGATCAAATGGGAACACAAGCCGGCTATCCGGATGGAAGGACGGAGGGTAGCGTTGGTCAATAGGATGACCATCCTGGGGGTGGTCATTGATGACAAGATGGGTTGGCAATACCAGGCGGAGGAGATGGTGGCGAGAGGCAGGGAGGCGTTGTGTAGGCCTGTCCTGGTTGGCCCCCAACAGGGGGGGGGGGGGGGGGGGAAGATGCCCTGGGACTTTAAGCGGGGCCCTGGAATCGAAGAGTGACACAAGGAAGCCTCCGCAGTGGTTGCCAAAGTGGAATTGGAGTCCTAGAGGGCCGACAGGGATTGGCACGGAGGTTTTCACTGATGGTAGTAAGTCTGGAACC
Source organism: Cordylochernes scorpioides (assembly GCA_030710605.1). NCBI lineage: Eukaryota > Metazoa > Arthropoda > Arachnida > Pseudoscorpiones > Chernetidae > Cordylochernes > Cordylochernes scorpioides. The sequence goes on from CP092869.1 coordinate 65,865,529, forward strand.
AATACTGGAGCTGGGGTAGTGATATACACTAATGGAGAGCTGATCTTCCAAGAAGGTTTGCCACTCAGAGTGGACGAATTGGTCTTTTCAGCCGAGCTGGTTGCGATCAGGGTAGCCCTCAGAGTGTGTGCCGAGAAGAACTTCAGCCCGGACCGCCTTCAGATTGTATGTCGGCCCTCGTCGTTATCAATCTGGAGAAAGGGCAACTCGCGCATCAAATAATCCAGGAGCTGGAGATGATGACGCGGGCTCTGGAGCTCCCTTGGTTTAGGAGACACAGCCTCATCGAAGGTAATGAGTTCGCAGACAGGATCGCTAAGGCAGTATGCTTTAGAGGTAGATCACTGAGGACCCCAGTGACCAAGAAAGAAGTTTATAGGAGGATCAGGGGTCACGTCCAGGACTTATGGTTGGACAGATTGAGGAACAGTGTGAAGGGGAGAGAGGTATTCAATGGGGTAACAACACCCAAGTACCTCTGTAAGGTAATGTCCCACAAACTCATTAGGGTAGTTCGGGACATGGGCTCTTCCCCAAGTCTCCACAGATTTAAAATTAAGAGAAACCCTGATTGCGTCTATGGAGAAAGGGATGTGAATGCACGCCACTACGTCTTGGATTGTCCAAGGGGTGTGCAGGAAGAGAGAAGGAGGGCGAGGGGCGCGATCGAGAGTAAGCTGCTGAGAAATCACAGCAAGCTTCTTGAGAAAGCCCACGACGTGGTAGCTGAGCTTTTCCTCAGCTGTGAGTGAACAGAGTCGACCGGGGGCTGCCTCCCCGCGGTCCCTGCTGGACACAGTAGATAGTTTCCTATTTTGCTGTGATTAAAGGCCACCGGTATAGAAATCCTTCCAGACACGTTGTCTGGGAGGTGGTGTTTCCAGGTACAATGTCCAAGCACTAGCTTGGATACCGTTACTTGGCTTATGAGTTGAACAGAATAGCAGCGAAGGGCACTGAAAGGTCTGGGTGGCCATCTGCTTCTAGGGTGTACCAACTGTGCTTAGGTGGGATCCTCCAGTTCTTGTTTATTTTGGCTACTGTTTCTATTTCTTTAAAAGTAAGTTTATTTTTCTGTAGCAAGGGTTCTTTTGTGCCTTTTTTCGCTAGCGCATCAGCAGCTTCATTGCCTTCAATGCTAACATGTAAGGGTATCCATTGAAGGTGAATTTTTGAGGTATTGAGAGTTTTTGGAGATAACCAATTATGTTCCTGATTACTTTGTCTCTAAGTTCCCCTGTGTGACTCAAGTGTTGTATGGCACTTCTACTATGAGTAAGAATCCATATATCGTGATGTTTAGTATTTCTGATGGATTTTAAGACTTCATAGATGGCTATAAGTTCTGATCTGAAGATTGAGCAAAAATCTGGGTTTCTTCTGTTCATTTTCTCATTGCCATTTGTGGTTTTAATGAGAGAGCCACTGCCAGTGTGTCCCAACTCGTCTCTGCTACCATCGGTATAGATAGTTATTGCATTTTTAGGAATTTTATTAATTATTTCTAATGATAATTGTTTTAAGTATTCTGGATTTTGGTATTGTTTGTTGGTGGGTTCGTTTAAAGTGGCATTAAAAATAACATTTTGTTAGTGGTTCGCATGTAGATATTTTTTCAGCTAAATAATATTTTTCCACTTTATATTTTTAAAATCCATTTCTTTTGGCCAGGTGGAGAGGGCCTTCTTTTTTGAGTCTTATATTGGATTCCCAATTAAGTATGTAATTGAAAGTTCTGTGTTTATTTTCATAACTCTTGATTTTGTTTATATATTTTGGCAGATTGTAGCTTATTCTATCCTTTAAGGGCATAATGTCTGCCTCGCAAAGTACAATATTATTAGGGCAGGTATTTCGAAGACCTGTAATAATTCTAGGTGCATTTAGTTGTATCCTTTCCGGTGTTTTTAGATTTGTTTCAGATGCTGTACCATAGATTTGATATCCATATTCCAAGATAGGTCTCATTAGAGATGTGTAAGTTAATTTTAGTGTTGTTGCTTCAGCTCTCCACTCTTCCTGAAATATATTTCAAGATTTTTAGTCGGTCTCTTCCTTTTCTAACAACTCCTTCAATATGTTTACTGGAATTAATTTCTGGATCAAGGGTGTAGTCGAGATATTTGGGATGTTTATTATATTGCAATTGTTGTTCTTTCAGAAAAATATTTGGTCTTATTTTGTATAGTTTCTTATCGGTAGTAAAAAGACAGGTTTCAGATTTTTGGGGGTTAAATTCTAATTTATGCTTATTAGCAAATTTTTCTAGGTGGAGAATAGTCTTGTTCAAATCTCTTTCAGCTTTTTTCCAGTTAGTGTTGCTGCTCCATAGAATAATGTCATCAGCGAAAAGTCCAATATTGGTTTTATGTGGAAATTTGTCTTCTATGCCTGCAATAAATAGGGTGAAGAGAGTTGGGCTAAGGACAGATCCTTGTGGAAATCCTTGGTACAATTTGAAGGTTTTAGATAGAGTGCCATTATATTTGACCCTGATGTACATATTTTTAAGGGAATCATTTATCCAAGTGATAGCCTTTCCATCAATTTTGAAATGTTTGTATAATTTTGTAATTAACTTGTTTTTCCATACCCCTTATCAAAAGCTTGTGTAAGGTCTAAAAAGCAGCTATGGTGTGGTTAGTTGGCTTTTTGTTTGTGCATCTTTTACCTTTTGTGTGAAAAATAAGAGTTGGACTATTGTCCCATGTCCTTTCCTAAATCCATATTGTTCTTCTGGTAAGAGATTTCTTGTGTCGGGGTGGTAGGTGAGTCGTCTGAATATAAATTTTTCCATTAATTTGCAGCAAATACTTGTGAGGGAGATAGGTTGGTAGTTTTTTGGGTCATCAGCAGATTTGTCAAGTTTTTTAATGGGAATTATTGTTGCATTTTTACAGTCTTGAGGCAATTTTCCAGTTTTCCAGGAGTTATTGAAAATATTAAGAAGTCTTTCTTTGCCAATTTTGCCCAAGTTTGATATCATTCGGCCATGGATTCCATCTGGCCCAGGAGTCTTGTTTAGGTCAGTGTTTTCTAATGCATAAGCTAGCTCTTTCATATTGATTTTTTTCATGGAAAATATTATGAGTGCTGGTGACATTTTTACAGTCATGAATAATCTTTCGGGCCTTTTTTTCAACCTTGATTTTACTACTTATTTGTTATGAATTACCTAAATGATTGGCAGCAATTTTGTCATTAGTTGCTGGTGTACCATCTGTATTCTCAATCATATTTGTGTTTTCAGTTTGTGGCTGGACTCTGTCAATTTGTTTTGCCGATTTCCAAAGTTTTGTATTTGGGTTTCTTGGGTTCAGGTTTTCACAAGTTTGTTTCCATTTTTCCCTTTTCACATTTACGTATAATCTTTTTATTTTTGCAATCACAATGTTCAGTTCAGTTCTACAATTTGTTTGGTTCTGGGTGCACTTTTTTGTAGTTAATTTCTTTTAGTTATAAGTGTTTGAATATTTTTTGCCTTGTGTGTATAATTTGGAATCCATTTCTTAATATAACCTCTTGGTATTGAAACTTTGGCTGCTTTAATAATGGTGTTTTCGAAAGATATCATATTAGCCTTTTTGAAGTTTCATAATTTCTCTTAATTGAGCTAGTTTTGGTCTTGGTGCTAATTTCTATCAAATTAGGCAAATGATCACTTTCAAAAACTTTTAATATTTGCTATTTGCATTTGTGGAAAATGTCAGGATAGTAAAAACTTATATCAAGGGCTTGTGCAGTATTATAGCTGTAGGAATGATGGGTAGGATTCCCATCATTTAAGCACAAGAAGGCATTGTCGTCAAATATGTTTGATTGTATTTTGCCTCTTGGGTTTGGCGTAGAACATCCCCATAGTTGATGTTTGGCACTAAGGTCACCTAAAATAATAGTGTTGTCTGTAAGAAATTGAGCCATTGTTCCATCGTCAATAAATGTATTGTTTGGAGGGTGATACATATTGTATATGTTGATGGCTTTGTTTTGATTGAGGTAGACTTTGATACCTTGGGTTTCGAGGTCTAATGTGTTTGGAATATTAACGGCTATGTCCTCATAGTACAAATTATTGGTTAAAAATGCTAAGCCACGCACTTTAACAGCATATACAGATGGATCTTCAGACCTTACCCTGAGTAATGGAGGGGCCGGAATTAACATAATACTGCAAGATGGAACAAACATCAAGATCAAAAAAGGAGCAGGACAGATTTCTTCAAACTTCACTTGTGAACTGACAGCTATCTGCAAAGCCCTTGATGTATGCCTTAACCAACCATCCTTGCATCAAGCAGAAGGAATTTTAATATACAGCGACTCCATATCCGCTCTAGAAGCAATTCAGAAGGGCAATACTAAAACCACACAGAAAATACACTCGTTACTTACCCAACTGGAACCATTGGAGAATAACTGCATTCTTAATTGGATCCCTGCCCATGCTGGGATCGGGGGTAATGAAATGGCATTTGAATTGGCAAAGTAAGCCAGAAAGTTGAGCCAAAGGAAAGAACAAATGTCATTATTTGACGCTGATTCTTTGTCAGAATACAAGATAATTAAACAAAAAAATAAGAAAAGATCAAAATGCGAAATAAACTCTGAGAGAAAAATGACAAAAATTATAACAAGACTTAGAACAAAACACTATAAAGGAATGACAATACATCCAGATGGCACAAGAACCTATAGGGCATGCAACAATTGTCCTGGTGTGGACTTACACCTACCCACATATTTTCATGTCCAGCAATGGCCACAGCCTTGCAGAAATTTGACATAGACCCAGAGCAGCAGCTTCACACACCCAAGATAGTGGACATTGCTGCTGATGTGATGGAGATGCATGGTACATCTGAGGCTCTTTATTGGACACGACAACAACAAGGGCATTCCAGAGTAAAATAAATTATCATAGATGATACATATTTTTCAAATGAATTAAAATAAATATAATCGATACTGAGTGAGAGTTGAATTAAAAATATTAGAAATTTATTATCTTCGGAAACAAACCGTATCTAAAATATCAATTTTCTTTTTCCTACATGTTTAATTTGCATTTACCTATTTTACATATCTCTGATTGTATTTGAAAATCGTTAACCAATTCTTCATACTTTTGGCGAAGTGGTGATTTATTAATTTGTTATTTGATATTATTAGGGTATCTTTCCTGGTATTCAAAAAGGAAAAATACGTGTCGATCAGTTATATTTTTCAATTTATCAAACAATTTGGCCGCTGAATCTCTGATTCTGGTAGAGCGCCATCTGGCGAATAAAATTGTAACTAAAATCAATTTCGAATTTTACATTATTTGCCATAAAAAATTCCATTGCATCCTGAACACAATGGTGTTTACCGCATTGCTCTAGCGCGAATATTCGCGGAGTTATTAATTTTTAAAGTTGTGCGGGACTTTTGGATCACCCTGTACATCTGAAAAACTAAATGGAATAAAATAATTATATATGACTTGGAATTTTTCGCATGTACAGTTGTTCCCTAACCATATTTAAAATAATAGAAAAAGCCAGAATAGTTTCCATTTTAACTAAAGCAGGTTATCCTAGGCCCTTTATTCATAGGCATTTCTTTGATCCATCTGTTTCAAGGTAGTCCACCACTGTACACAGAGCTGCCTGTTTCCTGCCATATTCTACCTCATCACTGGCAATATCCAGAATCCTCCGTCCTTATGGAATTAAAGTATAATACAATAGTTCTCCATGTTTGGCCACCATATTAAGACATCCAATCACCAAAGCTGACAGTCCTAACCTTCCCATACATTCTACAGGAGCAGTATATGTCGTCTCATGCCAAGATTGCTCATCCACATATGTGGGTGAGACAGGCAGAACGACATACATTAGACTAACACAATATCCGTAATAAAGACCCTAAATCACTAATATATCAACATACAGCACAAACAGGTCACCAGTTTAATTTAGATCACCCAAAAATCTTATACCGTAATATACACAATAAGTACAATAGACTTTATTTAGAATCAGTCATATCCAACCAAATCAACAGCATTAACAGAAAAATAGATATCCCAGACATATACTAGGTTCTTCACAAATAATCATATAATATTCTGTTTCAATTTGAACACAAGAAAGTGGGACCCCCTGTCTTCTGTATCTTTGTGTTTAACCCAATTTTTATTGATCGCTAACTTCTATATATTTTAATCTCCGTGTTTAATATTTGAATTTAGATTATACAGTAGTATATTATATAACATATATGTAAATTTTGAAAAAAAAATTAAATTTTAAATTTTTAATTTTTAATTTCTCCAATTCTGTACATGCAAAAAATTCCAAGTCATATATAATTATTTTATTCCTTTTAGTTTTTCAGATGTATTTATGTAAATATTGTCCTCTTTATAATGGCTCAATTTTAGGTTATACGTGTTAGTATTACCACTATCCATGCCTGTAGAAGGACGTCTAGTCCGAAAGCTTGCGTATTAAATTTATAAAAGAAGCCCCCCTTATGCTTATTCGTTTAACCAATTTTTTAAGAGTTCCTAATCGTTTAATTATATGGTTGTGAGAGGAGAAATGCGTAGAATTATTCAAACCACAGTGGACCAGCTACTCCAATTTGACAGAGCTAAGATACAAAACTCAACTCATTTTATTCACTATCAATCTCTAAGTATCTCCTTCACGACGGAGGACTACTTACTATCAAACCTCCCTTTGAAAATTAAACGATTTATAGCCCGTCAAAGGATTCCATTGCTACTTTTCCGCGAGGATATCACAGGGTTTTGGAACAGCGACTCTATAAATTGCTACTTCTGCAATGTTGGCATCCAAGACAATTTGGTCCACTATCTATTCCATTGCCCATTCCTACATGAAAAGAGACTGGAAATTCGCGACATTTCGGGGCCAACCCACTACAATGTACAACATGTATATAAAATCTTCACTACTCTCCTGCTGGATAAAACATTTGTTTATAAATATTTTAAATATTTCAAGGCGATTGATAAAATGAGAGAAGAAGTGCTCAACTCCACAGACAACGGCTGATTGCTCCCCCTCCCCTCTAAATTGCTTTTCCTCCTCACTCATGTACATATATAACCGTTATGGGGAATCCCCTTGTAAGACAATAGTGTCTTAATAAAGATTTTTGTAGTTGTTGTTGGTTAAAAACTACTAGCCACGGAATAGGTCCTGTAATATAAAATAAATTTTGCATTTTTTTTTGGTGAAATATACTTATAGCGTGAATGACGTCATAGTGTTTTGGTGTACTATGAGTAAGTCAAATAAAATCGATTCAGAATTTCCTGGTGACATACATCATGCAGTGAATAATTTGATAGTTCTTGGCTCGAACAAATTCTACCAGCAACCAGGATAGATTCTGTTAAATTAAATTTAATTCGCACATTTCAGTGATGAGATTATATATATATATATAGAAATGATTGATTGGGTTTACTACAGGCCACCAGGAAAGGTTCTGTAATATTCATTAAATGTAGATTCTTTAGCGTTCAAACATACATTATCCATATAAAATGGAAAGAGTTTAAAAGCACGAATGTTTCTTTTATACATAATACAAACTTCTACTGCCCTTACTGCGATGAAAAAATATATTGGGAGGGCTTGACTCATCAGTGGTGAACCCTCCCAGCGGTTTCGCCAATTTAATCCACCAGACCGCTTCTCAGAGCTTCTCTAATAATGTATTGGATGATTCTGCTTATATATGCAGCACTGAAGGGTGGAATCTCAGAAATGGTTTTCATGAAAACTATGGACATAAGTCTATAGGACAGTAGAATTACATTTACATATTTTCATTTTATATGTATAGATGGCGCGTTATTGCTTTGTGTTAATTTATGCCTTACTGACCTTGTCTTTATTGTTTGCGGAAGAGCATTGCTCGATTCCTGAAGTTTGCATGCAAAACGGCAACACTCTTCCATTTGATCACGATATATATATTATATTGTATCAATTTAGATTTTTTACATATTTAATAAACAACAAAATATCAACAAATCGTTCCTTACTTGTAAATCCAATATAAACATGCTGATAATTTTTTTTATATAAAATATTATGTGAATATTCTAGTAAATAGAAATTTTATCTTTGCCGTTAGACTCATAACAGCATATACAGCATCTCAATTTACTTACTCTACGACGGGCTCCTCCTCAGCCCTGGACCACACCATTTAAAACTTAAAAAGACAACATACAAATAGAAATTAAGAGTAAAGTTAATATTCTAATATCTAGAAATGTAGACTTTAGAGAATACCAAGATATGTTCAACATTTAGATAGCAAAAGAAATAAATTAAATAAATTGAACTCTTCTATATAAAAATAAAATTTATAAAAGAAAGTAATTCAAAGAAGAAAGTCCCTCAACAATGTATAAATGGAGTGAAGTTTCCAATTAAAAGGGTTAACCCTCGAGAATCCATGTTGACTGATAATCATTTCTAACTTCTTTACTAGAGATCATTACCCAGTCCTCTATTTAAGAAGACTATAAAACACCCTGAAAAAGAACATTATAGCTCGATTTCTCTGAAGGCGTCTCTACAACTGTTGTATCTTAACTGGACCTCTGATCTCTCTCCCCTCGGTCAAAACCATACAGGTTCTTTTTCGTGACTTTTGTGTATTCTCTGCCACTTTTATTTTCGAAAATGTTTTATATAATCACTTATATATATGTGTGTAAATTTACTTACGTATTTGGGGGAACCGCCTCAACGCTGAAACAAACCATATAAGTTAAAGCTCAAAACCAGATCAAAAACGCGAGGTCCACACAAGTATAAGATCAAGAATTATATTCTGAATTTGATCTTCCTATAAATGTTTATAACCAATCATGGATTTAGTGATATAAAAATCGTCAAAGGTGTTCAAGCACCCTAATTGATAATCTATAAGTCTGATATTAATTACTAGATTAGGGCTATTTCCTCTATATAAGAGAAGGAAGGTTTAGAGGTGAATGTCATAAGAATAATTATTCCTGACTCTGAGCCTAGAAAAAGAACGAATTAGAATAAGAAATGAGATGAAACGATGAAATTATACAATCTAAGCTCCTTATATGGTGATGCCTCCATATTGGTTTACGCTATACCTAAACACTATAACGCATTTTCTAAATTTCAATTTAGAAACTGAATTTAGGTGAATACATAGTGAGACATTTATTCATGCCTATATGTATGTATGCTTGTATGTGTTCGAATTTCAATACTATATCTTACAATGATTGTTTAAAAAGACCAACTTTCTCTTTGCTTTCTTCTTTCTAGATCTCTTAATTAACTACCCTCGTCAAAATCCATGCATATTCTTGTTCATGACTTCTGTTATGTATTCTCTAATAATTTATATTTCTACTACCTTTCAAATCGCCACATATACAATTCCTTGAGGTATATCTACTTTAAAGGAAACTACAATTTACAAATCTGTAAGTATCTAAATAATAATTATATCTGAATTTAATTACGTGATGTGAGGAACCTCCTCAGCCCTGGAACACACCATCGTTATTTTAAAAATGGACCACCCTCTGTATAATTGATAAATAAAACTGTTCTATCTTAAAATAAAATTACAAGGAAAAATCATTCGATAAAAATATATTTTAGAAGGTATAAACATTGTGAGGTTTCAAACTGAAAAGGTTACCCCGCGAGAATCCCCGTTGTCTGATAATATTTTCTGCTTCTTTACTATAGATCCTTACCAAGGCCTCTCTTTGAGAAGTCTATGAAACCCCCTGGAAAAGATCACTATGGCCTGATTTCTCTGACGTCGTCTATGCTGGACCTAGGACTCTCTCTTCCCTCATCGAAAACGTTGCAGGTTCATGTTCATGACATCTGTTGAATAATCTCTAACTTTTTATATCAACTTGGTTTCAAATCACCACATATACACTACCTTCAAATATATAAACTTTACAGGAAACTACAATTTCAAATCTGAAAGTTTATAAAGAATTAATTTTCCTAAATTTACTTACGTGATAGGGAGAACCTCAGCGCTGGAACACACCATGTAAGATAAAGCTCAAGATCATTAAAATATCCAAAGTCCACACAAGTATTAAAAGTGATATTCGGAATTTTGATCTTCCTCTCTTCTCTCTCTCTTCTCTCTCTCTCTCTTATAAATGTTTTTCAATAAATCTTGGAATCAGTGATATACATTTCATCATAAATGCTTAAACATTTTAATTGTTAATACATAAATGTATTATTGATTAATATATTAGGATCATTTTCTCTATATATAAAATAAGGAAAGCATAACAGTGAGTTCCATAAGAATATATACCTCTCACACACAAGCCTAGAACGCGATATAATAAGAAATCATATGAAACGATGTAATTCTACAATCTGAATTCTTCATATGGTGATGCTTCCGTATTGGTTTACGCTATACAGCCCCTTCAAATATATATTAAAATAGTTTTTTTTTAATCCAATATATGCTGCTAAATTTATTTATTGAAATTATATTATAAATATTATACACTAATTAAAATGTATCTTAGCGATTGGGCAAATATAGCATAAACAGATTCTTGTCCATGACTCCTGTGTATACTCTGCCACTTTTTAGTTTGTCTGTGTTTCACCACATATAAAATTCACAAATCTGTAAGTATCTGAAGAATAATTATTCCTGAATTAACTTACGTGATGTGGGAAGCCTCCTCAGCGCTGAAATACACCATGAAAGGTAAGGCTCAAGACCACAAAGTTATAATATCAAGGGTGATATTCTGGGTTATAATCTTCATATAAATGTTTTCAATCAATCCTGGGTTCAGTGAAATACAATTCTACACAGGTTTTCATATACCCCAGTTGATAATCTATTAGTGTAATGTTAACTAGTAGAATTGGGCTATTTCCTCTATACATAAGATTTGGAAAGTATGAAATTGAGTGCCAATGAATAATTATCCCTGAAATTTTAGCCTAGTGTCAGATGGAATAATAAATGAGATAAAATTACGTAATTATATAATCTGAACTCTTCTTATGGTGATGCTTCCATATTGGCTTACGCGATACCCACATTTTATAACGCATTTTCAAAATATCTGTATCAGTAATAACATCTACCAAGGTAGTTCTGTTTTAGAAACTATATTTAGGTGAAAACATAGTGATATATTAATATATTCCTATATGTTTGTACACTTGTATGTGCTCGAATTCCAATAATATCTATTTCAATGATCGTTGAAAAAGACCACCTTTCTCTTTGCTAGACCTTTTCTAGATCTCTGAATTCCCTACCCTTGGCTACACCATGCAATCCTTTTTCCTGACTCCTGAATGGTCTTTGCTACCTTCCACCTTAACTATGTTTCAACTCACCCCATATATAATTCTTTCAAATATTCTCTCTTGCTAAATATGAATATTTCATTAATAGGGAAATACAATTCACGATTCGGTAAGGTTATAAAGTAAAAATATAATTTAATCTACTTACATCATGAGAGAGACTTCTTGGGCGCTAAAACACACCATTTAAAGTAAGGTTCAAGACCTCATATCGAATTTACATTGTCCACACGAGTTCAACATCAAAGGGGATATTCTGAATACTGACACTAATATAAACTTTGTTTAATATATAAATTTAAATGAAAAATTAGAGGAAAAAAACTCTAATCAACAATGAATTATTTACATTTATAATTAATTATTATTATATATAATCATAATTATATATATATTTGATGCACCAGCGCGCCATCTGTTATCAAAATTCAAAACTATTTTAAAGGCGTAAGATTATTTTTGAAAATAAACAATTTCTACTGCCCTTACTGCAATGGAAAAATCACCACTGATGAGCCAGGCCCTCCCTTTAATTTTTCCATTGCATTAAGGGCAGTAGAAATTGTTTATTTTCAAAAAGAATCTTACGCCTTTAAAATAGTTTTGAATTTATATATATATTTGTTCAGAAAATATAAAAACTATACTTAATTCATTAGATAGTAAAAAGGAATATTTTGGATTGAATAAAAGATTTATTTACCAATATTTCGTTTGCCTGAACGGCAACTTTTATCAAGTATTACATTTTTGTATAAACTTGTTTACATTTTGTATACGAAAATGTAATGTCTCGATAAAGGTTGGCGTTCAGCCAACCAAAATATTGGCAACTAAATCTTTTATTCAACCCAATATATGCCTTTTTACTATCTTATATATATTATTGTACAATTGATTATATACATATATATAGCAGTTGTACATACTCGTGAATTGATACGCGAGCTTATCAAAACAATCTTGTTCCCCGAAGAAGTTTGGCGAGTTGCCACACGAAATATCGGAAATAAAAACTTTATGACCCAAAATAGGCATTTTTAAATATATATATATATATAGTGTACACCAAAACTTTCAATAGATTGTGTCTCACTTGTATAGCGGGAACCTGAGCATGAGATTCTCTCTCATATAAGAGATAATGAAGAGAGGCGAACTACCTCTTTAAATATTTTTATTGATGTAAAAATGCCCTTTGAAACCAACCCACAGTAATGCTAAAATTTATAGATAATATATTTTCAATATTCAACTAAATATTTTTTTTCTTTGCCGTTTGGCTAATGCAGCATGTACAATTCCGTTAGGTTCTATAGTGTACATCGATCTCAATTTACTTACCCTAAGACTGGTTCCTCATTAGCCCTGGAACACAAAATTTAAAACTTAAATAGACAAAACAGAAATTAAAATAAAGGGTAAAGTTGATATTCTGATAACTAACAATGTAGACTATGAAGAATATCAAGATATGATTGAAATAAAGATATCAAGTGAAGAACTGTTCCATATTGAAAATACATTACAAAGTAAAAGAAAAAAAAATAAAGATCCATAACAATACATAAATGGAGTTATGTAAACTAAAAAGGTTACCCTTCGAGAATCCACATTGTCAGATGAAAAAATTCTGCTTTTTTGATAGAGACCATTACGCAAACCTCACTTTGGAAAATCTACAAAACTCCCTGGAAAATATCACTACAGCCTGATTTCTTTGACACCGTCTCTACACCAGTTGAATCTTTGATGGATCTCTGACCTCTCTCTCCCCTCATCAGAAACCATGCAGATTCTTGTTCATGACTTCTGTGTATTCTCTGATACTTTATATTTCGACTACGTTTCAAATCGCCACATATACGATTTCTTGAAGTATATCTACTTTAAATAAAACTACAATTTAATCCGTAAGTATCTAAATAATAATTATTTCTGAATTTAATTACGTGATGTGGGGATCCTCCTCAGCCCTGGAACACACCATCGTTATTTTAAAAATGGACCACCCTCTGTATAATCGATGGATTGAACTGTATTAAAATAAAATTACAAGGAAAAAGCATTCGGTGAAAATATTCTTTAGAATGTATAAACAATGTGAGGTTTCAAACTGAAAAGGTTAACCCTCGAGAATCCACATAATGATAATAATTTCTTTTTATTTACTAAAATTCCTTACCAAGACCTCTCTTTGAGAGGTCTATTACCCCGTGGAAAAGATCACTATAGCCTTTTTTCTCTGACACCGTATCTACAACAGTTGAATCTTTGCTGGACCTCTGACCTCTCTCCTCTCATCAAAAACTTTGCAGGTTCTTTTTCATGACTTCTGTTGAATAATCTACTACCTTTTATAGACTTTGTTTCAAATCACCACATATACAATCCCTTCAAATATTTATACTTTACAGAAAACTATAATTTATAATGCATCAGCGCGCCATCTGTTATGAATATTCGAAACTATTATAGACGCGTATGATTCTTTTTGTTTAATTTTCAAAAGAATCATACGCGTCTACAATAGTTTTGAATAAACTATAATTTACAAAACAGAAGGTTTATAAAGAATTGTTTTTCCTAAATTTGCTTACGTTACGGGAAGGACCTCCTCAGCCCTGGAACACACCATGGAAGATAAAGCTTAAGATCATATCAAATATCCAAAGTCCATACAAGTATAAGATCAAGAGTGATATTCTGAAATTTTATCTTCCTATAAATGTTTTTATTAATTGTTGGATTAAATGATACACAATTGGTCATAAATGCTCAGACACCCTAACTGTTATCATCCATAAATTAATTGTAAATTAATAGATTAGGGTTATTCCCTCTATACATAAAATAAGGAAAGTATAAAGGTGATTGTCATGAGAATATATATTTCAGACACTTAAGCCTAGAGCGCGATATGAAACGAAATTAAATGACAACTATATAATTCTATAATCTGAGTTTCTCATATAGTGATGTCTCCAAATTGGTTTAAGCTATACTGCCCCTTTAAATATATATTAAAATAAAAATTCCTTTAAATCCAATATATGCTGTTAAAATTGGGCTCATACAGCATAAACTGGTTCTTGTCCAAGACTCCTGTGTATTTTCTGTCACTTTTTATTTTGACTGTGTTTCAAATCGCCACATAAAATTTACAAATCTGTAAGTATCTGAAGAATAATTATTCCTGAATTAACTTACGTGATGTGGGAAGCCTTCTCAGCACTGGAACACACCATTAAGGTAATGCTCGAGACTATTCTAAATATCCAAAGTCCACACAAGTTTAAGATCAAGGGTGATATTCTGAGTTTTGTTCTTCCCTTTAAATGTTTTATCAATCAATCTTGGATCCAGTGATATACAATTCATCATAGGTTTTCAAACACCTAAACTGTTATTCCATAAGTATAATGTTTATTAATAGATTAGGGCTATTTACTCTTTACATAAGAAAAGAAATGTATAAGAGTGAGTTTCATAAGAATAATTATTCCTGACCTGTTAGCCTAGAGTCCGATAGAATAAGAAATTACATGAAACGATGTAATTCTACCATCTGAGCCCCCATATGGTGCTGTTTCCATATTGGTTTACGCTACACGCACATTTTATACCTCGTTAAAGAGCTAATACCTACTAGGCATATTGAAGTATATTTAAGTGGATATATAGTTTGACATTAATGTAGTCCTATATATATATATATATGTTTAGAAATTTTTCTCGCAATATACTATTTATTATAATAATCGTTTGAAAGGGTAACTTTTACTTTGCTCGATATCTGAACTCTCTCTAGCCTCGGCTATACCATACAGTCTTTGTTCGTGACTCCTGAATGTCCTTTGCTACCTTCACCTTAACTAAACTTCAACACAACCCATAAATAATTCCCTCAAAAATATCTCTCTTTCTAAATATAGATATCTTCTTTATAGGTAAATACAATTCACAATTCTATAAAGTTCTAGAGTTAAAACTTTCCTAAATTTACTTACATTTCTGGCGAGACTTCCTGGGCGCTAAACACACCATATAAGGTAATCCCAAGACTCCATACCCAATTAACATACTCTACACAAATCTATCATTAAAAGTGATATTATGATAACCTGCCACTCATATAAACCTTTTAATTAACTATATACTCATTAATATACAAAGAACGTCACAGACTCTAACAAAACCTAATAATATAAAAAAATAAAGCTTCCAGGGCTTAGTTTTTTGTAGTGACTCCATAATTGTATTTCTTCGAAATAGAAGATACCATACCAGAAAATTGTTTTTATTTCTCAAAGTTTTGTAAAATTCCTTTATCCTCGTCAGAAAAAAAGTAAATCATTAGGCAAGGTAATAAGAATGTATCAGAGGTGTCAAGGGCGTTCCCATGCGATTTTTCAATATTAGTAAATCTAAATCACGATTCATAAACAAATATTTAACCTCACCAAATCACCATTCCTCTCGTAAATTGTCTGTTTGCTGGAACCACCTCGGCTGGCGATGGCCTGACATTTTCTGCTACTAAATGTTTTCTCTGAGTAAAATAACTGAAATTCGAATGCTCTCTTCATCAAATAGAAATGTTCGAATATTGTCAAATTTGCAAGTTCCATCTCTTATATCTCAAATACATACACGGGATATAGCTTCGCAATTTGCATCGTTACATAACTTGGTGAGATAACTACATCCTGAAATTTTCATATATTTCTGCCAAGCATATATTTATGTTTCAAATTCAGAATCACGCGGCCTTTTATGCAAATCATTATTTTTTAATGAATAAAAAATAATAGAAGAGTTTACACAAATATAAATTAAAATGAAATCTATTATAGAGAACTTATGTAAATTTGAAAATAAATTTAATCATAATTCATTGTAACACCTTGTGTGGAATAGTGGAGATCCATTATTCCTGACGCAGTCCAGACGGCTTGGGTGACTGTAAACAAACAACCCCGGCGGCGCCAGCCGCCAACAAAGGACCAGAACAGGGCTTGGTCTTCTACCGACCGGTTGGGTGTTTTCCTCTGTCCTCTTAAGACGTATTAAATAAAGTTAGTTAGAAGGAGACTTTTACCCTCTCCTTTCTGCTATTTATTGATCGTATTTAAATCCTTGCAACAGCCCACAAAGAATCATCACAGCGAATTCTTCTACCGAATTTCGCTTCAGTGTTTTGTGAAACTATTACCCGACATTTCTACACAAAGTGGCGTCCCCGGGTGGGCTTCTGACAAGGCAAGATCAAATGGATTAACGGCGGAGTACAAGTCAAGACTCAAGCTAAGTACCTTTTGTTTTACCTTCTGTTTATAGTGTTTTTTGAAAAATGGAAATTTTAAAAAGACATAGAAATTTACTTAGAAAGCGACTAACTCGCAGCTTGAAGACGACAGAAGAGTTTCTGTTAGGTACTCCACCGATACCTGTAGAGGACATTGAATATAATAGAGAGATCATTGAAGAAACTCACAGTGAGCTTCTTTTGATCCAAAGCAAGATAAGAGACTTCATGCTAACTTCAGACATTAGCGAAGAGGAACTAGAGCAAGACGATGAGGAAGCCTTGCAATATACCCAGAGATATAAGAGGATATATAAAAAATGTCTCGCTCTTGTTGAACCCAGGATCACTGCATCCAGTCCCATGACCAGTGAAGTGAGCTTCGCTTCTAGCTCACACCATAGAACTGTAAAACTACCCAAGATAGAATTAAAGAAGTTTACAGGAGAAATAAAAGATTGGTTGGGATGGTGGGCACAGTTCAACAAGATACATGTCGATCCCACTTTAGAAGACAGCGACAAGTTTCAATATCTTGTGCAATCTATGTCGCCGGGAACCAGAGCTAGTAACCTGGTTAATAGTTACCCCCTGACTGCCGAGAATTACCCCAAAGTTATAGGAACTTTGACAGAAAGATTTGGAAGGCCTGAACTGTTGCAACAAGTCTATGTCAGGGACCTTATCCGCCTTATGATCGATTGCTCCTCCAAACAACAGTTGAAGGTGACTTCATATTATGATGAGTTGGTGACTCATTTGAGAGCATTGGAATCCTTAAAGATTGAGGCCAGACAGATGTCTGTATTTATATTTCCAATGATTGAGGCATGTCTCTCAGAGGAACTCATGAAGGCTTGGCAAAGAAGCCCCCTCCATATTGTCAAGATTGATGCTAATGATTCGACTCAAGCTAGAGTTGACCTAATTGTGGAGTTTCTCCAAAAGGAAGCTGCAGCAGAACAAGACAGAGTCTTAGCTGGATCCAAGTTTGGACTCAAATCTCCGAAACAGGATAGAAACGTGGGCAGACAATCACATCCTGCTAAGATACCTACGGCCTCTGGAATCTTTGCTGGACGTTCCCAGAATTGCATCTTTTGTAATAAAGATCATAAAAACACAGAATGTCTTGCTGCGCGCAGAATGAGCATTAAAGAAAGAAGAGAGCGTATTAAAAACGCTAAATGTTGTTTCTCCTGCCTCCAACCAGGTCATATCTCTTCTAATTGTAGAAGGCGCATAACTGAATGTATTCGATGTAAGAAGAAGCACCTTGATGTTTTATGCCCTCTTAATGCTCCTGGACGAGAGTCAGCGGATGAAGACAAAGAACAGGTGGAAGACTGTGACGTTTCTCCTACAGTTGAAATCGGAGTTTCATTCTTCGGTCTTAGCGCTTCGTCTCTGATTTTGCTACAGACTCTGAAGATTAAAGTCGAAGGTGCGACTTCGGCGAAAGTAGTGCGTGCCCTCCTTGACACAGGTTCCCAACGATCCTATATTTTGTCTAAAACTGCCCAGGATCTCGGAATATCTCCCTTTGGCCAGGAATCACTTAAACATGTGGTGTTTGGAGGTCATACTAATGAGAGTGTCCACCAAGAATACAGAGTCAATTTGGGTCATGCGTCGGGGAATTTTAAGATGGTAGCGAAGCTTCTTGACCAACAAAAAATCCGTGGTAACCTACCAAGATTGAGCCGCGGGCCATGGTTGAAAGAACTCAAAGCCCGCAGAATCTGGGTTTCTGATATTGGAAAGGATGACATGGAAATTGATATACTTCTAGGATGCGATGTGTTGGGATCTATTTTCATGATGAAATCTTGTGTGTTGTCAAATGGCTTGACTGCGTCGCAGACACGTTTTGGATGGACTTTAATGGGAGAATGTCAGCCAGGTAGTGACGTTTCACTCGCTCATCATGTTACAACGATGACAATTTCGGAGAGCAGTATAACCAATCTGTGGAATCTCGATCTTCTTGGCATTATGGATCCTATTGAGGTTAAACAGAGAGATCAGAGAGACGCACTGGCGCGTCGACATTTTCTAAAAACAGTCCAACATTCTGTTTCTGGAAGATATATTGTTTCCTTCCCGTGGACTGTAGAGAAAGCTAAAATTGCGGACAACAGGGAAGTTGCTATGAAGAGATTAGAACTGACGACTAAGAAATTAATCTCTTTGAATCTTTATGAGGACTATGATGATATTTTCCGAGGCTGGTTGGATGATGGGATAATTGAGAAAGTTCCAGCTGAACAACACGATGCTGAGGCCTTCTACCTGCCTCATCGTCCGGTGGTGAAACTCTCCAGTAGGACTACGCCTATCAGGCCTGTCTTTGATGCATCTAGCAAGGTCTATAGATCCCCATCTTTAAATGACTGTCTTGAAGAAGGTCCTACCTCATAGAGATGATTACCAACCTTATGCTAAGGTTTAGAAATGGCAAGTTTGGAGTCGTGGTAGACATTAAGAAAGCGTTTCTGCAGATTGAGGTGAATGAAAGGGACAGAGATTACCTGCGTTTTCTGAGGTATTCCCAAAATGGAGAAAAGACAGAAGTATTCCGACATAGACGTGACGTTTTCGGTGTTAACTGTAATCCTTTCATTTTGGGGGCAGTAATCGAATACCACCTGTCTAATGTTCGACCTGAACATAAACCGTTAGCTCAGAGGTTGCAGAAATCCTTTTATTTGGGCAACTTAGTCACAAGCGTGAACTCTTTTGAAGAGTTACAAGATCTCAAATTGACCGCAACGTCCATCATGGATAATGCTCGGATGGAGCTAAGCCGTTGGGAGCATAGCCTGGACGTGGTCTCCCATACTTACCCCTTTGAAAGAGCAGAGATATCTAAAGTGCTTGGTATATGTTGGGATAAAAGGGAAGATTGTTTGTCATGTGAAATTTCCGTAGCCATACCCCCCAAGATAACCAAAAGGAGTATCCTGTCCTGCTTAGCTCAGATATATGACCCTATTGGATTTCTGAACCCAATATTAATAAAGTCTAAAATTATATTGCAAAAAGCTTGGACTCTAAATTTAGCATGGGACGATGAATTGGACCGTCACTACAAGGATGAACTAAGCCTATTGTTCGACGACCTTCAGCTGCACAAAGGCATGGCAATTCCTAGGAATTTCAATCCATTGATGGTACCGCAGAAGGACTGGCAGATACACACGTTTGTTGATGCTAGTAGTGAAGCTTATGCTGCTGTGGTCTTCCTTCGGACTCGGGTTGGTGACAAAGTTGAAGTGCATATGATGGCGGCTAAGTCTCGAGTCGCTCCTCTCAAGAGACCTACGATACTAAGACTTGAACTTTTAGCCTGTGTTGTAGGAGCACGATTAAATAAGATGATCCTTGAAGCTCTAGAGTTAAAAGATATCAAAAATGTATTCTGGTCTGATGCCACAACAGCCCTCGCTTGGATAAAGCGCGATGACCAGTGGGGTACCTTTGCCGGGAATCGCGTGAAAGAGATATGCAGACTTAGTGATCCTGGAAATTGGAGATATGTTCCTAGCGAGTGCAATCCAGCTGATTTACCCTCCAGAGGATGCAGCCTCTCCCGACTGATACAGTCTAGATGGTGGGAGGGCCCTTCCTGGTTAAAACTCTCCGAAGAATTTTGGCCATCCAAGTATAAAGACCTGAATGAAGAAGAAATCTGTGCGGAAAGAAAGAAAATTGCTGTTGTGACAACAGTTAAGAGTACCGATCATTGGTACATGAAATATTTCTCCTCGTTCATAAAAAATGTGCGGATAATGGCGTGGATTAGAAGATTCATCAACAACCTCCGATCTTCAACGAAAGTAATGGGCGAACTTTCTGTGAAGGAGATCGATGAAACGGAGCTGGCGCTTTTGAAATTCGTTCAGGCCGAGTGTTTCCCTAGACACTCTATACCTGGTCTGAAGATATATGAAGTAGAAGGAATCCTGCGTGAGAAAACAAAATTGACTTATGTCAGCGACGATCCGAATGATCTTGTGACAATATCACCTTCCATGTTTCTACAAGAACAGACGGATGTCGAGTTTCCCGAGTGCAAGAATATGGGATCTAATCCAACGACACAGAAACTGCGCTATTTGAGCAAGCTGAGGGAGGAGTTGAAATCACGATTCAGGAAGGAATATTTGTCCCTCCTGATCCAGAGAAACAGACTCATTTACAATCTAAAACCCAGGCTGGGGATGTTGTCCTTGTTGGTATGGACAATAAAAAGCGTAACTTCTAGCCATTAGCAGTGATCGAGGAGATATTATTTGGAAGAGGTGGAGTGAATAGATTAGCGAAGGTGAAAACCGCAGTAGGAACCTTCCTAAGACCTATTCAGAAAATATATCCCTTGGAAATATCATCAACAGCAGCTTCTTCGCGTTTGCTGAACGATAAAGAGAAAACTGCAAAAATACAGACTAGATCGGGAAGAACCGTTTATATACCCAGCCGATTGGACGATTATTATTGTTTTTTCTGTGTGCCTAGATAAAAACAGGTGGGAGTGTATGGAATCGTGGAGATCCATTATTCCTGACGCAGTCCAGACGGCTTGGGTGACTGTAAACAAACAAACCCCGGCGGCGCCAGCCGCCAACAAAGGACCAGAACACGGCTTGGTCTGCTACCGACCAGTTGGGTGTTTTCCTCTGTCCTCTCAAGTTGTATTAAATAAAGTTAGTTAGAAAGAGATTTTTACCCTCTCCTTTCTGCTATTTAGTGATCTTATTTAAATCCTTGCAACAGCCCACAAAGAATCATCGCAGCGAATTCTTCTACCGAATTTCGCTTCAGTGTTTTGTAAAACTATTACCCGACATTTATACACAACCTCATTATAAAGATGGGTTATAGATTTTGTGTATATTTGACACGAGATTTTGAGAATAAGTTATATCCAACAGAAATTATATCACTCCATATATAAACACATATGTATAATTTAATAATTATTTTTTATTCTTATTTATTTTTATACTTAAAAATTGGAAAAAGGATGGATTCATAAGAAAGGGCTCAAAGAGACGTATTTTATATTTCAGCTCTCTATTTTTATTTAATTTAAATAACCTAAAATACCTATTTATAAGATATTTATTCTTTAAATCGAGCCGAGACCTTTAGTCAGCTTAATCAATTGTTAAATTATTATGGTGTATGGTCAACATATATGTTTTCAAATATCACGTAGGAAATTAGGAAAGATGAACTTCAGGATGACATAGTGATTTATTAAAGGCGCACAAACTAAAAGCAAATATATAAAATACGATAGAATCAATAAGGGAGGTTTATTTAGTAGCACACAGAATATAAATATAAAAATTGATTATCTGTTATTTAAAATAAATATTTCGATACATAGCTCCTTCCTTATGGGAGCTGTGACTCACAGCTTGCAAAACCTGTTGCTACTGACATGGATGGATCTGATGTGCTTCTGCCAAGGATTCAGTCAGAAACTTGGAACTTTGTCCCTGGCTCTTTAACACCCATTTCTTGCGGGGGGAAGAAGCACCCATTGCTTCAAGGTCTTCTCAGCGATCTCTAGAGTGTATTCCCTAATTTACCCAGCATCTCCAACAAACGTCACGTAGAAAATTAGGAAAGACAAACTTCAGGATGACACAGCAATTTATTTAAGACACAGACACAAACCAAAATTCATAAATTACAAGATTAGCAATAAGGGAAGTATTACAGAATAGCAAAATATAAATATCAAAGTTACAAATTTAATATTGACCTACATTCTCTTAGAAAAGTAAAAATAACGATTCATTTTACCCATTGAGAGTGTTTCTAATATTTTTATGCTATACTTGATATTTTAAGAATAAAATGTTCTCCTATATTACAGCCTGTCTCAATTTGTAAGTATTTTTTCCTCCAACATATATTGGTTTATAGAGACGTCATTAAGGAATTTGTCAAAAGAAAAATATCACTAAAATTGATGTTGTAAAAGATCAGCTTACGTTTTCCTGCAGCAGGAAGAAAACAGCCGGCGGAATCTGAAACAGAAATAAACTTATGAATACTCAGTTCTCTCTATCATTACCACAGACACACAGAGCATATATTTTTATCTCACTTTTAAAATTAAAAAAGTATAATTTATTTTAGATAAAAACGTAATTTAATAATTAAAATATTTTATGACCAAAATTTTCTTATAACCGAATGTATATTATTTTATTTAGAAATGTAAAGAAAATATGAATATAATGGTTTGTAATCAGTGTGTGTAATATAGGACTATATATTAAGACATTTCCATAATCCCTCTCTTATAAGAAATAATCATGTTTATAAATCAATATGTATATTTCCCTATTCCCATAGTAGTACCAATATAGCCAGAATTTTAAGCAAACACGGATTAAGAACATATTATGAAAGCAACCCGAGTATAGCAACCATAATAAGAAACCCCATTACAAGAAACAGTATTCCTATAACAAAACTATACAATAGCAAAGCCGTATATTCCATACCATGCAACCAATGTAATAATGTATATGTAGGTGAAACAGGCAGATATATAAAAGACAGAATAGACGAACATAGAAGAAATATTAAAAACAAAGACCCCAAATCTCTAATAGTACAACATATTAGAAACACAGATCACGATTTCAACCTAGCAAACCCTAATATTCATTATACAAACATAAATAGTAAATACAAAAGATTAATACTGGAAGCACTGATTTCATCAAAATATAATAGCATAAATAGACACATAGATATCCCAGAGACATATGATAGGCTGGTCCAAAAACTAAAATAGAATTATCCGATTTCTCTTCATCACACCACTTAACAATATTGCATATAATAATATCAACCAATTGACTAATATACACACACATAACAATAAATTTCTTAAATACTAAAATATAAAACTTCATAAATAATCCTAAATATGCAAAAAAACAGCTTATATATATATGTATAAATAAATATATGGCATATACTGAATATAAATTATTGATCAGCTGGTATTTCTAGGGGCAATACGCCTCTCTTTGTCAGGGCTTTTCTTTGATTTAAACTAAATCACGCGGGCATGTGATCCACTCACGCTATACAAGACTAAAGCGAGGAACCATTTAAATAAAATATATATAACTGTAAATACATGATTACTTGAAATTGTATCTAATATTCCTGTAGAAGGGCAGCTTGCGCCCGAAAGCTCGAATGATTTTTCAAATAAAGAAACTTATCCTTTTTGAATCTATTCGTTATTATAATATAGGACTATGTTTAAGTTGAAAACAATCTCCACAATAGAATAAAAATATATACAAATAGATATCAATACCTCGAAATATTATGAAAAGAAAATTTCTTTCACAGATTAAGATACGCCTTTTTACATAGAAGTAAATTTCAAGCCTTACAAAATAATTATTTCAAAACCTTTTATATAAACACAAAGATACTTTTAAAAATATATTTATCAGACAATAGCGTCCAATGATATGAAGCGCTAAAACTGAGGAAGTATTTTTCATTTAATCAGTTATCCTATATCACAAGACATCCTAACTCCGCCTTTGCCGGTCCCAAGCCCGGATGAAAAAGGAGGAGGGGGAGCAGTAACAAGCTCGGTAAAAAACCTGGGTTCAGCTGGCCCGGCTTATATTACCCTGTAAGGGCTCCAGGGATACAGGATGAGCAGTGTTTGTACTCCATGTTAGGAGCGGCTGCACATGGTGTCTGTTCCTCATGTCAGAGGCGGCCATTTCTTTTGGAGCTAAGTCGGCCTGCCACTGAGTAGTGCTCCCAGTCTTAATGACAAAGGCAGACGCATTCTACTTCACCCAGTCATGATGGTTGTCAAATACCATCAAGGGCCACAACTTGATATCCTAATGATTGAGTGGAGATAAGAAAGAAGAAGAAGAAGACAAGACATCCTTCTACAGGCACATGGCATTAGAGCAGCTAATCAAATAGGCTTCATATGTAGACAAGGTTGGTGTCATATTATTTAAACTCTAATTCTATTCACCTGTTGGAGGATAGATAAGTCTGAGAGCTTATGATGGAAGATCATTAAATTGTAAAACTCGCTCAACTCTCTTTTTATTTAAGAAATTTAATTTATATATTTGCTAAATATTACAGTATCCATCATATAGATTTTATTTGTACTTTTTCATTAGGCTTTATCATGATTAATACTAATGAGGATTTAAAATGAGTCTCGTTCTAGATCTGTAAAAAATTGTCAATTTGAATAGACACTATAAATTCATGTTCTCGAGTTCTCGTACCTGTTTCTTTTTACTCTTACAACAAATGGAAATCTGAGAATAAAAAGGAGAACAAGAGAATAATTTTCACCTTTATATAATATTGTCGTCGTAGTCTTAAGGAAGTTTTTTTTAATTGATTAACCTTTTTTTTACTTATCCCTAGGACACGTGGTACAGGCCATAATAATCATGGTGGGTAGAAGTTGGCGACTGCTTTTACTGTAAGTGCTCCACATGTCTTCACATGTGAAAAGAAGTTCGACTTTGCACTTACAAATGTGCCAGAGCCCCGTTTGGTTACTTACACTCGCTGGTGGGGTTGGACTTCTTCAAGAATCAGGGGCCATTGAATAATTTATTTAATCAGAAAAAATACCTAATGAGGGAATTGTACCCGGGTCGAAAACCAACGGTTCAGACCATCCTTCCATCGACCCCATTGATTAACCTGATCCCAGTATATTTTACTTTTGTGTTACATTCAAAAATCACAATTTTTTTTTTATATTTTATTATTAATTTATAAGTATATTCATTATATATGGAAGAAAGGTGAGAGATATAAATTTATTGATATAGATATGTGTGAATTAACTAGTCTAGAGAATAAAATTAATATTTAATTTATATTTATTCCAAAAGATGGCGCACTCTACATTTCAATTTTTCTCTTTAGTTTAATTAGAAAAATAAATTAAAAGGTTTACCTCTTCCATTGTTTTCGTTTTGGAAAGAGGCGCTTCCAAATCTTTCTACACAAACAAATACAAATTTGGATGTATATAAGGTTAAATACAATATTTCAATATATATACAAATTAAAATGGTTGAGAATAATATTTTCAGGACATTGGCAATCTTAATTCGATAATTATTTTTCCAGACTTCTTGGAAGTTATTATCATTATTTTTTTTTAAACTGCGTTCCTGGAATTTCCAATGATATATTTAGGACAACACTATTTCTGCTAATACTGTTGAAAGAAGGTTATCAATTTGGGAGCGTCTGTTGTTTGTTTAAATAGCTGTGTAACGAAAGAGAATACATTCAAGTTTAGACATGTCTCTCTGAGCTGTTCCGCCCTACGGATGATAGAGTGTTGATATTTAAATCTGGGAGTAAGACATTATCCAATATGATACGAAGTATTAGGCTGAGATAGGAAGAGTTGATAGAACACACTAGGTAGTTGCTATCCGAAGTGGTTTGTCACCAATTAGAGTCCGTTAGTTTGAAAAGATAGTCAATAGATTGTTCTATCGTTTATTTTGAAGGGAGAGGCGACTTTTATTTTTATAAATCAATTTCCTCCCAGCATAACTTCCATATTATATATGAGATACTATTACTTCCATATATTATTATGGATTAGTGCGACATCTGTTATGAAAATTGGCACCTATTATATACGCGCCCTCCCATTAACTTTTCCATTGTATTAATAGCAGTAGAAATTGTTTAATTTTGAAAAAAGAATCATACGCGTCTATATAAGCTTCGAATTTTCACTTCCATATTTAATCATTATTTTTATTTATTTCAATTTAAAGCGCTATGTCCACCTAAGGACACTTGCGCTGTCATACATGTATGCCTTTACCTTTGTCTATTATCCTAAGATATCAAAAGGCAAAAAAGTTCAGAATTAGAAATCAGATTAGAAAAAGAGCATATATTATATTTTATACTTTCAAACATAGTATATATATGGACGTGACCGAGGGACCCAGGAAGGTTTCACAACCTATCTTGGAGCTCTCAAGTTAGCAATGAAGTTCAGTATTTTTCTTACGTGATATATACAAATAGCAAATAATTTCACGATAAAAACATATGGATAAGTAAAATGCATTAAAATGGGGACGAAGCCTTCTATTGTTTCAAAGAGACTAAGAGGTTTGCTACCAGAGAGAAAGGTTATAGGACAAATTTATTCAGTTCGAAAATATTTGGTCAATAATTATAAAAAGGTGGACAAAGATAAAACTAAAAATAAGTTTATTCTGGGTATTAAACTGAGAGTTACTTGATGAAGAAAACCATTTTAAAAATTAATTTAGGATTTTAATGCAGGTTTGGCTAAATTACATGTTCCATGAATTATCAGAAAGCCCCTATAAGACTGTTTTTAAAAATTTTGAAATTCAGCCTATATCACGCTGACCAGGGCCAACAGTTTGTAAGGGATTGAAGTTTTTATAAAATATGTGGTCGATATTTAAGGATTTTGAAAAATCCAAGCTTTTTTGATGATACCTAATTCCGATATATGGTACATTATATCAGCCATATAGAGTTTCACGATCAGGAGAGAATTTTTTCCTAATTTTACTTTTAAATCTGTTACATACTTACTTTGTGTTTTATTTCCACAGTAAAACTAGCTCACTTATTAATATCAGATTAGTGATTCCTGCATATAAACAGCGTGTGTACCCAAATATAAAAGTGTCCTATTTATATCAATTTATTGTCTTCAAGAAAGTTTGAATCACAGGTGAATGAAATAGAGATAATACTATTTTTTGAATCTTGAAATATGATTTCATACATAATATTTCCATGCTTAGAGGGTAAAAACAAAGAATCACTACATATAATATTGGCCTTTATATGTTTACATATATGGTATACATTTAGGTGATTAGAGTCACGTGATTTGGAAAGGCTCTGGTTGAATAACCATTGCCATGTTACCTTAATCAGCCAATCAACGTGTCGTCAATAGCCAATCAGAACAAAGGTGATAATCTATATTTATTATAAGATCACGGGTTCTCGATTCTAGGAAGTTTCTTTTTTGTAAAAATAAAATATATTATTTGTTGTCGTTCTTTATTAACTTTTTATAAAGATTGTTTATTAGTTGCATTCTTTAATTATTTTTTATATTTTCCTCATTTTTATATTAATGTAATTTATGTAGTGGAAGATTATTTACCCCAGAGTGGTAATATCTCGTTGTCATATTTCAATATTTCTTCATATTATGCATCGCATATACGACAGAATAATGGTCTATTCAGCTTAAGGTAAACTTTGAGATGGCTTATAACTGCTTGTTTTTCTAGGCCTGTTCATTGAACAACTGATTTTCCAATATTCAGAACGTGTGAGTTTACGAGATTTTACATTTTTCATTTAAAAATTATTTTTCAGTTCTCGGATATTTGATTGCGAATTATTTCGTTTCGGAGGCACAAAATAATTTTTGAACCCCAATGATGATTTTTAAAAACCAATGATGATTTTAAAAACCCAATGATGATTTACTTATTATCTATATAAAGTATATTTCCGAATTTAAAATTTGACGCTGATTATTACCTCGATAGTGAACTACGCGAATTATCATTGGCAATTCTTTTACATAGGTTTTAGTTTAAGTTTGCACCATAACATGCTAATTCAAGTAGAACATGGGGTTTGAAATGGAGTAAGATCTTGAAACTAAATGAATATATTGCATCTCTAATATTAAAACCCCAAAAATTATAAAATAACATTAAGGCCTTTTAATCAAGGCGTCTAGTCTTATACCGTCTCACCCCGGAGTTCAAAAGACAAAATCAAAACAAGTGTGTATTGAGTGTAGTAATGAATAAACAAGTAATTAGCTAAACGAAAACTACATAAGTGTTAAAGAGCCAAACAACTACTGATTATTTTCTAGTCATATTTACTTTTATTTCTATAATGTATTTTCTATGTTCGATAGTATTTTTCTTTTTTGTCAAATTCATTCAGGTACAATATTTCAATAAACAAAATTGTCACTCATCGCAGAAATGTCCATTTATCGATGACGACATATTAAGCACGTTGTAAAATGTAAAATAGAAAATAAGAGATAGAGTTACCATATAAATGTAATGGTTTAGACAATATTCTGTTATATTTAGATACTGAGGTAAACCAATATTTCAATAGAAGGAATATATTTGAATAGTCAGTTTAAGCACTCTTATTAGTCAGGTGACTTCAATATGTCTTTCAGTCCTAGATAAACTTTACTTATAAACGGAGAAGATTCTTGAAAACTATATCGTCTGTTTTTCACATAAAATGAAATTTAAGGAATTTGAACTCTTTATCAATTTCAAAATCATTTTTATATCAGAAAAACTAGGTTAGATTTGACTTACTTGGTGTTACCAAAGCAAGACATTATGAAATTGAATTTGCGAAGATTAAGAAATTATAGGAATTAAGAGCAGGTTTTAAGAGATTTGTATTCTTAAATTTATCAGTAGAATGATATATATATTTTACAGATCTCTCAAATATAAACTAGCTAAACTTAATTGAGGCAATATAATAATCAATAACTATCCAGGCGACGGATATAAAGGAACGTTGAATAAATTTCAATATGGCGTTGGAATGGAAAATGTATTAATTCTTCGAAGAAAATATTCTTATTTTATCATTATGATAATCAAATAATGAATAATATCAGTTATTCTTCAACATCAAGTTCTGAAATCAATTTCTCTGTCATTTCACTTTATTTTGGCTCAGATGATTCAAATACTTAACCAAGAAAAATTACGGTTCCTGAAGACAATGTGATGGCCCCAATTACAATAATCCATAATTAATGGAATGACTGAAATGTGAAATTACCATCATTATCAACCTAAATCTTTTTGTTCTATATCTTATCGATTGACAAAAGCATTCAATTTTATTCAACGCCGAAAATAATATAATATGAACGTAGCATATCAGTGACAAAATTCCCTAAGTGTTCGGATTAAACTCATCCAATATATCATCATAGTTTGACTGCAATCTGATCAAAAGTCTGTAGAGAGAAATAACTTCTAAGAATGAATTTATTGATATCCGATAGGTCAATGCATTCACATATTTTCCTTCTGTTTTGTTATATTCATCTTGCTGGAGAAGGTTGTAGGGGTGTTCACTTTCTTGATAATCCCATTGTCTTCCATTTCCTGAAGTACTTTTTTACTCGTTCTCTAATCGACAGAGCTATGAGTCTGGATGGCTTCACTTTGCATGTTCATGTCGATTAGACTGAAACTTGCCTCGTATTCATATCCTTTCAGAATCCAATCCCTTCAAATACTATTCAGTATTCCTTTGTAATTGTTTGAGACAGGTGTTTATTCGCTGGACAACAGGTCTGTCTGCCTAAGATAAGACAAGTGTTATCTCTGGAGATGATGAAACGTATGTTCGTGGTTCTGTTTCTCACCACCCACATTACGAGACTTCGAAAGGAATTCTATGTCCTGAGAAAAACTTTTCACTGGAGTATTTTTATTTATAGATTTAGTTTACACTAAGGTTTCATGAATGTAGGGGAATATTTGATACACAAGTATACAAATATATATTTTATTCTATATTCAAACCTATTAGATAATAAAAATGCTAATATTGGATTGACTAAAATATTTATTTTCCAAATTATTTTTATTCAATTCAATATATGCCTTTTTATCTAATTATTTTAGTATAGGTTGCTCTATATTTAAAATAATTGAAAATATTGAGGTGGTTCGTCTGGTTTTGAAGAAATGATTCAATTATTCATTCGTGGTATTTTAATTTATTAAGGATAAAATATAAATAATAATAAAATGTTACAAATTAAATATCTAGTAAAAAAGAGTTGAAAAATGTTTGATTCAAATGGATGGATGTGAATGAATGTCTGCTCGTGGTGGCCGTCGATTACCAACGTACCCTCACCCGTGCTTACCACGTCACCGCCGCCGCGCATGCGCGCCGACTTGGCGTCACCGCCGGCAGAGGTGGTGGCGGCTGAAAGGGCCGTTAAAAATTGGCGGTGGGTCAAAACACCGT
Source organism: Cordylochernes scorpioides (assembly GCA_030710605.1). Taxonomy (NCBI): domain Eukaryota; kingdom Metazoa; phylum Arthropoda; class Arachnida; order Pseudoscorpiones; family Chernetidae; genus Cordylochernes; species Cordylochernes scorpioides. The sequence goes on from CP092869.1 coordinate 65,896,378, forward strand.
CACACCCCCCGGCTCCCAAGGACTCCCTGTCCTTGAAAGATCGAAGTTGAGAAGGTACACTCGTCCTTCGGTGTCTTGGATGTCATAGACTAGACTGCTGATCTTCTTCTTAACGAAGAAAGGGCCTTGTTGTCTTGGGCTGAGTTTAGACATGTATGGATGGTGCTTTGCAACAGTCCTCAAAACTTGATCTCCCTCAGAGAATTCCACATCTGGATGTTTGTCATCATGAAGATTCTTTCTCTTTATTTGAGCTTTTCTGGTATTCTCGCGAGCCAGACCTCTTGCTTCTTCTAAAGTAATGGGATGGTCAGAAAAATATGGTGATTCATAAATTCCATACAGAAGAAACTTTGGGCTGAATTTTGTTACTTCATGTGGTGTCTGGTTGTATGTCTTGACAATAAATGGTACGAGTGTCGACCATTTTTGTTTCGGTTTCTCCAAAATTGCAGCTCTCAATCTTGTGAGAAGGGTATAGTTAGCCTTTTCTACCATTTCACATGTCTGAGGATGGTATGGAGTAGCAAGGGAATGGGCAATTTTATTTTCCGACAGAAAATTTTTGAAGCTTCTACTTGTGAAATTCGAACCATTGTCCGTCAGAATACGTTTGATTGGTACTCCAGAAGATAACAGCTGTCTAAGGATGTTGAGGATGGCAGCTGAATTGTTGGATGCTGTGGGAGATGCCCAAATGTAACGACTATGGTGATCTATGATGACCTGGAGATACTTATGTCTGGAGTTCTCGGCTTCATTTCCCAAAACAATTGTATCGAGTCCAATGAGGTCAAATGGTTGGAGGTCGCTGTCCGGTATTTGGTAATGGCCGATTGTCGGTTGGTTTGACTGTTTGCTGTGCTGACAAACTTTGCATGAGGAAACATACTCTTTTATGGTCCTGAGCATTTGTGGCCACCAGTAATATGTGGAAATCAGCTTCAATGTTTTGTTTTTTCGAGGATGTCCGAAGCCATCATGAAAGTGGTGAAGACATTTTGCCCGTAGGGAATCAGGTACAACTGCTTTGGAATGGCCTCGAATTCGTATAGTGACAATGCCACTTTTAATTTGAGGGTTCTTTACAAATCGCAAGTCTGCCTGTTGTTGAGCAATCTTCATCTTATCTTCGGTTATGAATGTGCACACTGGATTCCTGGAAAGTGCGTCAACATGTGTTTGCTGTCCTCCTGCTCTGTGGATAATGTTAACTGTTGGTAAATCAGTTGAGTTTGAAGATGAAGGGTCGAAAGTAGCATACAAATTTGAGGGTTGTTCGTTTGCTGCGGTTTCTTTAGGGAATGTTTTGGGTCTATATGGGCATTCATTATGCCAATGAAAATTATTTAAATTTCGCATTTTGCAAAATCTGCATGTGTATGGTGGCTTCGGAGGTGAAGCGACGTAAGAGGTAGGATCTTTAAATTTATTATCGCTAAAGGCTGGTTTAGAGTTCTTCTGTATGGATCTAACAGCAGCCTCTAATTTTAAGGTTGCAATTATCCAAGTCTCTATATCATCGAAATGTATTGGGGCTAAGCTTATCTTCCATTGTGCTGGTAATCCTTCCGTCAACATCTGGATCAGTTCAACTTTGGATAAGGAAGTTTGTTTTAGAAGCCGGATTTTGGACTGAAAGTAGTCATTGACGGATTCATCGCGGCGTAGATACCTTCGTTGTGCATCAATTAATAATGTTGCTGTTGATGATTCAAATATTGTAATAAATTTTTGTTTGATGGTTACCCATTGCTTAATATTTGTTCCTGCAATTTCATCAGCATACCATTCTAAGGCTCTTCCTTCTAAATAGTAAAAGAACAACTTTCCTTTATCTTCATCTGTAACATGTAATTCAAAAATTTTACCCAGCTCTGGGCACGAATATCCTTCTGATCCCCGCTGTATTTTTGCAATTTTAAAATATATTTCTTTGGACATAATGATATTGAATATTATTTTTATTCTCAAAAAAATATTTTTTTTTCAGTATTCAATTTCTTTGCTTAAAAATTATTAAAATCCAAATTATGTTCACAATGACTGAAATAAATATAAAATTAAAATGAATAAAATCTTTTTGATGCTTGAATAATTGAATATCCTTGCCGGCTGCGCCAAAACTGAGGTGGTTCATCTGGTTTTGAAGAAATGATTCAATTATTCATTCGTGGTATTTTAATTTATTAAGGATAAAATATAAATATTAATAAAATGTTACAAATTAAATATCTAGTAAAAAAAACAATGGTTGCCTGTAAAGTCGGTTTTACGGGCGAAGATTTTACGTGACAACGGTAGAATATTTATTGATATGAATATAATTAAATTGCACAATAGGAACAAGGAATTGAATGAAAATAAGAATTGCACAAATTTTAACTATAGAAATATATTTTGTTTACTAAAACATTGTACATGTAAACTTAACTAATTCCTATTTGAGTGATTTTGTTGAGGATAGGACGATGATAGGAGAAATATGAAATGAAAGGAAGTGTTTCTGCTGTAATGTGTCTTGCAAAAGTCAAGTCGATAGTTGTTCCTTTTAACGTAGTTGACTTAGAAACGTTTGATACGCAATCAAGATTATACGTATTTTTCATGGAATTAAGAAACGAGTTGTCAGGCTTTACGTTTTTGTTAAAATCACCACACAGAAGAATCGGTATACTAGAATCAATTTGCACGAACGGTGGCACGTACTGGCTGTTGTGAATGTACGGACCGAGTCCTTGCCATAGTAACATTCCAATATCCTGCATACTAGCTCCTGGATGAATATATACAGCACCGAGTATAAACTTGAAGCTAGTATTAGCGGCGAAGCGAGTAACTTCAGTCATGCACATGTCACCCTTGGTTTTAATGACACGAGTTACGTCTGTAATCGCAACTTGGAACACTTCCGCCGTAGATGTCGATGATAATTTACGATAGATCGCCACTCCACCAGCCGCGTTGGTATCTGAGTTAGGTCGATTATTTTCCCTGGATACGCACTCATAACTCTTGATTGGAGTTGGTTCACAAGTGTCGCGCATCCACGTTTCAGTCAATACTAAATAGTCTGATCGTGGTATCACTGTATCTGTTTCAATGTCCGCGGCATGGGCACTTAAACTTTGACAGTTGATGTTCGTTACAATAAGTTGTCCAGCGTCGGTTGCGTCGTCACAGAATTTTACGGCTTGTTTGGTAATTGTGTCTAGAGTGTGTCCACGAAGTCGTAAGTATTCATTGCGAATATCTCGAGTAGTCTGTGAGTCGTTTCCATCTCGGCCATGTTTGAAAACCAATGGAGAGTCCTTTTCTGTTATGATGTACAATCGGTCGATACTTGTGACGCGGCTCATGGCTACATATACCAATTGCTGTGGTTGTTTTGAGGAGTACTTGTAAACAATTGTAGTAAACGTCCCACCCTGGGCCTTGTGGATCGTAATTGCACAAGCAGGCACGCAAGGAATTGTTTTCGCTTGCACTTCACTGTTTTTGTCAACGAAATGTTTACCACTTTCTTGTGCACTGGCACCCAATCGACGGATAAGGTGTTTGGTTTGCTGTGCAAATGTGGTCGACATTTGATTTTTGCTTTGGTACCCGTATTTTTGTCTTCAAACTGGAACCATAGAGTGGCGATTTCATCTTCAGCTGGCGGCAAACTTGTGCTGGTCGATGGTCCTCCTGGAGCAGAACGGTAATCTGCATTGGCTGGCTGACGTTCGATGTATAGCAAAACTCCAATAGCCCCATTTACCAATCCATCGGCGACGTCTATGTTAGATGTAATCATGTACGGATATCCTACTGCTAATGGCAACATGTCCACGACAGGAACGCTTGTTCTCTCCACCACAGAACAAGACGTTGAAGCAGGTGACTCTGACGTACCGCTGGTGAGGGCTATGTTAGCAGATTTACGTAGCTTGAACCTGCGTTGCCTCTCCGCAGCCGCTTTTGCAAAGGCTCTTACTTGTTCAGGAGTTCTGGTCAATGCTTTTCGTAGTCTGTACTCACGTTGTCGCTGAGCATTCGTTCTGGCGGTAGAGGTGGTGTGTGGAACAACGAGAGAACAACTGCAGACGTTGACGGCACGATATCCTCCGTCTCCAATGAAGTACTGGAAGTTGAAGGCACCGTTTCCATTGTTTTGAGAGTGGTGATTCCTGTTGAACATTTGAAATTGAATGGATGAATTTTTAATTTTAAAGAATCAATTTGAAAATCAAAACACCTATTCAGATCGAAGGTTCAAATTTTTGCTAAATAAATTTGAAATTAAATAAAATTTGTAATTGTAAATGATGAAGTTGAAAATTAAAACATTTACTTATATTAGATGTTAAAATTCTTGCTCAACACAGTTTAAATAAAGTTTTCTTATATCTGCCACTTTTTCTTAATATTTGTAATTTTAAATAATCAATTCGAAAATCAAAAAATTTATTCAGATCGAAGGTTCAAATCTTTGCTAAATAAATTTGAAACTATTTAAAATTTGTAAAATAATAATTAATTAATTAATTAATTTTAAACTAATAATTTACTTAACACTATCAACATTTATCAATAGTATGACATAACCTATAAACTCAGTTTCTCAACTTTTGTGTCAATCTAACAATTAATCAATCAATCATAGTTTACGATAATGAAATATCAGTGTACAATTATTTACCTTTATTGTTGTAGTTGTTGTAAATGACGAATCTAAGCACTCCACATTTTCACTACAGACACAGCTGACGATACTTTAACCACACGTGTGAACTTGTATTATGACGCTTTCTTGTTTTTCCAACGCCAAGAACGTTCGAGAAAGACAAAGACAGAGACAAGCATGCGCCGATTCAATGCGCCAAATTCTCTAGCGCTGCGCGCGCAGCACTCTCGTTCGGTGACTCATCGTAACGTTACCGGGCGTTACACTTTTTCATAAGTGACTCCCAGCCGCAACCTAATTTAAGACGTTGTCACGTCAAAAGAGTTGAAAAATGTTTGATTCAAATGGATGGATGTGTGTTGTATTTTATTTTTGAATACTCTGTGTGAAAGCTAAGTTTGGAATAGGAACTAACCTAGAAGTTTTGGTTTGGCTTTCCGGTGTTTGTTTTTGTTTGCTTTCTTGTCTTGCTAAATGCAATAAATAATTCTTTTGTTGCTTTAAAGAGAGTTGTAATTATTTAAAATACTACAATTTATGGTAGCAGACCGCGGTTCAATTTAAAACTTGAGAAAAAGCGAAAATATTTTATCAGAAGTTGGATACGTTTATTCTAATCGGTAAACAAAGATCTCTTCTGCATCAAGGTATGTAAATTTTGAAATATATTTAAATAGAATTTGAATTATATTGATAAAATAAAGTTTTAAATATAAGGATTGGAAAAAAAAAACATTTTTGAATTATAAACTACCTTTAAACTATATTGTTTATTTTTAAAAAAGTTGAAAACAAGGCTAAAATGGATTGCAATTTTTCGCCAACGACAAAAATTGAACCTTTAACAGGAACAAATTATCCGATTTGGGCTTTAAAAGTCGGAGCACTTTTACGTGGAAAGAAATTATTTAAATGCGTAATTTCGGATCCCGAGCCTGATATAAAAGATGAAGTCGCTTGGCAAATATGGAGTGAAAAGAATGACGAAGCCTTTGGAATTATAGTTACAACTCTATCAGATGAACAAGCAGGATTGTTTCTAGATGAAACTAAAGCAAAGAAAGTATGGGATGAATTAAAGAAAATCTACACAGGCAACCTAGAAGATAAGATCATTGATATTGGACTTGAACTTAAGAATATTAAGATGAAAAATAATGAATCCATAAATGAATATATGGCTAGAGCCCAAAATATTGCCTCTCAAAGTTCTTCACTTGGACACCAAATATCCCAAAGAGAACTAGCGTTTCATATTGTGCGAGTGAAATTGGGCAGTCACTTAGAGAGGAAGAGAATCGAATGAATTCTAAGATGAATGGGAGTCATTCTGATGAAAATGAACTGGCTTACAGAAGTAAAGACAGAAGAAATCACTATCAACAGAATCGACTAAAGGAGTGTTTTGTTTGCCATAAAAAAGGACATTTAGCTAAAGATTGCTGGTTCAAAAATAAGCGAACTCAAGAACAACATGGGAGAAGAAATGAAAATTCAAATACGAACTATAACAAACAAAATTTCAGAAATAATGCGAATACCGTCTCAAGCAAGCCTGCGGAACAAACTTTCAATACCAGCACAGATCGAGACCAAAGTTTTGATGAATGTCAAGACTCCAAACCAGTAGACAGGACATTGTATCAAGAGATGATCGGATCCCTGATGTATTTGGCAACCGGAACTCGTCCAGATATTTCTTTTAATGTGAGCAATTTATCCCGACTTTGCAATGATGCAAGAGAAGTACATTTAACAGGAGTTAAGAGAATATATAGATACCTGAGGGGCACCAGAGATAAAATGTTAAGATACAAGCCATCAGAAAATAGCATTCTTGTCAGCACAGATGCAAGCTGGTGTTCAACAAGTGACGCAAAGTCCTATTCCGGATACACAGTTAAACTGGGAAACAACCTGATCAGTTGGAGAAGCAAGAAACAAAGTTTGGTGGCTCTGTCTACATGCGAAGCCGAACTGATTTCGATATGCGAAGGGATGTGCGAAGTAAAATGGATTAAAGGACTTTTAGAAGAACTATGTAAGGATATGCGAACTTTCCTACAACGCTTAAAACAGATAGTCAATCTGCTATCAAGTGGATTAAATCTGAAAAATAACTTCCCGGACGAAACATATAAACCGGAAATTGTATTTCATAAAAGATGCTGTGGAAGAAGGAACAATTGACCTTGAATTTGTTAGGAGTGACGAAATGGAAGCGGACCTATTAACATAGAGTCTTCCCAAGGAGAAACTTAAAAACTGTATAAACTCTCTCGGACTTGTTTGATAGAAGCTTCCACACAGGGGAGGGATTGTTGTATTTTATTTTTGAATACTCTGTGTGAAAGCTAGATTTGGAATAGGAACTAACCTAGAAGTTTTGGTTTGGCTTTCCGGTGTTTGTTTTTGTTTGCTTTCTTGTCTTGCTAAATGCAATAAATAATTCTTTTGTTGCTTTAAAGAGAGTTGTAATTATTTAAAATACTACAATGTGAATGAATGTCTACTCGTGGTGGCCGTCGATACCAACGTACCCTCGCCCGTGCTTAACACGTCACCGCCGCCGCGCATGCGCGCCGATTTGGCGTCACCGCCGGCAGAGGTGGTGGCGGCTGAAAGGGCCGTTAAAAATTGGCGGTGGGTCAAAACCCCGTCACAATATAACAGCGGAATAATATGTAAATAATATTACAATCATGTATAACAACAGATAAACAAGATATATTGTGAATAAAAGTGTTTATTTTGCTAAATCCATGTGCATTGTGTCAGAATGCTAGTGCTGGCTGGTTGCCTGTTTGCTGTTAAGGGGCTTGGTAGGTTGTTGATGTGGTTGTGCTGGGTGTTCCCTTGCAAGTACGTTGGAATACGTTTCCCTGCACATGAACAGTTATATTTGTAGGTAGCAATACATTCTTAGCGAACAAGTCTACAAATAGCATATTCGAAAATATATTTATTTAATATCAGAATAAATAAAATAATATGTAAATATAAAGTAACGGGAGTATGATATTCATGCACCAAAAGATGAATACCGCCTTAGCGCAATGTTGTATTCCACCCAAAAAAAATATCCTCTGCCACTACACCAGCTTGAACACTTTTTTGGTAAATATGACTGATTTTTTGACATACATGGATGATTATAATGCGCTGTTCTAATGCATAATTAATGCAAAAGAGGTATCACTTCCGGTATATAAAGACATATATTGGAATAAATAAAAAATATTTTAATACCAATATTCCGGTTTAATGAACGTCAACCTCTCTGACAAGTCAAAACAACATTTTAATTATGTATCAATAGGATCTTTCAAAATTTAAATAGTTGGAATTATATTATGGCAGCGCGCGCGAAATCCGTGGTTCAAATGTAATTTCCAACCCACGAAAAAAATTCGAAGCCTTTCCATTATCCTTGCTGGGCGAAGAGCGTCAGAACTACGAGTAGTTAGAATCGCTTTTAAAATATAACAATCCCTACTTTAAAAATGTTGGCGTTTAGCCAACCAAAATATTTTCACGTGAATAATATTATTGAATCCAATTAATCTCTTTTATAATCTAGAGATTTAAGTTTGGATTGCTTGTTCACAAAATAATAACCTGACCACTCACGTTTTAGATAGTTAGAGCATTTTAGATAGCTTAGCGCCATCTAAGTGTGCAAAAAAAAAAGAGATTGTTGAGTCAGTTTATTCTTCAATAATTGATAAACCATTTTCTTGAAAATAAAAAATAACCACATACTCATTTTTCGTTGTTGATTCTTGTCAGCGTAGTGCACGCTGTACCTCAACGACCAAAATATCTTATCAAAGTGGATAGCCTTTCTTGCTTTATAAAGAAAATGGGTTAGCCAAATTTTCGGTGTAACCTAAATCAAGATTTACTTGAATTTTATTCCACTAAATGGCAGTCTGCGATCAGAAATGCTCATGTCAGAGGTCAGGGTGTCCTTGATAAAATCGCTGAACATGTAAAAGTAAGAAAAGAGAGAAATATTTTTTTCACTTTTCACCTGTTTATGGCATATACATTTTTTAAATAGATTAATTCAAATTTGATATCTCTAGGTTAGCAGAAGTATAGCCGTACCAAGTATTCTATGTAAATTGATGAAAACACACTCGCTCTATAAACACCATATCAAATATGAAGGTGTAGTAACAATTTACCTACCGCACAATTCAATCCTTCGGCGCACGGGCATCCAAATGGATCGGCGCAAGGCTCTCCTGTCGCACAGAAATAAAGTTAGACCTGATTTATCAAATATCCTATTGCCAAAATATCAATATTCTTATATTAATATCGATATTTTGATCAAATAATGAAAGTCATTTGTATTTCAACTATGTAATCACTTTTGCATGAGATTAATGAGCAACGTAGGGCACTCTAGGAAAGTTATATGATATGACTTCAATATTTACAATATTTCAAAGTAGTTTCTAACACACAATCAATAAACTTCTCCAGTATTCGAAACCATTCATCAAGTCAAGCTGATTATTTCAATCAAGTTTAACTTGTACACTCAAATTTTTCAAAGCACATATACCCAAATGACAAACGGTGTTCCAAAATCCAGCTGTTTCCATAAGTATTTTAATTTTGTTGGAAAAATATTATGTCGATATTATAAAAATGTTTGTATTCAGCTTTCAACATTATTGTTGGGGATAACACATTTCAAATTTTAGAACCTAAACACGTTTCTAGAAAATATTTTACTCAAGATGAAATTAACAGACTTCAATCTCTAATGTAACATCAATTTTATTGGTATTTCACTTTCTTCTGGTGAATGTTGTTTTTGATAAATATTTAAATGTGACATGATAAAAGAGACAGAATGACGACTCTCAGTAGGGAAATATCAGGTAGTAGGCTAAAAGGCAGTAATTAGTGAAATATTCGAATGCATAAATATATATGTGGTTATATATGGAATTTACTATTTATTTCAAAATTATTATATCGAGATTGAGTAATTCACCTAACTTTCTAAATCATGAAATAAAAATCTCAGATGCCTTCAAAGTGCATTATTCAACTAGGTTATTCACCTTTATATAAATTCACACTTTAAATACATAACTAAATGTTTAAAAGACAAAGTTGTTTTATCGTTTCTACTTTTGCACTGATAGTTACCTTTCCATCAATAAACCTATAGGCCAGGTCCATTCTAAGACAATATAGAATATTTTTTTTCATATATGATTTTATTTGCGACATACAATATGCAAAAATGTATTACATATAACAAACAGATGACGATATAGATTATGTGTGGATCTGTACTTACCTGGACCAAGCAGTCCGCGACACGCGAGATTCTGACAACATCTGCCTTCTCCACATGCTTCATTGAAAAAGCAAAGTTGCTGAAACACAGGAAATAGGATAACACAATACATCAAAGATAAAAACAAACATTTTTGCAAGTTTTATTTATAGTTTGAATGTGTCTGTGGATTATGAAAATATCTGTCGACGATGTATAATTTTATTGAGATATTTCAGTAACTTTTGGCAATTCTTGAAAGGGATGATACTAGGTTATAAAAATAATTGGCGTGATAATTGATTCAAACCCGATCTTATGTGCAAAAAAAAAACTATCTAAACCAAACATGTTAATCTTTCAAAGGAATGTCATAATTGCTGTTAAAACGAAGAGACACAAATATCACATATTATTTTCAATTACAATTTCTTCAAACTAACTGATTTAATTATTGTAAATTGTAAAATAACGCATTTTGACAAATCTGGAAGCCCTAAGAGTTCTGGTTTAGAACCTCCTTTAGACCAAGAAGAATATAACTCCGCTCGAATTTTCATAAGCAAGCATAAATTCTTTTAAAACTTGGAAAAAGGACTCTTGCATATAGGTAATAGATGAAACATTTGGATCAGATATCAACTTCTCCAATATGAGAGGGGAAAAATTATACTTTCTACAATACAACTTTCTTATGAGAAAACAAATACTTATTTGATATTTTACAATTGAATTTAAAACCTCTGAGTGACATTCTATATATAACAGCTAAAAACGAATTTAATTTGGACAATTTTACATTTTTAAAATTAAATTTTAATGTCTTTCCTGCGATTGTGAAAATAAGTGAGGACATGGCTTATCAGTGGTGAACTCTTCCAGTTGTTTCTAGAGTTCATTTAGCAAACAATTCCAATATTGTAGTTGACAGAAAAAGAGAAGTTAAGAATAAACATTATAGATACACAAACTATCTAATTACATAAGGGAAAAATTGCAGAAATACTATGAGAAGACTAATACCATTTTCAAGTCCTTCTTCACTGATTCCCAAATACCCAAATATGTCAAGCCAAATTTTTACAATGTCCAATTTTTTACTGGACACGCTAACTTTAGTTCATATTTGTACAAAGTCAGAAAGACGGATTCGCCTAAATGCTTATGTGGTGCAGAAGAAGAAAATCCTGTACATATTTTAACGGACTGTCGACTTGTAGAGGACTTGAGAGTCAAAAATCAAATAAATATAAATTGTCTAAATCAAATAGTTAATAATAGATATATGTATATAAATTTTAATAGATTTTGTAGAATGTATTTGAGTAATAGATAGCCTGGGCTGTAATATAGTTATATGCTGTAAATAGCTCTAAATTTCTGTTCTTATGTGATGTTCACTAATATTCATTATAGGGTAATTAAATCGTTAACTAACTGACAAATATGTTAATAATTTCTATTATAATAACTAATTTCATATTAATAATTACTGTAAATAAGCTCCCAAACTTGTGTATGCATGCAAATATCCAAGACGGATATCGCGTGCTTTGTAAATGATAATAAATAAATAAATAAAATCTGACTGTGAATATATCGATTGATCGATATTTAATTAATGATATCATAACTAGATGAGATATTGCTATTTTGAATGAGTCTTCAAGAAGCCACAAATCTCTCACCTGCATTGATGGTCCCACCATTAACAGAAACATCAATGGAATCAATATGGCGGCTTGCATCTTGATCAATCAGGCCATCTCTTCACTTTCCTTTTTATACGTACCTTCACAGCTGGATGTAATAGTAATATATGGCCCACATGTTTCTTGCAATACATGTCTATAAAGTACTGTTTATAACCTAATATTATGGTTTTACCAACTGTGGTTTACGTGGAAATGTAGAAATTGCCTCCTTGAATAATATATTACTGCTGACGTGTAATTAAATAAGCAAATATTGATTTGTATTTTTATCACATTTCGACACACAATCATAACGATTTCTATTTATTCTTCAGAGACAAATTTCAACCTAGTTATTTCAAATATTTTTATTCACACATTTATTTAATTTGAGACCACTTGGATTAGATGTTTACACATATGTATAATGAAAATTCCAAACTATTAAACTGGCGAAACCGCTGGGAGGGTTCACCACTGATGAGCCAGTCGTTCCCATTAATGTTTCCATTGCAGTAAGGACAGTAGAAATGGTTTAATTATAAAAGAATCAAACGCGTCTATAATAGTTTCGAATTTTCATAACAGATGGCGTGTTAATGCATCATAACATATGCATAAATGATAACATGAATTCATTTTGTGTATTGAACATAGCATGTTTAATAACTGTCTGAGTGCATGCATATACATGGGAATATTGAATCAATAAAACTATTAAAACACGATTTTACTTATAAAATAAAACACCAAATAATGTCCTTAAATGTAATGGTAGGTGTCTTATACAATTCATCTCTTTAATATATCGAGTGGAATTATTTTCTTATGTCCAATATATGCATATACAAGACAATATCTATTTCAATATATATATTTATATTGTTTTGAAAATAGGGCAATCCATACTTAATTCATTAGATAATAAAAGGCATATATTGGATTTAATAAAATATTTATTTTGCCAATATGCCTCGATAAAGGTTGGCGTTCAGCCAGCCGAAATATTGGCAAAATAAATATTTTATTAAATCCAATATATGCCTTTTATTATCTAATATATATATTAAGAAAAAAGCATCTCTGATTGCTGATGGCTTGCGTCATCTATAGGATTAAATATCAACTATTCTCGTTTATTTTTAATTATTCCAGAATTAGCCAAATACCCATTCTTGATTAATCAAGAAAAGCTAACTACGGACGCGTTTCGGGCTGTTGGCCCTCATCAGCGTGGTGCAAGCTGTACCTCAACGACCAAAAATTTGGTCATTAAGGCATCCTGAAAAATCATGAAACGGGTAGTTAAGGCCAGAATTGCGTGAGAACGCTACACAATGTGAAAAAATAGTACAAATGTAATATTGTAATATTGATTACGAGATGCCTTTTTCTTAATTTATGCACCTTATCCCAGTACAATATTACATTTGTACTATTTTTTCATATATATATATATATATATATATACAGGGTCCATTATGAAAGTAATGAGCATAATGTTATTGTGACGCGACGATAGATGGCAGCACGGTAAAACCGTGGGAAATGTGGTGGAGGGATATGCCCTTTCAATCCATCCGGTTGTCAGTTGAGTTCGAGCAGTGTGAGGGGAGATACATGCCTCCGCTTGAAGTGGGTTTTCAACTTTTGTAACATAACGCGATGGAGCGTTCGCTTGAACAACGATACGCCATAAAGTTTTGCGTGAGGCTTGGAAAAAATGCAACCGAAACATTCCAGATGCTGCAAAAAGCCTTCAAGGACAAGATCACAGTCTGGGAAGTGGCACAAGGCGTTCAAGGAGGGACGGGAGGAGGTCGCCGACGAACCCCGTTCAGGACGCCCAACAACAGCCAGAACTGACAAGAACGTGGATCGTGTGCTCGAGGTTTTGCGTACCGACCGTCGATTAAGCATCCAGCAAATTGCTGACACATTACACATGTCCACATTGTGGTACATGAATAGTGACCGAGGATCTGCAAATGCGTAAGGTCTGGGCGAAGCTTGTGCCGAAAGTGTTGACGCAAGACCAGAAAGAACTTAGAGTTTTGCGCTGTCAAGAATTGTTGATTTGATTCAAAATGAACCGGACTTTCTGAACTCTGTAGTAACCGGAGACGAATCCTGGATGTTTCAATACGACCCAGAGTCGAAAAGGCAGAGCTGTGCATGGCACACAAAATCATCCCCACGCCCCAAGAAAGCGCGAATGAGCAAGTCGCGCATCAAAACGATGATCATTGTCTTCTTTGACATCCGAGGAAAAGTCCATTGTGAGTTTGTTCCGCAGGGACAAACTGTAAACTCAGCCTTTTACCTTGAGCTGCTCGAGAGATTGAAACTCCGGATCGCACGCGTGAGGACTGACATTAAAGACACGGTCAAGCTCCACCATGATAATGCCACCAGCCACACAGCCTTCATCATTACCAACTTCCTGGCCCGGAGCAAACCCCCGGTGATCCCTCACCCCCCTTACAGTCCTGACTTAGCTCCATGTGACTTCTTTTTGTTTCCGCGACTCAAGAGTGAAATGAAAGGAAAACATTGGGAAACCGTGGAAAACATCCAACACCATGTTACAACGTTCCCGAGAAGCATTCCTGTCGAGGAGTTTCAGGGTGCCTTTCGGGCGTGGCAAACGCGTCTCTGCAAGTGTATTGATGCAGGAGGAATGTATTTTGAAGAATATTGAACATTTGCACAAATTACGATCAATAAATATATATTTTGCCAGTAAATGCTCATTTCTTTCATAATGGACCCTGTATATATATAAATTACTTATTAATTGGGGGTCGGTGGAAGGCTGGTTAAACCTTTGGTTTTCGACCACTAGGACCCGGGTTCGAACCCGCATTGAACACTTTTTTCTGTTTAAAGAAAAAAAATGCTCCAATGGCCCCCGATTCTTGCAAAAGTCCAACCCCACCAGCGAGTGCAAGTAACCAAACGGGGCTCTGGCATTAGTAAGTGCAAAGTCGAACTGCTTTTCACATGTGTAGACATGTGGTGCACTTACAGTAAAAGCAGTCGCTAACTACCCACCATGATTATCATGGCCTGTACCACGTGTACTAGGGATAAGCAAAAAAAAAAAAAACTTATTAATTAAAAAGACGCGATATTGATATATTTTCCCTAATACAGAGGAAACAAACAAAATTATAACAATTAAAACTTCATATTAGATATTTACAAATTTAAATTATTATATTATTAATCTACAGAGTTCATGAAATTTATATAGACAAAATGGTTGAGATGTAAAAGAGATAAATTATTATTATCTGGGAACAATTGAGGTCTCACTTCTGCAGAGTTTGAACAGTCGTAGATAAGGTGAATAGCAGTTTGTTCAGTTTCTCCGCAGGAATAATTTGATGTTTCAGATAGACCCCTTTTATTTTTGTAAGTAATGCTGATAATTTCTGTGTGAAATGAAAAATTGAGCGCCTATAAAATTTGGATGGAACTGTATATGAATAATGTTTGGAAAAATAGTTTGAATTGTATATTTAGCATTATAAATGGATTAATGCAAATAATCAATAATACACACACATACAGCTTTATTAAGACCATCGTTCATATACAAATTCACCACAGAAAAGAAGCATAGATGGAGCTCCTTTACTCCAGTAAGCGCAGAGCCCAACAGCCTCCAGATCCGACGCATTTCCAGTGGCCACAGAATTCAAAATATTAGTTTTTACTCGCCGAACATTCATTTATAATATTTATCTTAGTATATTATTGTTCTTACATTAAATGTATTTGTATTTAATGTATGTATATTGTATGTAATTAGTATTTGAGATAGTATTGTCAAGGAGGCTTTGGAGGCGCTTTAATGGGATGTCCTACCCCACCCGCCGTATTCACCAGACATTGCTCCTTCAGACTACCACATGTTCTGTTCGATGACACATGGCCTGGCCGAGCAGCACTTTACTTCTTACGAAGAGGCGAAAAATTGGGTCGATGTTTGGATCGCCTCAAAAGACGAGGAATTTTTTCGACACGGAATCCGTATGCTGCCTAAAAGATGGAAAAAAGTCGTAGCTAAAGATGGACAATACTTTGAATTAAATATACTGTACTGATTTCTCTGAATAATGCTTCGAATTTATAAAAAAAACTCTCAAAACTTATTTGTACCCCTAATATTTTATGAAAGGTGTATGCGAAAGGAGGTGTGAACATTCGTATGATATGATTCGATACCCATGTACCACTGAGATAAGAATATTATGTTGTAATGAATGAAGTTTCTGTGAAGAACTTGTAGAAATTTATGAATACCATTTTCAATTTTTATATAGAACATTATGTTTAATTTATTATATTTTTTATGAGAATTATGAGGACCTTTTTTTCAAATATTTGGAAATATAATCCTATCTCTTTTATGAACACTATATATTGGCCATTAAAATTTCTACAATATGTAGTAATACACAAATAACAAAATGATATATATATTTTCCAAATACATTATACTCTAAATAACAAGTGATTAATTCTAAAATAAATATGGAAGTATTCAATTCCACACTAAGATATTGAGGACATTCAGGACATATATAAGATCTGTGATGCTCCGTTTTATATTTCTGGTGTTCAGAAGGGTGTGGGTTCGATTCCCGCCCCTGGACACTTTTTATTTTTCCGTTCGCCATTACTCTTCATGTTTCACCTTTCCATACCTCATCCTCAAAGTTAGAAATGTCGCTATTTCTCTTTGAAAATAAATTTCGATTTTTATAAAAGAAACATTCGCGGTATAATTTAAATTTTCGTTTTACAATCATCAGCCGCGTTATATTGTATTTTAAATGTTACTTTAAGTATTAGTTACGAACGGAAAAATACGTCCAGGGTAGCCGAGTGGACAAGGCACCTGCCCGGTAAGCAGAAGGGTGTGGGTTCGATTCCCGCCCCTGGACACTTTTTATTTTTCCGTTCGCCATTACTCTTCATGTTTCATCTTTCCATACCTCATCCTCAAAGTTAGAAATGTCGCTATTTCTCTTTGAAAATAAATTTCGATTTTTATAAAAGAAACATTCGCGGTATAATTTAAATTTTCGTTTTACAATATCTGCATTGTTCAGTCTCATGTGTCTTTGTGTCCAGAAACCTAGGGAGGATTCGCCCAGTATCATTTCATATGTCCTTGTTTTCTAGACACAAAGGAAGTTACCTGCTACTCTTTCTTTGAGTCCCGAGTCCTAAGAAAGATCCGCGCAATTTATTTGTACGAGGTGTGTTCAAGAAGTATCGCGACTTTTGTGTTTTTTTCAAATATTATTTATTTATTCATGAATACCTATTTTGTCCCCTTCAAAGTAATCCCCATGAGATATTATACACTTGTGCCAACGGTTTTTCCAATCTTCGAAGCACTTCAAAAAATCATTTTTTAAAATATTTTTTCAGCTCCTCCTTCGATGCCGTCTTTATCTCGTCAAGCGTAGCGTAACGTCGTCCTTTCATGGGCCTCTTCAGTTTAAAGAACAAGAAAAAGTCACAGGGGGCCAGATCTGGGGAATACGGTGGCTGCGGCATCATTAGTGTGTTGTTTCTGGCCAAAAGGTCGCGCACAAGCAACGATGTGTGAGCAGGGGCGTTATCGTGGTGCAAAAGCCAATTTTTGTTCTTCCACAAATCCGGGCGTTTCTGGCGGATTGCCTCCCGCAAATTGCGCCTAACTTGCAGGTAATACTCCTTATTGACCGTTCTATCCTGTGGCAAGAACTCATGATGAACCACGCCCCTCCAATCGAAGAAAACTGTCAGCAAAACTTTCACATTCGACCGAACTTGGCGCGCTTTTTTCGGTCTTGGTTCGTGCGGCAGCTTCCATTGAGATGATTGAGCTTTGGTTTCCACGTCATAACCATAAACCCACGTTTCCTCACCAGTTATGACCCTCTGGAGCAAATTTGGGTCGTCGCGGACAGAGTCCAGCATCTCATTAGCAAGGTTCATGCGATGCTGTTTTTGGTCGCAATTAAGCAATTTTGGTACGAATTTCGCGGCGACTCGTCTCATTCCCAAATCATTGATAAAAATCGAATTGCACGAGTCAATCGATATGTTTAGGTCCTCAGCAACTTCTCTAACGGAGATTCGACGATTGGCCAATATGATTTTCTCCACTTCATTAATTTTTTCGTTTGTTGTTGAAGTGCTTGGGCGTCCACACGCTCTTCGTCATTCACATCTTCTCGGCCTTCTGAGAACATTTTGTACCACCGATAAACGTTGCTTCGGTCCAAGGTAGCTTCTCCGTATGCCACAGTCAACATTCGGAATGCATCCGCGCACTTAATTTCGTTTTTCACACAAAATTTGATACAGGTTCTTTGCTCCTTTTTTTTTTTTAATAGGCAAAAATCGAAAACGATCCAAAAACACCTGCAAGCAAAGCAGATGTCAACAATTAAGTGAACATTCAAAATGGCCGAGCTTGTCGGCATAAGTGAGAGACATGAGTACCAACATAAAGCCACAAAAAGATCGAAATTCGAATATACGTAACCCGCGAAAATTCAAAATTCGCGATACTTTTTGAACACACCTCGTATATAGAGCCAATACCTAGCTCTAATTTAAGAAGCAAATCTACAGCTCAGCAATATTTGCATATATTCGTGCCGGATAATTACTTCTGCAAAGATAATTTTATCGATTTCTTAATCGTGATTTTTATAATTTTTCAATATAACATTCTGAATTATGTAATATTATAAGAAGTTACAGATATATTAAGATATTATATAAGATAATAATAAATATTGCATATTTGAAATATTTTGATTTAAATAAAAAGTAGCGACAAATTATTAACTCAATTTATAGCTTAAGTAATAGAAAAATAATACTGTAAATAAATTAAAAAAAAACTCTTATTTAATTCGCTATGTATCTTAAATTGAAATTAATGCCACTATTTGCTATATAAGAAAGTATTGCGCGTATTCTAAACAGATTTTAAAAATAACATTCCCCTATATAGAATAAATCAGCAAATGTATCTGAAGTTGTCAGATAGAACGATGCTTCTATATATCAATAAATTACCTTATTAGTTAGATGCATGTTTCATTTAATATTAAACAGAACATTTTCACTTATGAAAAAGTTGAATCTCTATCTCTCTTGAAAATATCTTCAGAATAAAGATTATTAAACTTGTATAAATATTTTTTAAAACGTGTGAAGTAAATTTATCATGATATTAAAGAATCAACTGATTTGCCTTCAAGCCAGACTCTATATTTGTACATATTCAACGTTGAGAGAGAGAAAAAAACTTCAAAAATCATATTTTTTTCTGTTAACCAATTATAGTTTAAATTTAAATGTCACAGATTTGAGTTTAAAAATTGTTATAACGGTAATATTTATTATTAAGGCTGTAGCTATTAAAATATATTTCTATTTACATTTGTAATTTCCTTTTCATTGTACCAAAGTCAAGTATTTTACTTTGACTTATGAATGGATAATCTTCTGTTATCCATTCCCGAAGAGAGTTATTCAAACGTCTCTTCAGTTTGGAAAACTCGGCCAATAGTTTAAATATTTAGGCATTTCAGCTGATATTGACTACGTTCAGGATGATTCCATAAATATTAATAGCCATGTAGATCTTCTCCTGCCTTATGCCTTAATCAGAATTCCACATTTCCACAATGTGAAATTCAGAGATTTTATGGCATCTATATCTCGCCATAAGCCCAGCTCCACTTCATGCAAAGATCAAGTCTGAGAAATATAGGAAACCTTTTCTTCAGAAAGTCTAAATAAAACCAGACAAGTCCCTGAAAATGTTCGCTCAAGCAAATCTTGCCAGCCCTCTCATCGCCTTCAATACTCTTCATATGAAATTTCAAAATGCCAATCCGAAAATGATAATTTAAAGTGTAGGGATACTTAAAATATATCTGAAAAATTATTTTAAAAAAGGAAATAAAAATAATTTTTCCAAATTGTCTTCCGATCCGGTGAAAGATACTGAGAGCCTAAAACACAATAAAAGAGGTTAGAAATAACTCATAAAATAGATAAACATATTTATAACATATATAGAATATATTTAAAAATTATCAAAAGCCATATCTCACTATGCAGGACATTTATATTCCGTAGCATTATGACAGTTTTCCACTTACAATTAATTGGCTATTGTCGCGTGGAAAATAATTTAATAGGCTTCTGAATTACTTTTAAATGTATTTAGTTAGTTATATAAAATAAATTTAACTATGTACTTGAGCCAAATCTACCCACCAGTGGTGGGTTTAAGGGTTTCTGGTTATAAGGGCGTCACTTTCCTAGGTAGTCTGAAATAATTTGGCCAAATATATTTTTGTCCGATCTGGTTTTAATATATATATATATATATTCACGAATCCGTTCTATATAACCTAAGGAGGTAAAGGTTGACATGGTATAATTTAATACTACAGATAAGTATTATGTAGTGGAGCTACTTACCTCTTAGTCCTCCTCGTCGCTGCTATCTTATGGAGGCTCCATAAGTTTGGACAGAGTCAGAGCCATCCTGGACACAAGTTGTTGTGAGATTCGACAGTTTGTATTGTATTAATATAAAATATATGTTCAATAATTTCCCGGATACTTCCAATATTTTTATAATATGTATAATGAAAATTTTCGAACACCAATTCTAATAAAAAGAAAGTTCGAGCAACACGAAAAGGATTTCAAAATATCACTTCAACTAGCCTTTTCGAATTTTAATGGATACTAAACTGAGCTGCGAATTTGTATGAAATTCTGCTGTTATATTGCATTTTTAGGTTTTCTTTTATACTGATACTGATTATAGACTCTTTAATTTGGTACTTTAAATGAACTATGGACATAAGCTATGATGATAGTAGAAATACAGGGTGATCCAAAATTCTTGTAAAACTTTAAAAATTAATAACTCCGCGAATATTTGCGCAAGAGCAATGCGGTAAACACCATTGTGTTAAAGATGCAATGAGAATTTTAGGGCAAATAATTAAAAATTTCAAATTAATTTTAGTTACAGTTTTATTCGCTAGATGGCCCTCTACCAGAATCAGAGATTCAGAGACCTAATTGTTTAATAAATTGAAAAATATAACTGACCGACATGTATTTTTCTTTTTTGGATACCAGAATAGAACCCTAATAATTCCAAATAATGAATTAATAAAATAACATTTCGCCAAAAGTAGAAGATTTGGATGACAATTTTTAAATGCAATCCAAATTATAAAAATATTTATATGCAAATTAAGACATGTATAAAAATATATATATTTTAGATGCGGTTTGCTGGAAATTCTCAGCGATTTATATTTCAAAGATAATAAATTTCTTAGTTTTCAATTCAACTCTCTCTCAGTATCGATTATATATTTTTTGAATCATTTGAAACATATTTATCTGTCTCTGATAATTTATTTTATTCTAGAATTCCGTCACTACAGGATAAAGCACTCTTGGTGAAATTTATTTTATCGCATTTCAGAATCTACCACTGAAGCTTTACGAGCGTTTCGTACCTTTAAAGGTATTTGAAGCGGTAAAGAACCAATGAGTTGCTAGTCTCTAAGGTTAATGATAAAATATTTTGAGAAGACTTGATCTCTGGAAGCAAAACTCGGAGAGGAAGACCATCGACATGCAAGTCAGTGGCTGTTACGGTTTTTGGAACTAACGATTGGATCCGAGTCTTTGCTCAGGATCTCTTCAGAGGAAGGCTCTCAAAATGGAGTATGCCCTATAAGAGAGATATCTCGGAATCTCAATAGGCTTGTGAATTATTGCCTCCTTGATGTAATTATTCTCATTCTCGCATGTTTCTTGAGGCAAAAAAGGATGAAACCCTAACAAAAGTTCAAAGATAACAGTCCCTATTGCCCAGAAATCAACCGCCTTATTGTAATCCAGATCCTGGATAAATTCTCGGAACTTATACATTTCTTTCCAGCATTACACGGTAATTCTGATCAGGACCTTCTTCACTACAAGTGCCATAGTCGGCGAGTTTAATATGGCCGTCGTTATTTAGTAGGATGTTCTCGAGCTTCACATCTCTATGGATAATTCCGTGTGTGTGAAGAAAGTTAAGAGCTATTATAGCCTCCGCTGAGTAGTAGCGAGCATAATTTCTGGCATCCTACCCATCTGTTTGGAATGATGGTAGAAATATTTTCCTCTGACGAGATCCATTAGGACATAAGCGCTCTCGTCGGTTTCAAAGGAGGCAGCTAGGCCGATGAGAAATGGAAATCAATAGATAGTTCTAGAACCTTTTTTTCAATTTGATAATACTCTTCATAATCTGTATATATTTCGATTATTTTAAAGCAAAGGGCTCTTTGCTTATTTTATCTTTCACAAGATAAACTTATCCAAAGTCGCCTTTCCCTAAGAGTTTTACAGGTTCATAGGCTTCCAGAATTGCGCTATTAAATTCGGTTGAATTATTAGCTGTGAATCCTTCATGAATAACCTGACTGGTATTGGGAATTTTTCAGGCGGTGCATTCTGCGGAAACGGTTAAAAGATTTCCTTAAGGCGTTAGGGAGTCTTATCCTTTCAGGTCGAGCTTCCTTTAGTTGGTTCCTGGAGTTTAATTTGCCCATTCTGTGCGATAATTATTCTTAATTTTATCTTTAAATAACCGTTTGATGTTTGATGTTTTATTTGTTGGAAATATTTTATAATTCTATTATAAGAGCAATTTATAATTTTCAATTTCTTTTTCAAAATATATATTTGAGAATTCACGATTCTATGATAAACAGCGTACATAAATTAGTAAAATTTTAACCACCCAGCACACAGAATGATAGAGGAATAAGTATTTTAATTATAGATTTATTATTATAAATTTATAATAGAAATGAAATATTTTTCAACTATACTCTATTTATTTATTCTATTGTTATTTTCTAAAGCCTACATCACACATATCTTATAACTTTATAAAAAATAGATTGCTTATAAAAATTCAACAACACCAAATTTCGAAGTAGAATGCTATGACAATAAGTTTACATAATAACACATAATTCTACAATCACACTACGACATAAGAAGGTAAGATTTATATTTGGAAAAAATGTATCATATTTACCATTTACAAATATATTATACTAGACGAATGACCCGGGCAACGCCCGGGTTTACACGATTAAATGTTTTATTCAAACACATAAAACATGGCGGGCGGTCGCGTGAAACAGTCCTCGCCGACAGCCATGCGCGCGCACAGGGAAGTCACGTGCTCGCCGGCAGCCAACGGGCGCGCGCCGCCGGCAGGTCGCCTGAGCGTTCTAGAGGGCGCTGCTCGTGAGCTAAGTAGAATAATTTGAATATATAGTTTTAATAATTGATTTATATATTTTTTAAAATAGCCTATCGTTATCCCCGTTATTTTTTACCTATGTATGGAAATTTAGGTTTGAATTAGTGAACTACTGAGAATTTGTATACCGGACATACAAACCAACAAACATACAAACATTCATTTTTATATATATATGTTATGAATATTTTGGTTGTTGTGGTTAGATAAGGCTTGATAAGACAAAGGATCGATAAGATAAAGGGTTGAGGTGCAGTCGTGATAAAAAAAAGATAAATATTTACCGTCAAGTAGCTTTTATTTCCAATTACTTGAGGAAAGATTACACATTAGTTAGTTTTCACATTATATAGAATTTATAAGTTAATCCTATATTAGTGATTTAAAAGGATTGATTGGTTAACTACGCATATTTACAACAAAACTATACAACGAAACTAAACAACTAAAAAAAAACTGAAAGTCTTTCTAAAAACGATGATAACAAAAAATAAAATTATCAATGAATAAAATAAAGTATATATTTTTTTAAAATATAGAAATATTTGAGGTTTTAGATTATATAATATTTTTAGATTATATAATATTTCCCCCCTGTGAAAAGATTTAAAAAAATTAAAATTTTAAAATAAAATTGGTAATTAAAAATAATTAATTAAACGAAATCAATAAATCTATAGAAATAATTAAAAATGAAAACAATAAAAATCAATACGCACATTTTTTCAAAATAAACAAAAGAAAGTTTGTTTACAAATAATTTATATAATTATGAAATTATAATAAAAGTATATATAAGAAATATTAATGAGTGAAATAAATCAAAAATGTATATGAAGCAAAAAAGGTATTTAAAATTTGAATAATTATGACATTATGGTAGTTACACTTCAAAGTATCAAAAGCAGTAGAAAATGTTTTTTTTTTGTTACATGGTTGAGTAATGAAACGCTAATAGATATATGGAGTGACATTAAGTTATTTGTGAAGGCTTAAGAATTGGTGCTGATATTTGTTCTTCATTGTCCATGTCCAAAATATGGCCTTCCTGTAAAAAACATGGTTTATCATCAATATCTATTAACTTTGTGTTAGAATTTTGGTTTACTATAAAGTCATTTTCTAGGTTAGTGCTATAGTGAAGTAGAAAATCTGCTCCTGGGTAAAATAATTTAAGCTTATTAGAGTGTATAATTTCTGTTTGTTTTCTTTGGGGTAAATTGGGTTTATTAATTTCATATGTGACTGGAGAAAGTTGTTTTAAAATAGTAAATGGGCCTATATATCTTTGTGTTAATTTACCAGTGTTTGGATAAATAAAGGTTTTTACTAATACCTGATCTCCTTCTTTAAAAATTGGTTCTGGGTGTTTAATATCATAAAGTTGTTTGCTGTGTTCATGGGATTTTATGGTTCTTTCAATGGCTAATTTTCTTGCTTTTTCAATTGGTGTATGTGTTACTGTGTCATGTTCTATATACTGTGGTTGTATTCCATAATATAAGAATTTAGGAGTAAAACCTGTTGTGGTATGTACTGTTTCATTATAGCTTTCAGTAATTTTAGGAATATATTTTGTCCAAGGAATCTTTAAATTAGCATTATATTCACATCTTAACCTATTAATGATAGTGGAATTTAGTCTTTCTACTTTTGCATTTGTTTCTGGATGATGGGAACTGGTGAGTAGATGCTTAACATTATTTCTTTCTAAAAAGTGTTTAAATTTTCTGCTAAGAAAAGCTGCATTTCTGTCAGTTATTAATATTTCAGGTTTATTAATTTGGAATAAATTTCTTAAACAAGTTATATAGGAATCAGTTGATACAGATTTTGTTGGAAAAGCCCAAAGGAATCTACTATGGTGATCTACTATCATATGGATACTGTGTCTAGTTGTCCCATAATTATGTAACCCGCCCAATGTATCTAGAGAAAAAATGTGATTTGGGTGTGTGGCTATTGGCATCTGTTGTAGTGGTCCATAAACAATTCTGTTATCCCTAGACTTGTTAAACTGGCAAGTTTCACAATGTTTGGTGTAATTAGCAATTTCCCTAGTCATATGTGGCCAATAATAGTGTGGAGAAATTATTTTAGTCATTTGAGTTGTTCCAATATGTCCATGCTTTATATGTACTTTGCTTAATAATTTCTGTCTTAGTGTTTGTGGTACATAAGCTCTTTGAAAACCTCTTTTATTAATAATGTAGAGGCCATTTTGTATTTTAATTTTAGCACTACTAATTAGTTCTGTGGATTGGTGTTCTTTTAACTCATTATATGTTAGGTAAAATGAGTCAGGTGCTCTTGACAGCACACATGTTTGCTTCTATATTATTTAATCCTTTAATATGTTTAATGTCAAAGCTATATTGAGATAGGATTAAAGACCATCTAAATAACCTACCTTGTGGGTTTTTTACATTTTTGATCCATTTTAAAGGTAAGTGATCTGTGTGCAAGGTAAAATGTATGTTGTGAAGGTATGTGTGAAACCTTTGTACTGAATTAATGATAGCTAATGTTTCAATTTCTGAGGCAGTATAATTCTGTTCATATGGGTGAAGTTTTCTTGAAAAATAACCTATGGGGTGTAAAATGCCTTGTTCATCTGGTTGTTTAAGAACTCCTGCTACTCCTAGACTTGACGCGTCTGTGAATAAATGACATGGTTTTGATGGGTCATAAATATATAGTACAGGTTGTGATATGAGTGTATTTTTAAGTGTTTGGAAGGCTTGTTCATGTTTCGCACTCCATAGCCAAGGAGCATTTTTTAACAAAAGTTCATTCAAAGGTGCCCTAATTTGCGCATAATGGGGAATAAATTTATTATAAATATTTATGGTGCCTAAAAATCTCTAAAAAGTTTTTATAATTATATGGTCTATTTAATTTTAAAATTGCTTCAATATTTGTGTTATTTGGTGTATATTTTCCTGAGTTAATAGTGTATCCTAAGAATTGTATTTCTTTTTGTAAAAATTTGCATTTATTGAGATTCAGCTTTATATCCTCTTGTTCGAATATACCTAATATGTCATCTAAATGTTTAATGTGTTCTTCATAAGTTTTGGAGTGTATAATAATATCATCAAAATAATTTAAGGCATAGTGTATATTATGCTTAGTGAAAACTGACTTCATAATCCTTTCAAATTGTGAAGGTGCATTTTTTAGACCATATGGAAGTCTGTTCCATTCATAACATCCTAATTGTGTTACAAAGGAAGTTTTATGTCTATCTTTTTCATCTATGGGTATATGCCAGTATGCATTTTTAACATCTAGAATAGTGTATATTTTTGACTGTGATAACCTATCTATAATTTGTTCTATAAGTGGAATTGGGGTATGTTCTGGAACTGTTTTTTGATTAAGTTTCCTATAATCTATACAGAGTCTTGTGGGGTGATTTGGGTTATCAGATTTTTTATTCATTAATAATGCAGGAGAACTATAGGGGCTAGATGAGGGTCTAATAATATCATATTTTAATAATTCAGTTATTTGTTTTTGTATTTCAGCATTATTGTAAAAAGATGTCCTATATGGCTTTTGTGCTATGGGAATATTATCTAAAAGAGATATGCAAATTGGATTAGTCTTTATGTATCCTATATCAAAATTGTGCTTAGAGAAAACATTCTTATATTAATGCAATATATCTGAAATTGTTTGATTAGAGAAATTTGGATTAATATCTACTTTACTAAGGTTTAAATAGGAATTATAATTTGTAATAGAGCCCGGTTGTCGCATACTGTGAAATGGGTTAGAATCAGTAATGGGATTTGAAGTAGGATTTATAAGTTTAACATTTGTAGTTGGCATATCAAAAGAATTGAAATTACACAATGGGTTAATCTTTAAAAGAGATGAATTTTTAACATAGTATGGGTCTGGAATACATAGGGTAGTGGCATATGACTTCTGATTATCAGTTTTTGGATTAAAAGAATACAAGAATTTATAATTTTGGAAAAGAAGGTTTTTTGAAAAATCTATTTGCAACTTAAATATATAAAATGTTGGTAAACCTAAAATAAGATATTCTATTGGACTATCACAAAAAAACAAACATTTCTTGATACTTTGTAATTTTACCTAAGCTAAGCCTAACCAATATTTTGTATAATGGGTAAGTAAATCCTTCTACCTGACCTATTCTTTCTTTTGGGGAATTATCTAATAATCCCTTGAATTATAATTAAAATAAAAACATAAAGCCTCCAGGGAAAAGTTTCTTTTAAAAATATTTTTTATTTAAAAAATCTCGAGCTTTCGGGCAAGTACTCCCGTAGAAGGGCGTACTTGCCCGAAAGCTCGAGATTTTTTAAATAAAAAATATTTTTAAAAGAAACTTTTCCCTGGAGGCTTTATGTTTTTATTTTAATTATCTAATATTTTATAATAAATATGGTTTAAGTATTTTAAAGGGATAATGGGAATAGATGATGCAGTGTCAAGTACACAAGGTAAGGATATTTGGTTTATAAATACAGAAAAAAGTAATAATGTTCTACCTGGATTGATGCGCTTCGGATGATTATTGTTCTTAAGTGGGCAGTCTCTATGGAATTGGATCTGGTTGGGTAGCTGGTGTGATGCACATATCTTGCAGGGGTATGGAGGCTGGTTTATGGATTTGTGGGGTTGTTGTTGGTTATGAGTTGCTGCTGCTGTCCTGGGAAAAGGCTGGTATTGATGAGCTTTGGAGGAGTTGGAGTTAAAATTTTTTACTGGAGTGCTTGTACTGGTAGAGGGTTGTTGGGGTTCTTCTTCTTTATTTGTTGATAATTTTAATTGGGTTGTGATTTTATACCATTCTGAAGGTTCTTGTACTCTTGCAGCTATTAGATATTTTTTTAGGTGATCTGGCATTCCATCTGTAAGTGCTTCTAGTAAAAGTGTTTTTTCAAGATTAAGTTTATTGGCTAAGGCAGATTTTTCCTTAAAATATTGTTCAAGATCATTATTATCATTATATTTTAAATTTAGAAACCTACTAAATAAATTTGAATCTTTAATTGTGAAATATGATGTTAATTTTTGTTCAATTTCCCCCCAATTATATATATCTTGTAGTTCTTCTATGTAATAACTGAATGCTTCTCCCTCGAGATAATTTGAAATATTATTTAGTTTAAAATCTTCATCAAGATGTTTCTGTAAACATTTTTTGTTAAAGAATTTGAGCCAAGATATTATGTCTAAATTTTGACCATTAAATTTCGGTATTTCTATAGTACTTGGATTAGGCGTCATGGCGTGTTCTACATTCCTTTGTTTGCGAGACATTTTGTAAAAATAGTTTTATAAAATTTGAATAATTTATAGAGCAATTAGGTTGAAATTTCAGGTAATCCTGTCGACTTATTGTTATGAATATTTTGGTTGTTGTGGTTAGATAAGGCTTGATAAGACAAAGGATCGATAAGATAAAGGGTTGAGGTGCAGTCGTGATAAAAAAAAAAGATAAATATTTACCGTCAAGTAGCTTTTATTTTCAATTACTTGAGGAAAGATTACACATTAGTTAGTTTTCACATTATATAGAATTTATAAGTTAATCCTATATTAGTGATTTAAAAGGATTGATTGGTTAACTACGCATATTTACAACAAAACTATACAACGAAACTAAACAACTAAAAAAAAACTGAAAGTCTTTCTAAAAACGATGATAACAAAAAATAAAATTATCAATGAATAAAATAAAGTATATATTTTTTTAAAATATAGAAATATTTGAGGTTTTAGATTATATAATATTTTTAGATTATATAATATATATATATTTCCAAAAGAAGTCGCGAGAAGCGCTGATTGCGTGTGATATTTGCAAATAAAATTGCAACTATTATAATTGGTAATAAAAATTAGGGAGTTCAATTTTGGGTTCAATTTAAGCTTATTTTATTATCTTTTATGTCCAAATGAATGGATATTTTGTTACGTCATACCCAAACGCTGTTCATGTTCTTTGTCTATTAAGGATGGCACAAATATAAAAACGTGATTCACTCTTTGAATCGTTCCACTCCACACTTTCCATGCTCAGCCAGGGCTACACCTACTTGTAAGCCGCTCCGATGTCAGGCTTACTTGGTACCGTATTGTAAGATAATACACAAGCCGGGAGACAACTCCCTACGTTTACTATTTGCTGTAGATGTGAACTGCCTGCTCTTTGTCCTCCCTCCACGCTGGAATGCCGTTTTTATCCTCACACATGGGAGCTGGAGTCCACTCATCTTTCCCAACCTAATTCAGGAATCTTGTCCTCTCAGGTAGCTTGTAATCTATCTCACAGTATATTATAATGTCTGAGGATTTAATAGAGGATTAAAATTGATAAAGCGCCATCTATCAGAATGAAAAATCAACTAAATATCTTAATCTAATATCTTTGATATTCGTTTTAAATAACTGGTTCACTTCGCTATATTTTACACAAGTTTCTCTCGTACAGATAAAACACATATTGGTGGGGTTTTTTTTGCGTATGTTATCAGGTTCAAATAATTTAAACATTTATTATTTTTAAATAGTAATTTTATTGTTGTCAATTATATTACACAACTAAAGGAAGTTGAAACTTTTTTCATTTCGGGAATCATACAAAAGCACAAAATAATATTTTATACACAGTCACCTTTATTGAAGACACGAGATAATCAAGTGTGAACAAAATTGCTCACGTCTCTTTAAAAGAAATAACACACGATTGACGACATCAGAGATCTTCCACTTCCTCTTGTTTAGTCCAGGAGTGTATTTTTACCTTTAATTTAAAATAGTATTGGAATATTATGAAATAACCTATCAACATATTGATCAATTATAGTTATCAAACATCAATTTCTGTGTGATAGGACTTTACCCTATATAGTCAATTTCCCAATACTTTATATTTAATCCTACAATGAGTAAGCAGTCATTTTTTCATTCTATTTCCTGAAAGAATAAATAAATAAATAAATATGAAAACTTCGTTGAAAATACAAATACTATATAGATAAAACACTAATTTATTGCAAATAAATAATATGAGGGGATTATAAAAAGGTTAAAACATACATAAAATAGCAATGGTTATCGTTATGTTCAATGAAGAACCTCATATGTCTCCATACATCTCTATCACAGATATATTTTCTATCTTTGCTGTGCAAAACTGTCTTGGGGCCATATCAATTTTCTGCAAGGCTGTGACCATTTTTGGACAAGAGGATATGTGGGTAGGAGTTAGTTCCACACTAGGACAGTTGTTACCTGTCTTGTAGTTTCTTGTGCTATCTGGATGTATTATTTAATAAAGTTTCATTCTGTGAGTTCTGTGATTTTTTTCTTAGCGTTTAAGCCGCATTTTGACCTTTCCTTGTTTTTGTTGAATTATTTTGGATTACTCCCTCAAATCATCAACATTGAATACTGACATTTTTATGTGAGCAATAGTTACCCAGAATTATTTGAAAAAGTAAAAATTAAAACAGGTAAATAGTTTCTTTTTATTTATATTGCAAGCTTTCGAGCAATTATACTGCTCTTCAACGGGCGGATATTCTTTGCACAAACTCTAAATAATATATATACAGTAAAATTGAAAACTTTTTGTTATTAGCATGTGCTCTCGCGGGCGTGCATCAGACTGTTTCCAGCTAAAGTGATAGATATTATACTGGGATTAAATATATTTACATTCTAATAATTATTAATATTCAGATTATTTGTCAAGGATATTGTTATATTGGGTTGGGAGGTCAATTTTTCTATTAATGCTATTTATTTTTGATGATACCAGTGCTTCTAGAAATAATCGTTGTTGCTTTCTTTCTATGTCTTGATAATGGGCTATTACTTGTTTGAGATTAAATGTGTGTCCAGTGGTGCTGGTGTGTTGATATATTAAGGATCTATTGTCTTTGTATCTTATGTTTCTCTCGTGTTCTTTTAGTCTGGTCTCTATTGTCCTACTGGTTTCTCCTACATATGTGGCATTACATTGGTTACATTTGACAGAGTATATTGCATTAGATTTAGATAGGGGATTGGAACTAATATTTTTGGTAATTGGGTTTCTCAGCAAAGAGCCGAGATTGGCATGGGTGCTAAAATAAGTGGCTATACCATATTTATTTAACTTATGAGCTATGTAGTATTGACTTTAGAATAAGGAATGGTACAATGTGTTCGGTATGTTTTGGGTTGGCGGGAGAATTTATTCTAAAGTCAATACTACAATAGCTCATAAGTTAAATAAATATGGTATAGCCACTTATTTTAGCACCCATGCCAATCTCGGCTCTTTGCTGAGAAACCCAATTACCAAAAATATTAGTTCCAATCCCCTATCTAAATCTAATGCAATATACTCTGTCAAATGTAACCAATGTAATGCCACATATGTAGGAGAAACCAGTAGGACAATAGAGACCAGACTAAAAGAACACGAAAGAAACATAAGATACAAAGACAATAGATCCTTAATATATCAACACACCAGCACCACTGGACACACATTTAATCTCAAACAAGTAATAGCCCATTATCAAGACATAGAAAGAAAGCAACAACGATTATTTCTAGAAGCACTGATATCATAAAAAATAAATAGCATTAACAGAAAAATTGACCTCCCAACCCAATATAACAATTTCCTTGACAAATAATCTGAATATTAATAATTATTAGAATGTAAATATATTTAATCCCCCAGTATAATATCTATCACTTTAGCTGGAAACAGTCTGATGCACGCCCGCGAGAGCACATGCTAATAACAAAAAGTTTTCAATTTTACTGTATATATATTATTTAGAGTTTGTGCAAAGAATATCCGCCCGTTGAAGAGCAGTATAATTGCTCGAAAGCTTGCAATATAAATAAAAAGAAACTATTTACCTGTTTTAATTTTTACTTTTTCAATACTGACATTTGTTGATTAAACTAGATAAATGAATGTTATTTATTACATGATGACACGGAAGCTTTTTTGACAATTAAAATTTACTTTATTTATAACACCAGGTAGATTTGACCCATTATAAAAGTTGGGCATTTTCATTTCTGGTAGCAGAACTCCATTGGTTTTGGCAATCACCGCTGGAATGCACCTCTAGTTATTTATGGAGGCGCTAATAAATCATTCCTGAAAGCAATCTTCTAAAAATAATTATTATCAAGTACATGTTTCAAGGTACGATAATAACTATATTATTCGATGTGGGTTATAAGATTGATTGACAAAGATCAACTGATGAATTTATTAAAGGGAATTTATTGTACTTCGAAATTAAAGACTTATTTTCAAATTATATTCATATGTGTCCTTTTGTTTGAGCACCTATTTAAATGCTTAGAATTTGAGTTATAAGCAGCTGATAAATGTGTATGTTGATTATTTTAAGATTGAAAGTTAAAATATTTGTCAGGCACACAGAAATGGTAAAAGGGCGACCACCTCTATGCAGGTGATATATTCTGTGACTCAGTAAAAATCAACCATCTCTATTCAGATGATTTTGTTTATGAGTCACAAATTAATAGGCGACCACCTTGACACAGATGATCTTTGTTGTGTCCCAGATTTGGATAAAGTTGCCCATCATCATTAAGGTTATCATTAATTCAAATACGAATTCACTAGTTGACAATTTCTAAACAGATAATTTTGTTATATAGCCACAAAATAGTAATAATGATCTTTTGCTTAATGATCAACAGCTGATTAAAATTTATTAATTAATTAAAATGAAAACTTAATGCAAGAACTATTTGATTGCTACTCGCACAAAGTATTTAGCTTCCAATTATATAAATTCTGTTGATGTGTCTGCTCTATAGAATCTTTAAAAGAAAAAAAATATATATGTCATAATATATGCTCTTACAGGAATAATAAAGTAAATCTGCAGCCGACCAGAGAGAGAGAGAGAGACGTAGTCGATTCGAAGATAACTAACTTGCGACCCTTTGTTGACCACATTCCTGAGGGGGGCGTCAACACCTGGCGACTAATCTTTTGTTTGCCCCGCTTGTGTACACAGAAAAAACAGTCGTTCAGCAGATAACAGCTCACTCGCCACCTCTTTCTCTCTCGGCTGGCTGCCTGGATTGTTTGCTCTAACAACTCGTCGTGTGATTATCTCTCACCTCACCACATCATTTACCACTATATTGTCACATTGAAAAGTCGACAGGATCATATCACAGAAGAGTCGACAGGATAAGACCTGGCCGGGAAGCAAATCCCTCATATACCGGAATATGAAGAAACAAGAAGCCAAGCCACGATGATCGACCAAACCCAACTCAACTGTAACCACTCCTCTTCGAGCCCTCAACCCCTTCCTCGCCAACCTTTGAACCGTGATCCCGAAGAAGTATTCACCTACGACGGAGATGGAGCTGCCACGCACTTCTTCCAGCACTAGATCTACTCAAGAACGATCGCCGTGCCAGAGCAGGACACCTCCCGCCATCATGGACAAGACTCCGCCATCTCCCTACCGCTACTGTGATGTACAACACTGGTACGCACAGTGTCACAATCAGAACTCTCCCGAAGCTCAATGAACTTACCTGCGCCCTAAACCAACATAACTCGTGAGTGTAATTGTCTTAACTCCTACCATTCATTCTTTAAATAAGTCATTCCTTGTAAATTGTCCCAATATTTACATAATTAGCTCCATTTATTCTCTCCATTTCTATTAACAATGATTTTATTCTCCATACTATTTATCGAGATATTTGTAACTCATTTAATTAGTTACCTTACCAGTAGAATTTAACAATCGTTATTTTAATTAAATAATTTCCATTTTTAACGTAACTTAAAAAAAAAAAAAAAAACTCTTAAAAAAAATGGAATTCTACATATTAATGCTTTACGATTTTTACTATTAACAATAGATTTTTCATAATCAATTTATTTATAAAAATATGCCTCCAGCACCTAAACTTTTGTATGTCTATTTGTATATAACCTCTCCTACTTGTAAGCACGACTCACGAAAAATAATTTCTTTCCCTAATCGATTCAAAATTCACCCTGTAATTCAGGCGTCGAAGAATTCCAACCACCACGTGAGCCTTGCTTACTTCCAACCCTTGGTGACTCTTATCTATCTTTCCCTTAATGCCCCTCTCATTCTTACAACTTTGTCAACCTTATACCAGCTCAGGACCTTTTATAGAATTATTGATTAATCAATTATCTAACTTCTATATTGTCATTTCAAAATCCTAACCTTCGCCCTTCATTTATGATAATATATTTCGTAGTTCATCTCTAGCATATCCACCGACCCACACCATCTAGCCAATGGCGTGTTCGTCACAGGGTGCAGATTGACTAACTGCTAGATATTTATCAACCCCTTTTTGTTCGCACTTGAACAATCTGCATCGAGCGACACAGTTCGCCCCTTCTCGCGCCACACGTTCGCCACACGGACCCTGTCTTCAAATCTACGTTTGTCCATTGTCCAAACCAGCACGATATAGCCTACCTCCGATATTTCCCACGGAGGCACGTTGAACATCGTCGCTGATTCTGTCCGGTCCGTCATCATTTCGCGCAGACATGGGTCTTACTTTCAACCCACCGCGAAATCATCGCCTTGCACAAGCTCCCACGACGGTTCAAACACCTCGTGTCCTAGCAGCTTGTCACTTGTAACGGACAACGCAGTCCTCGTCCCAATTTTTGGCACTGTGCGCGCATACTTTCCGCAAATTGAATATAAGACCATTCGACTTCCTCACCTACACACGGGACTTTTCCCCTCGGACTCGCTACACAAGTAGCTACATAGATAAGTTAGATTGGCCCAAAGCAAGTTTCCCCTCGCTCTGTTCGCCGAAATTCTAACATTGTATGTAGTTCGATATTTACCTCAGTCCTGAACTCACACAATTGCCAACCTCAACCTCATTTCTCGTACTCTACACTTATAGCATAGAAAGCCCATGACAAGTTTCCCCTTGCCATGTCCGCCTGAAAAATATCTTAAAGTGTAGAGTTCCCCAGTCTTAATGATCTTCAGAATTTCATCATATGTATGTGACTCTTCTTCTCCTTGTTCACACCTCTCAATAACATTTCCCTTATAATACATTAGAATTTATTGTATATAGCCTTTTATAACCTTGATATTTTCAAAATCTCCCATAAATGTCAAACTCTCCGGTGTTGTAAAACTGCTTGTAAATAATATTTACTATGTACTATACAGTATTTTATTTACATAAAACTATGTCACCCTTACCTTAACTAATTTTAACTGTAAAATTATTTTCTCTATTCCTGGCTTCTCCAGCTTTAAATATACTTAAACCATGTTCAGCCTTCTTCAACGGGGGCCATATGTCATAATATATGCTCTTACAGGAATAATAAAGTAAATCTGCAGCCGACCAGAGAGAGAGAGACGTAGTCGATTCGAAGATAACTAACTTGCGACCCTTTGTTGACCACATTCCTGAGGGGGGCGTCAACACCTGGCGACTAATCTTTTGTTTGCCCCGCTTGTGTACACAGAAAAAACAGTCGTTCAGCAGATAACAGCTCACTCGCCACCTCTTTCTCTCTCGGCTGGCTGCCTGGATTTTTTGCTCTAACAACTCGTCGTGTGATTATTTCTCACCTCACCACATCATTTACCACTATATTGTCACATTGAAAAGTCGACAGGATCATATCACATATATATATTACAATGTTGATATATATATAATGTATTTTTGTAATTAATTATTGTAAACATGAAAAATTAGAATGCAATTAATTTAGATTATTTTAATGAATATACATTTTACCATCTGTCTAATGCAGACTAATTCTCAAAGCCAGATCAATGATCAAGATTTGTAAAGCTCTCTTAACAGGCAAATAATTATAAAATTGTCTATCATTGTTATGGCATACTTACACATAATATATAATATCAAATAAATAAAATTACCCTCCACCACCCCCTATATACAGGGCCATTACTGCAGAAAATACAATTTTAACGATAACTTTATCGTGATAGTATTTATCATTTCTGATGATTCATTTTCTATAATATGAAGACTTTCCTATTAAACATATGTAAATAATAATCTAATCTAATCAATCTTTATTGAAGTTCTATATAAAAAGAATCAAGGTATTTAATTGATGAATATATTAAAGAAAAATAGTATGGATTATGGTCTAATTTTCAGAATAATATATTCAGATGAATTTGTTATCAGTAATTTCAATAATAGTAATTTTCTGAAATGTATCGATATTATTCGATGATATTATCTCTGAAAAAGATATTCACATTTTGATATGTCAACTTTGACAGATACTCGATAAGTTCTTCTTAATTTAAAATAATTTTAAACCCAATTCCTACACTTGAATATTGCTCAAAATAATCATTTTATTCAATTCATCTTTTATTGTTTTATGCTGAATATTTATTTTTCAATGTTTTAATGTAAAAAATTCCTTAATATACTACGTTTTACCTAACTGCATGCAATTTGACGATTTCCCTGATATTGTTATTGATATTCATTATTCATCTACATCTTTATAAACGTTCAAGTTTAGAAGAAGATTGATTTGATATTTTAAAACCAATATCCTTTTTGTATAGCCTTTGAAAGACCTACTATCTTTCTAAAGAGAAATCATCGCATTTAAAATTTCAGATATTTGCCTATATATATATGATAATGCCGTGTGTTGCATCAGAATATTTGGGAAATTTGAGTCATTTCTTTAAATCCTAATTATATATCATTAGAAATGTGGACAAAGAAGTGGTTTTTTTTTATCATTAAATTTTTGATTTAATAATTAGCAGAACCATTTCATTTGATCATGTTTTTCTCTGTTATACCTTAAGAAGTAGTACAGACCAATGATTGGTTAGAGCTCAAATATTATAATATGAATTATCATAGAGGAAAAATTCGAATTATTGAATATCAAATAGTGTTTTTCAATTTTATTTTACTTTTCTTTATATATCTAGTTTCAATTTTTTACATGCATTAATTTTTAGTGTTTTATGTATTTCTAAACCTATCAAATGTTTTTCAGTAAAAATATCCCAGTGTAAATGTAAATTAATACAGTCGAACTTGGATAATTCGAACCCCAAGGGACCATAAAAAAATTCGAATTATCCAAAAATTCGAATTAAAGATGTTTTGAATAAAAAGGCTTAAAACAATAAAAATCTCACAATTTCGATCAATTCCTTTATTAAGAATAACATTAGTTGCTGTTAATTTACATTTTTACCGTATATTTAGATTATGTGCAATAATTGTATGTATATACTATATACATATTAAAAATTTTCAAAACTGATGTATTAATGTACAAAAAAAAAAAAGGCAGATTGCTGGTTAAAAAAATGTACAGATTATTCTGCTTCGTTGGAACTCTGAAATTTAATTTTTGCCAAAGAAGTCAGAAATCTTAGCCTGTTTTCTAGAATTAAGTCTTTCAGTAAGGACAAAGGATTCTAACATATTCAACGAGTGGAAAATAGAGGGACTTACGTCATTTTTACTTTCAAAAAAGCGTCTAAGTTGCATGATATAGTTCGTTGCTTCGGCCGCACTTGGAACGTTCATTTCCCCGGCAACTGATGACTCGTCTTCATCACCCGATGCCTCGTCGCCGTCTTGTTTTTTAATTTCCAGGCTCCAAGTCATCCAAGCTCTTACGCTGTTTTCATAGTCCACTGGCTTCGTTTTGACGTTCTTGAAACAACGTGGATTGGCTGCCTTGCCTATCATCAATAGAGGAAGCTTTTCAGATCCATCCATATTTGCACCAACCAGGAGAGTGACTCTCTCTTTGCTTAGTTTTCCCCCGTGACATTTTTCATGCTTAAAAGCTAGCGTTTTGTCAGGGGTGCATTTAAAAAAAAGACCCGTTTCATCAACATTGAAGACGTCTCTAGCGTCTTTATCCTGAATCAATTCCCGTAAATTATTTTTCCATTGTTCGGCTACTTGTAGATTAACGGCCCCACTTTCTCCACAAATGGTTTTGAACGAAATTTTGTTGCGTTCTTTGAAGCCATCTAGCCACCCAGAACTCGCCTTAAAATCGGTTTTCCCCATTTCAGTAGCAAATTGTTCAGCTTTGCTTCTTATAAGGTGACCACTCACGGGAATCTTCTTATCTCTTGCTTGCTTGAACCATTTTAAAACACATTTGTCCAAATCAGGATTTCCCGGCTCCCTTAACCTTTTTCGGCCTTTAACACACTCACTTTCACTCCTGAGAATTTTTTCTTTATTTTTTAAGTACGTCGACAACGTGTTTCGAGGAATCCCAAAGTCCTTAGCAATATCGGATTTTTTTTTTCATCCCCATCTCTACTTATTTAATCGCCGCTATTTTTTCAGCCAACGTCAAAGTTTTGTATGTTCGAAGCGCCGACATATTCGCTCCTTTTAGCTTTCTTGATAAATAAGGAGTCTCAAAAATCCAATAAAAATAAATTTATTATATATAGTACTTCTCTTGCGGCAAGATATTGCCACGTGGAAAATTAGGAAAGACAAACTTCGGCGTGACACAGCAATTTATTTAAGGCAAGGACAAACTATAATTGATAAAATAAAAGATAAGCAATGAGGGAAGTTTACAGAGAAGCAAAATATAAACACAAAAATTGATAACTCTGTTAAGAAAATAATTAATAATAATAAAATAACAAATTCGTTGTTACAATTTTACAACGTCATTTCGCAAAATTTCACGCCTTGAACCGGCATCAGGTCCTTATTTTAACTCGTAAAAGTTCGAATTATCCAAGACATAATTCGAATTAACCACGATTTTTTAAAATTATTTATATAGGAAATTCTAGGGACCAAGATAAATTTCCGAATTAAAGAGGTTTTCTAATTAAAGAAGTTCGAATTATCCAAGTTCTACTGTATTATAATTAGGAAAATATCAATATTCAGGTTAGGCAATAAAAAATTCATTCTTATTTTCTATATTATTAGTGTATTTCATTTATAATGAAAAGGGTATATTGACACTTTGATTAAAAATAATATCACGAAAATTCATTATTTAGCAATCTGACTTCTTTTTATTTCTTACATATGTCAATTTTCATATAAACAGCCATTTGATTGCATCTTTCCATTCAATATGTTGGGAATTAACTTTTACTTTGAGGATTCCATTAAGAAAATGTATTCAGAACATGAGGAAACCACCAAAATGATTACTTTATCGCTTATTTATTCTGTCAGATAGAGATTTTAACCTAAATGACCCACCTCCACCCCCTATATAGGGCCACATATCCAGCTCGAATATAGAACAAACCTACTCGTTCAGCAATGTTTGTCTATAGTCAAGCTAGATATTTCTCCTGTAAGGCTAATTTTGACAATAACTAAATTTTAAATCAGTTTATTCATTTTGAATTAGTACACCTCAAATTTTTTTAATAAAATACATAAATAACTGAATCATTTATCCAAACAAACTATATTGATATTATATATTCATTATATTATTTAAGTGTGGATATAAGTCATGAACTACTACAATGAAATAAAATTATTTATTTTCTCTCTAATTTTCTAAGTCGGGATTCTAGCGGGTTCGGATTTCGACCCTTTTAAAATTTTAATCTTGGGAGGCTTTATATTACTTTCAATAATACATTATAATTCATGGGTCTGTGTTTTACGCATTCAAAATTTTCCTTTCTCCACAATGATATTCTAGTCACTATTTCAATAAATACTCAACCACCCTTTATTGATGGGTCCAAATGCAGCTTAAATACGTGATAATTTTACAAAATATAAAAATTGGCCAATATTCATGTTGGGTAATGTCTTATTTCATTATTATTTCCATAGATGATTATTCTAACAAGATTTATAATTTTCTTCCTAAATCTCTTCCTAATTTTATATACACCACTCAAATTATAATTTAATGTTCATTTATAATGATGCAAATATATTTGAGAAACAAATATTCATATAAAATAGGGATATCTTCTAATTTTTGTAGATAAAATTTATGTTTTTCAATTATAGGTATATTTCATTTGTACATAAATATGTGGTATGTTGCACTTCACTTTGATAAAATAAATTCATGAAAATTATAATTTAGCGATGATACTTTTTCTTATTTGTTACATATGTTAAAATTCGCATATGAACAGCCATTTACTTGCATCTTTCCATTCAATATGTTATGAATTAGCTTCTACGTTTGGAGTTTCAATAAAGAAATATCTTCAGAGCATAATGGAAGTACCAAATTGATTACTTTATAGCATATTTATTCTGTCAAATAGAGATTAAAACCAAAATGACCCACCTTCACCCCCTATATAGGGCCACATATCCATCACGAATATAGAATAAACCTACTTGTTCAGCAATATTTGACTATATTAAAGCTAGATATTTCTCCTGTAAGGTTAATTTTGACAATAACTAACATTTGAATCGGTTTATTCATTCTAAAATAATACGTCTTAAATTATTAAAATCAAAAACATATATCACTGATTCAATTATCCAAACAAAATATATTGAGATTATATATTTATGAAATCATTTATTAAATTAATAAATAGAAAAGCTTGAATGTAGATATAAGTATTGAACTACAACAACGAGAAAAATATATTTAATTCCTCTCTAATTTCACAAGTCGGGATATCACTATGTTGGGATTTCGACCCTTTCGGGATTTTGGTCTCTCAGGATTTTGGTCTGTCGGAATTTTGACTTCCTCGATTTCTATTTTCGGAATTTTGCTCTGTCGCGATTACGGTCTGTTGAAATTTCGAATGTCTGAATTTTAACTGTCATAATTATTACTTGTTTTATAATTATTACTGTTGTGATTTTGGGCTGTCGCGATTTGTGACCATCTAGACTTTGCTCTGTCTGGATTCTACTCTAACAAAATATATTGAGAGTATATATTTATGAAATCATTTATTAAATTAATAAATAGAAAAGCTTGAATGTAGATATAAGTATTGAACTACAACAACGAAAAATATATTTAATTCCTCTCTAATTTCATAAGTCGGGATATCACTATGTTGGGATTTCGACCCTTTCGGGATTTTGGTCTCTCAGGACAGTCTGAATTTTGACTGTCGGGATTTTGATCTATCGGGATTTTGATCTTTCGGGGTTTCATTCTATTATATTCAGTTTAACGGAGTTTTAGTCTGTCAAAATTTTGGCCTTTTGGGGATTAGTCTGTCAGTATTTTGGTCTGTTGGGATTTTGGTCTGTCGAGATTTTGATAGTTAGGATTTTGACTGTTGTTTATAAGGTCTGTCGGAAATTCGGTTTGTCGAGATTTTGACTGTCAGGATTCTAATTGTCGTGATTTAGGTCTGTCGGGATTTTGGTCTGTCGGGATTTTAACTCCAAGGAATTTGGTCTGTCAGGATTTTGACTATCGGGATTTCGGGTTGTTAGAATTTCGGCTGTCAGGATTTATACACATTATTTTGAATTGATGCACATGTTTCACTCTCGTTATTAATGTTTGAATCGATAATTTCAGCACCTTCTGTTTCAGATAGATAATTTGAAAATATTATACTAAAATATAAGCGATCGAATTCTTTTTATCTCTTACAAATGTTAAAATTTGCATATGAACAGTCATTTAATTGTATCTCTCCATTCAATATTTTTATTTTTAATGTAATGTATTAAGAACATGTGGAGAAACCATCAAAATAATTAGTGTATAGCTTATTTATTCTGTCATTATGATAGATATTATAACCATAATGACCCACCTCCACCCCCTATATAGGGCCACATATCCAGCTCGAATATAGAAAAATCCTACTACTTCAGCAATATTTGATTATATTCAAGCTAGATATTTCTCCTGTAAGGCTAATTTTAACAATAACTAAGTTTTAAATCGGTTTATTCATTTTAAAATGCACACTATAATTCTTAAAATAAAATACATAAATCACTTATCAATTATCTAAACAAATAATATTGGTATTATATATGTATGAAATATTGTTCAATAAATTGATAAATAGAAAAGCTTGAGTGTGGATATAAGTCATGAACAAAAAATTAAATAAAATTATTTATTTCCTCTCCAATATAATGAGTCCAGATTTTAATGGGTTAAGATTTCGACTCTGACGGTGATTTTTGTCTTTCGGGATTTTGGTCTGTTGGAATTTTGACTGTCATGATTTTGGACTTTCAGGATTTTATTCTATCGGAGTTTTGATCTGTCAGAATTTTGGCCATTTTGGGATGAGTATGTCGGGGTTTGTCTGTCGAGATTTTGACAGTCAGGATTTTGAAAGTTGTGATTTAGGTCTGTCGGGATTTAGGTCTGTCGGGATTTTGACTATCGGGATTTCGGTTTGTTGGAATTTAATGGGCTAAAAGGATTTAAACCCTATTCTTTTAAATTGATGTGCATTTTATTTTTCACGCTTTATTAATGTTTGAATCAATAATTCAAGAACCTTTTGTATCAGATGCAAAATATGAGAAATATTACACTCAAAATAAGTGATCAGCTTCTTTTTATTTCTTTCAAATGTTAAAATGTTTAAAGGAGCAGGCTTTGATTGTTTCTCTCCATTCAACATATTTAGAATTAATTACTACTTTTG
This sequence comes from Cordylochernes scorpioides, assembly GCA_030710605.1. Lineage (NCBI taxonomy): Eukaryota > Metazoa > Arthropoda > Arachnida > Pseudoscorpiones > Chernetidae > Cordylochernes > Cordylochernes scorpioides. The sequence continues at coordinate 65,939,126 of CP092869.1, forward strand.
GGATTTCATTAATGTATTGTATTCAGGGCATGAGTGAACCACCAAAATAATTGCTTTATAGCTTATTTATTCTGTCATTTTAATAGATATTATAACCTAAATGACCCACCTCCACCCCCTATATAGGGCCACATATCCAACTCGATTACAGAATAAACCTACTACTTCAGCAATGTTTTTCGATATTCAAGTTATATATTTCTGCTGTAAGGAAAATTTTGACAATAACTTAATGAAGAGAAAAGCTTGAGTGTGGATAAGGTATTGAACTACAAAAACGAAATAAAATTATTCATTTTCTCTCCAATTTCATAATTCGGGATTTTGGTGTGTTGGGATTTTGACATTAAGGATTTTGTCTGTCGGGAATTTGACTGTTAAATTTTGACTTTCGTGATTTTGATCTGTCAGGATTTTAGTCTGTTGGGATTTTGAATCTCGGGATTTGGTCTGTCTGGTTTTTGACTGTTGGGTTTATCGTCTGTTGGGATTTTAGTCTGCGCGATTTTAACTTTCGGTATTTTGACTCTGGGGGTTTTGACTCTTTATTTACGCCTGTAGGGATTTTGACGGTCAGAATTTTTGGTTTGTCGGCATTTTTATCTTTTGGGATTTGGCCAGTCAGGATTTTGGTGTGTTGGGATTTTGACGTTCAGGATTTTGTCTGTCGGAATATTGATTTTCGGGATTTTCACTGTCGAGATTTAGGTCTGTCGGGACTTTTGACTAAATAGATTTTGATCTGTCAGAATTTTCGTTAGTCTGGAGTTTTGTTTATCGAGATTTTGATCTGTTGGAATTCTGACTCTCGTGATTTTGGTCAGTCAGAATTTTGACTGTCAAGCTTTTAGTCTGTCTGGGTTTTGGTCTGTCGTGATTTTGGTTTTCGGGGTTTTGGTCTGTAAGATTTTGGTCTGTTGGGATTTTTGCCTTCCAGGATTTTGACTATCAGGATTTTCGTATGTCAGGATTCGGTCTGTCGGATTTTCAGACTGTCGGTATTTTTACAGTCGAGATTTTGGTCCATAAGAATTTGTGACTATCTAGATTTTATTCTGTCTGGATTCTAGCCTACCGAGGTTTGGTCTGTCGAATTTTTGACTCTCGAGATTTTGGCATTTGGGGAGTTTGGTTTATCAGGGTTTTGGTCTGTCGCGATTTTGAATATCGGGAATTATCGTCTGTCGAGATTTTGGTATGCAGGATTTTGACTGTCGGTATTTTGACTCTAGGGGTTTTGACTCTTTATTTACTTGGTAAAGAGAGAACATTCAAAGACAAAGAGGATAAGTTTCTTTTTATGAACATGTGTTCGAGCTTTCGGGCACAATGTCGCCCTTCTACAGGAATAAAACTACACAGAGAATCAAGATACGTCTATATATATACAGGTGATTAGCATAAACAAGATACACCACAAGCGTTTATTACAAACCGTCATTTTTTCCATCATACATACATTTTTCTTCGTACTGCCCACTTAGCCATAAAATTAATACAGCCAAAACATTAACTAAACGCATATTCACTCATTGTACCACAGAAATATCAAAACAGCAGGAAACAAACACCATATTATCACATTTATTATCATTGGGCTACCCAAAAAACTTTATTTTGAGACACTTTCATAACCCTTTACAAACAGCCGTTAATCATAGTTTTAAATCTATTTGCACTATTCCTTTTTCCCCTCAGAGCCTCAACATATCCAATTATCTAAAAAACTTTGGTATCCGCACCTTCTACTCCAATACTACTAATTTAGGTACATTACTTAGAAACCCTATCACCAAAAACAGTTTCCCCCTAAAACCCATACACTTCAATAATGCAGTCTACTCATTAAAATGTAATAATTGCTCTAGCCTATACATAGGAGAAACTGGTAGACACATAAAAGACAGAATTGACGAACATATCCGAAATATCAGAAATAATGACCCTAGATCCCTCATAGCCCAACACATTTCAAACACAGGACATACTTTTAATACAATAGAACCCCGTTCGCATTTTTCTAACATTCAGCATAAATATAAAAGATTGGTTGTCGAGGCGCTGCTATCTCTGAAATATAATAGCATCAATAGGCACATAGATATTCCGGAACTTTATAATGAAATATTTACATAAGCTGTTCACACAACAACCTATAGATTCTTTAACTAGTAGATTAAACCATATATTAGCATAATCACATTTCTCCTATTACCTGATTTGTATATCATACATAAAACTTAAATTTTATCTCTCTAAAAAATAATAGTTTTCTTGTTTATGCTAATCACCTGTATATATATAGACGTATCTTGATTCTCTGTGTAGTTTTATTCCTGTAGAAGGGCGACATTGTGCCCAAAAGCTCGAACGCATGTTCATAAAAAGAAACTTATCCTCTTTGTCTTTGAATGTTCTCTCTTTACCAAGTTACTCCAGAGGATTTTACCTTTTTTAAAAACTCTTTATTTACGCCAGTAGGGATTTTGACGGTCGGAATTATTGGTTTGTCTGCATTTTCATCTGTTGGGATTTTGACTTTTGGGATTTGGCCTGTCAGGATTTTGGTGTGTTGGGATTCTGACGTTCAGGATTTTGTCTGTCGGGAATTCGACTGTTGCATTTTGACTTTCGTGATTTTGATCTGTTGGGATTTCAGTCTGTTGGGATTCTGAATCTCGGGATTTGGTCTGTCTGTATTTTGATTGTTGGGATGATCCTCTGTTGGGATTTTATATGCGGGATTTTGGTCTACGGGATTTTGACTGTCGGTATTTTGACTTTGGGCGCTTTGACTCTTTATTTACGCTTGTAGGGATTTTGACGGTCGGAATTTTTGGTTTGTCGGCATTTTTATCTGTTGTGATTTTAAATTTAGGGATTTGGCCAGTCAGGATTTTGGTGTGTTGGGATTTTGACGTTCAGGATTTTGTCTGTCGGGAATTTGACTGTTGGATTTTGACACTCGTGATTTTGATCTGTCATAATTTTAGTCTGTTGGGATTTTGAATCTCGGGATTTGGACTGTCTGAATTTTGACTGTTTGGATTATCGTCTGTCGGGATTTTAGTCTGCGGGATTTTGACTGTCGGTATTTTGACTTTCGAGGTTTTGACTGTCTTTATTCACGCCTGTAGGGATTATGATGGTCGGGATTTTAGGTTTGTCTGTAATTTGGACTGTTGGGATTCTGACTCTTGGTAATTGGCCAATCAGGATTTTGGTGTGTTGGGATTTTGACTTTTGGGATTTGGTCTGTCGGAATTCTGACTGTCGGGATTTTTACAGTCGAGATTTTGGTCCATCAGAATTTGTGATTATCTAGATTTTAGTCTATCTGGATTCTAGCCTATCGGGGTTTGGTCTGTCGGAATTTTGACTGTCGATAATTTGGTTTTTGGGGAGTTTGGTTTATCAGGGTTTTGGTCTGTCGGAATTTTGAATGCCGGGGTTATCGTCTGTCGAGATTTTGGTCTGCGGGATTTTGATTGTCAGTATTTTGACTCTGGAGGTTTTGACTCTTTATTTACGCCTGTAGGGATTTTGATGTTAGGATTTTTTTTTGTCCGCATTTTTATCTTTTGGGATTTCGAATTTTGGGATTAGGCCAGTCAGGAATTTGGTGTGTTGTGATTTTGACATTCAGGATTTTGTTTGTCGGGAATTTGACAGTCGGGAATTCGACTGTTGGATTTTGACTTCGTGATTTTGATCTGTAAGGATTTTACTCTTTTGGGATTTTGAAGCTCGGGATTTGGTCTGTCTGGATTTTTTCACTCTTGGGATAATCGTCTGTCGGTATTTTAGTCTGCGAGATTTTGACTGTCGAGATTTTGACCTTCGGGCTTTTGACTGTCTTTATTTACGCCTGTAGGGATTTTGATGGTCGGAATTTCGGATTTGTCGGCATTTTGGTCTTTTGGCATTTCGACTCATGGGATTTGGCCATTTAGGATATCGGTTTGTTGGGATTTTGATTCTAGGGATTTAGTCTGTCGGGATTCTTTCTTTCGGGATTTCAGGGTGTTGGAATTTCGGCGGTGAGGCTTATTTCCTGTGAATTTTGGGAGGTTTGACCCCTTCCACAAGGAATTCAACATGTTGGACAATTAAATGTCAGGTTGAAGAACTTCCTTGGAAAGGGAGAGGAGAGGGAGGCCTAGAAAAATAGACAATAGTATAAATATTGGTATAAATGATGAGGAAATAATATTCTATTCTATAAAGACATTATGTTATATTAATGTGCATAAGAGAGAGTTGAATATACTCCCCCATCTTAACAAAAGATATCATAAATATATGCATATAACTTGTATAATATAATATGAGCCTGGATTCAATAGGAAAGTTTGTTAAGAACAAAATAAGTACAAAATTTTGAGAACACCTGAACACTTTTCTTATTCCACCTATAATTCAAAGAATCAGGCTCAGAAAAATACACCAACATTTGACTCTTATAAGTGAAAACGCGCAGCCAAATCGTGGAAAATAGCAATGAAGAGAGAAATGTAGAAAATTTAACGTCTATTTTGTTCTAAATAAGTATTTTTATATAAAATCCAAAATATGGCATAATATTAACTATAAACATAAGTTATTGATATTATGTAGAAGGGAAAGTGGTATATTATTTTTTGCATATTATACTGACCAACTCTGTAGAGTGACAGGTTTATATCGGTGAAAAAGTCAAAACACCACTAAAAATACGGCTTCTTCTTTTTGTTTTGACAAAATTCAATATTTGTCATTCCATTTGTACTTTTCGATATCAAAATTAATTTTATAGGGACCTTCATGAACTATTCTGATATTAGGCTTCACAAATGTTGAATATTTGTAGCATAGGTAACTTTTATTATTGTACTATATGAGCAAAATGTTAAAGATGTGAAAAATGTTCCATTTTAATATAACGGCGGGTTTAATATTATCTTGTAATGTTTTACCCCTTGTGTGTGCGATAGAATACTGCTCTAGGGCTTCAGGGACATAGGCTGTCACTTTCCTACGTAGCCTCAGGCCAGGTTTGAAGAGTGTGGCAGAATAACTCTTCTCTCTGCTCTAGATCTAATATATATTTACGATTCTGTTATTTATAACCTAAGTAATTAAGTTCGAAACTATTATAGACGCGTATGATTCTTTTAATAAATGAGAAATTTATACTGCTCTTACTGCAATAGAGAAAATTGATGTGAGGGCCTGGCTCATCAGTGATGAACCCTCCCGCTGGGAGGGTCGCAGTATAGGCATCATAAATTGTTTATTTTCAAAAATAATCATACGCGTCTTTAATAGTTTCAAATTTTGATAGCAGATGGCGCGCTAATGAATCTGAGTAATTAAATGTTGACGTGTTATAATTTAATACTACAGAAGTTTTACGTAGTAGAGCTACATACATCTTAGTCCTCCTCGTCACTGCTCTCTTTTGAAGGCTCCATAAGTCTGGACAGCGTTAAAGCCATTCTGGACACAAGTTGTTGTGAGATTCTACAGTTCAGAGTAATGTAATTCACTTACTCCAATTGGGCGTCTTCCTCCTCTTTGGTCAACGGCGCGTCGTCGGCCCTTCTCCTGAACACCATCACCATGTCAGTATATCTGTGGGGACAATACCAAGTGTGGCAACTTACTCTGCCTTTCCTCCGAGGGTACTGCGTGAACACATTCCAAGGTTAGAACAACAGAACATGTTCTATATTAAGGATGAAGTAGAACACAGATAGAAATATTTCAGGTTTAAAATTGTTGGACCTAGGAACAAATTGTACTTTGAGTCCTGTAGTGTAAATTGGTTAAAATGGTTGTGTGTGAACTGAGGAATGTATACAAGGTTGGAAATTGTGGAATGAATGGACATATTACTGAGGTGAAATGGCGGAACTGAAGAACATATTCCATGTTAAGAATTTTATAATAAAATATATCGACTTGAATGACGGGAAAGAGAAACAAATTACAGATTGAAAACTATCTTTTTTATGTAAGACATATTTATGGGTTAAATAGTGGGAAATAGAAAAAAATCAGGTTGTGAACTATGGGAAATATGGATATATCATGATATTTCATGTTGAAAAAGTTGAAAGAGTAACCAATTCCTGATTCAGAAATGTAGTACAGATGGATATTTTTCAGGGTTACAATTGCGAGGCTTTAGAACATATTCCTAATTGAGATGGCCATATTTACAGGTTAACATGGTGAGACAAAAAACTGTTAAATTAACTCACTTGAGGCAATGGCTCCCGCACGGCCGCTTGCAGTGGGAGCATCTGTAAAAATATTAATTAATTGGTTGTGTAATTTAGTTGATTTTTCAGAGGTGGATCGATATTTTTTATATTGACTCTATTGACCTTTTAGGAAGATGAATATATTCAAAGATTACTAAGTTATTTTATGTGCTAATATTAGCACAATTATATGTACTGAAATTTATTTTTTTGACATACATATAGATAAAATGATCTATTTTGAAAAGATGTATAGTTATTCACATATCTAGTTTTATTCATTTATATGTAAATTTCTTTCTTATAACAAACCATATACTAATTTTATTTTTATGCAGTATGTATAGTGCTATATTTTATTAATTTTCACATCAACCACACCTATACAAGGTTAAATACGTACCTAACGTACCTAGGCCCATTGTAGCCTACCACCTCTCCCCTGCACTACACTTAGCTAAATATCTCACTAACCTCCTTAAACCTCTCGTTAAGGCACACAACCTCATTTCAGTTCAAGATTCTACCGAATTTCTAACCAAATTAAAGAGTGTTCCCCAGCCTGATAAACTTATCATGTCCACCTTCGACGTAACATCCCTTTTCCTATGCCTTCCGCACTCTTTGATTACAGACGGCATGAATACCCTCGAATTCAACAGCCGTTCCTTTCTACAGATACGAGGCTCCCCTATGGGCAGTCCTCTCTCCACAATCGCAGCGGAAATTGTCATGCTAGGGCTGGACCAATGGCTGGTGTCCAAAGATCATTTGGGGGTCGTTACTTGGTTACGTTACGTAGACGACATCTTCTGCCTACACCGAGATACCGATCATTTACCCATTCTCACCACTTTAAACTCTTACCATCCGGATCTACTTTTTACACACAACCCGTCCCGCTCTAACTGTATTCCATTTTTAGACATTTTAATTATTAACACCGACGATAAATTCCACACAACGGTCTTTCACAAACCCGGCTTTACCCCCTCGTACCTACATTTTTCATCCCACGCCCCCGTCTCCCATAAGATCACCACCGTCCGAACTCTTTCCAAACGTATCTACACCCACTGTTCCCTCCCTTTCTTTAAAAATATCGAGAGGCGCACGGTCTACTCGCATCTCTTGTCCGCGGGCTATCCACGCAGTTTTATCGACCGACATTTTTTCACACCCAATCAAAAAAGAACCACACCTCCTTTATTTAAAAGCACCTGCGTCCTCCCATACTCCACCACGGATTCCGGTATTGGTTCCTTTTTACGTAAATTCGGCATTCGCACTCTTTACAAGTGCACACCTTCCCTTTACACCTTCCTACGACATCCAATCACAAAAAGCTCCGCCAAACGTAACCCCCAATCCCTTTCTAACGCCGTTTACAAAATTCCTTGTAACGATTGCGATTTATGCTATATTGGAGAAACAGGCCGAACAATCGCCATCAGAGCCAGTGAACACGCCCGCAACATCCGCTCGAAAGACAAAAAATCGCTCATATACCAACATATCGCCGAATCCGGACATTCCTTTAATCTCGACAATACAACCCCCGTTTATAGCGATATAACAAATAAATACCAACGCTTAGTTCTCGAAGCCCTTGTCTCCAATACTACACCCAGCCTCAACAGAAAGATTGACCTCCCGCCCCAATATTCTGCTTTTTATTCTATACCTCCTTCGTAACTTTTAACTTTATTTTTATATTCTCGTTTATATTCTTATTTTTATTTTTATTCTTGCTTTTGTCTTCGCCTCTAGTTTTCCGCCTTTTTCCCTTCATCCTAGGTATGCAGATTTTCTTAAATCTATATATTGTACACTTTTAAATATTTTTATTACTGGCATGCAAATCTCAAATTTTTTAATCTTTTATTTTTTGTTTAACATTTTTTATGCTAAACTGTCGTTTATAAATATAGCATCTCCTTCTCATTCATGTCAATACCTGATGAAGGACGGCTGACGTCCGAAAGCTCGTATACCACTTAATAAAGAAACTTACCACGTTCCTCTTAATCTCTCTTTTTATATTCCAAACGTGGCTTATCATGTCTGACGTACCTAACCATCTAATTCAGCGATATATAAAACAATGTTGACATCTATACAATACTCACGGCAGCAGATAATAAGGTGAGTAGCTCCTCATCCAGGAAGGTGTGGGCTGATTTTCGGGCGCCCAGTAAACCTCACCGTCGTAGATTCTGAAATGTCAATAGACGTTCAATTTTTAAGACATTTATCATACAGTGAATAATTTGACAGTTTACAGTAGTAGATATATATACTCTGGTGGCTAGTAATATATATATATACTAGCCCCCCCCCCAAGACCTGTTAACTGCCTCAAAGTGGCGGGGGAGGGGTGACCCTGGACGAGACAGGCGAAGTATGTCTGGAGTTCTGAACTCCTGGTAGGACCACCCAAGGCATGAAGGCTTTCCCACTATGTCCAGCTAAATGTTAACAGGCAAAGTCGTATTCCTACCTACAGCTGCCTCAGATGTCCCATCAAAAGGAAACGCATCTAAATACCCCAATGAATTCTGCTCCTCTCTATGATGCTGCAATCGGAAAATTGGAGAGGAGTGGATTTCAGGAATTGGTTTAACCATGGAGATAATCACCATCACCACTAGTCACCAGAGTAGAATCTCGAGTATCAATTAGATGTTGACATATTTCTGTTGTGACATATATTATACAGTGAACAACTTGATTGTTCTATGTTCTACTACCAGCTACAAGAGTAGGTTATGGAGTATCAATTAGATGTTGACATATTTCTGTAGTGACATATATTATAGAGTGAACAACTTGATTGTTCTATGTTCTACTACCAGCTACAAGAGTAGGTTATGAAGAATCAATTAGATGTTGACATATTTCTTTAGTGACATATATTATAGAGTGAACAACTTGATTGTTCTATGTTCTACTACCAGCTACAAGAGTAGGTTATGGAATATCAATTAGATGTTGACATATTTCTGTAGTGACATATATTATAGAGTGAACAACTTGATTGTTCTATGTTCTACTACCAGCTACAAGAGTAGGTTATGGAATATCAATTAGATGTTGACATATTTCTGTAGTGACATATATTATAGAGTGAACAACTTGATTGTTCTATGTTCTACTACCAGCTACAAGAGTAGGTTATGAGGTATCAATTAGATGTTGACATATTTCTGTAGTGACATATATTATAGAGTGAACAACTTGATTGTTCTATGTTCTACTACCAGCTACAAGAGTAGGTTATGGAGTATCAATTAGATGTTGACACATTTTTGTAGTGACATATATTATACAGTGAATAACTTGATTGTTCTATGTTCTACTACCAGCTACAAGAGTAGGTTATGGAGTATCAATTAGATGTTGACATATTTCTGTAGTGACATATATTATAGAGTGAACAACTTGATTGTTCTATGTTCTACTACCAGCTACAAGAGTAGGTTATGGAGTATCAATTAGATGTTGACATATTTCTGTAGTGACATATATTATAGAGTGAACAACTTGATTGTTCTATGTTCTACTACCAGCTACAAGAGTAGGTTATGGAGTATCAATTAGATGTTGACATATTTCTGTAGTGACATATATTATAGAGTGAACAACTTGATTGTTCTATGTTCTACTACCAGCTACAAGAGTAGGTTATGGAGTATCAATTAGATGTTGACATATTTCTGTAGTGACATATATTATACAGTGAATAACTTGATTGTTCTATGTTCTACTACCAGCTACAAGAGTAGGTTATGAGGTATCAATTAGATGTTGACATATTTCTGTAGTGACATATATTATAGAGTGAACAACTTGATTGTTCTATGTTCTACTACCAGCTACAAGAGTAGGTTATGGAGTATCAATTAGATGTTGACATATTTCTGTAGTGACATATATTATAGAGTGAACAACTTGATTGTTCTATGTCCTACTACCAGCTACAAGAGTAGGTTATGGAGTATCAATTAGATGTTGACACATTTTTGTAGTGACATATATTATGCAGTGAACAACTTGATTGTTCTATGTTCTACTACCAGCTACAAGAGTAGGTTATGGAGTATCAATTAGATGTTGACACATATCTGTAGTGACAAATATTATACAGTGAACAACTTGATTGTTCTATGTTCTACTACCAGCTACAAGAGTAGGTTATGGAGTATCAATTAGATGTTGACACATATTTGCAGTGACATATATTATAGAGTGAACAACTTGATTGTTCTATGTTCTACTACCAGCTACAAGAGTAGGTTATGAAGTATCAATTAGATGTTGACACATTTTTGTAGTGACATATATTTTACAGTGAATAACTTGATTGTTCTATGTTCTATTACCAGCTACAAGAGTAGGTTATGGAGAATATATTAGATGATTAGATGTTGACACTTTCTCGTAGTGACATACACTGCGTGACATTGAAAATGGAACACCAAGAAATAGTGGCCAGAAAATTATGCAAATTTCAGGGTAGACGCGCCTAACCGAGTTATGCAAATGATGTAAAATGCGCAGCTCTCGTGCGCACATGGAGTAAGATATAAGGGAAGGAACTTGCAGAAAGGACAGTATTCGTGTCGTTATTTCTTCAAGGAAAATCATTGTAGAAATTTTGTTCTTGTTTCAAAAGACACGTGTAATAACAGAGAATGCCAGGTCATCGTAAACGGAGGCAGTTCAAGCAGACAGACGCTTTTACGAGGGGCATGGTGATCGGACTGAAAAGGGCAAGTTGGTCCATACGTCAAATCGCAGCTGATACACACCTTGGTGCGTCCACGGTGCACCGACTGTGGAGAAGATGGTTGGAACAAGGAAATGTGGCAATTTATAGGAATGCCAGTGCAACCAGAGTGACGTCAGCACGTGTGGATCGGCGTATCCTTCGACAAGCAGTGGCGGCCCCACAAGCCACTTGTACCGCCATCCTGCAACATGTGCAAGACACCCTTGATCATTCCACCTCGACCAGAACCATTTCCCGTCGATTGGTTGCTAATGGCTTGCACTCATGCCGTCCGCTAAGAAGACTGCCATTGACCCCACCGAATAGGCGCCAACGTTTGGAATGGTGCCGGGCTTGATCGACGTGGATGACGGAATGGCACAGGGTCGTGTTCTCAGATGAATCGCGTTTCTGCTTGTCCAGTGATAGTTGCCGTGTACGCGTGTGGCGTCGACGTGGAGAAAGGTCCAATCCGGCAGCAATTGTGGAACGCCCCACCGTGCGACAACGTGGAATCATGGTTTGGGGCGCAATCGCGTATGATTCCAGGTCATCTTTACTTCGTATTCAGGGCACTATGACGGCCCAACGATACGTTGATGATGTGCTGCGACAGGTGACACTCCCCTACCTTCAGGGGGTACCCAATGCCCTTTATCAGCAGGATAACGCCCGACCGCACACTGCTCGCATTAGCCAACAAGCTCTGCAAGATGTACAGATGCTTCCCTGGCCACCGTACTCTCCTGATCTCTCACCAATCGAGCACGTCTGGGACATCATTGGACGCCGTTTGCATTCCTTGCCACAGCCGCGTTCAGAAGACGAACTGTGGCAAATGGTTGAGAGGGAATGGAGAGCCATCCCTCAGGACGCCATCCGTACTCTGATTGACTCTCTACCTAGACGTGTTGCTGCGTGCATCGCCGTCCGCGGTGGTCCTACTTGCTACTAAGCCGACGCCGTTCTCGCTCTTTATTATGACTATCATTTTGAAATAAAGATCACTTATTGTTCGTCCCTGTCTCTCTCTGTCTGCCGAGTTTCATCACTTTCTGGCCACAATTTCTTGGTGTTCCATTTTCAATGTCACGCAGTGTATATTATACGGTGAATAACGTGATAGCTCATGGTTAAACTACTAGCCACGGAATAGGTACTGTAATATAAATTAAATTTCGCATTTTTTGGTGTAAATTCGCAACTATAAAGTTAATAACCACATATTAATTTTGGTATACTATGAGTAAGCAGGATAGAGGCTGTCAAATAAATTTGATTTAAAATTTTCCTGGTGACATACATCATGCAGTGAATAATTTGATATTTCTTGGCTCGAACAAATACTACTAGCAACCAGGACAGGTTCTGTTGAATGATATTCATTTTGCACATTTCAGTGATGAGATTCTATATATAAATAATGACTTGATTGGTTCTACTACAGGCCACCAGGATAGGGTCTGTAATATCCATTAAATTAGATTTTTCAGCGCTGGAACATACATTATCAAGTGGATAATTTGATAGCTCATGGTTCTAATAACAGCTATCATGGTGAGTTCGGGAATTTTGATTATATCTTGCATTTTTGTGGTGAAATACATTATATAGTGAAAACTTCGATAGTTCTTAGTTTTCTACTACAAGCTAGAAGGTAGCTGAATATATTAATAATTTGTTGCATTTTGAGGTGAAAGAGAGACCTACATCATACAGTGAATACCTTGATAAATCATTTAAGGATAAATATACAAGCAATCACTAGAGGGATATCACTAGGGATATCAATAAGATGTTAAAAATTTGTGGGGATACATACATTATTAAGTAAATAACTTGATATTTTTGGTTCTAATACAAGCGTCACCTGGGAAGGTTCTATATCAATATAAATATTTTTATGATTACATACTAAGTGAATAATTTGAATTTTTCCTCGGGAAATATATTTTACAAATGGATCTGAAAGAATACATTTTATGGTAACATAGGTTCTAAAAAATCGATTTTATTCGGTTCTACCGAACACATTTGCTAGGTTAAAAGCTAATATTTTACTATAGGTTTCGTGGAGATGTGTACAATTCAGATAATAATTAGTAATTATAAAATATCTATGATTAATCTTGAATATTCAATGGAGAGTATAATATGATTATATAAAAATATATAAAATTTTAATATTTATTAAAATATAAAATTCCTATTTTCTCTCTTCTTGTACGGGGCCATAATTAACCACTCTATTTAAATTATTCATCAATAAATGAATAAAAAAATGTGAAAAAGAAAGCTATATTGGTGATTAATAAAAAAGAGGTAAATAGCATAATTCCTGCAGTCCTTGCAGAAGGATATTACGCCGATTGTTCCAAGCTTCCATTTCAACAATAAGATCAGCATCTTAGTGAATTGACATGTTGCCTTCCTGAGTTAGCGCTATAACTTGGTCATCAAGTTTGGCAATCTCTTCCATTGTCGTGACTTCTCATGTCATCTTTTTTTTTATATATAATATTTTTATACATTCATAATTCATCATTCTGTTTATATTATCATAATAATATATATGTCATAATTTGTATAATATCAAAGATGCATAATTCCTTTTCGCCAAATTAAGTATATAAATATGTTAGCTTGTGTTAAAATGTAAATATGCAAATTCATTCATCTATAAAAACTGTACAAAAATAAGCGTGGCAGATATCGCGGGTGAATGCTACGGCACATCTCGGGTGCGCTGGAACTAATTTCTGAAGATTGCATTCATAACGGTTGCACCTTTCCATTCGATCACGACATATATATATATATATATATATATATATATATATATATTGTAACAATTTAGATTTTATACATATTTAATAAACAACAAAATCTTCAACAAATCGTTCCGACTTGTATAACAAGAATAACTCGGCTTCAATAAGTTCCTATTTCTAATAATAAAAATATATATGTGATGAGGTCTGGTAGCCTCTTGTAGAATCCTGTCGACTTAAAATGTGATAAGATCCTGTTGACTCTTGCTATACAGTGTTGACCGAGAGGAACAGTCAGGATAGGGAGTTTTCCAGTACCTCTCTGCACCTAGGAAGACCTTTTACAGTTCTCACAAAGTATAGGCAGTCGTGGTCGAGGCAGAGTGGAAAGCTTGGGAATTTCCATACAGAAAAAAACGAAGACACAGTTGCACTAAGAAAGTTCCGTGAACAGATAGAGTTGAGCTAGGAGCGAAAGATGGAGATGGAAGAGTTCTTACTGGTCTACATGGTGGATGAGGTGGACCTGGGTTACAACCGACGAGGGCTCACGCAGATAGTGAAGTAACTATCAAGTGACTGTAAAGTGACTGTATTTTTGGCTAAAACGGGGGGCCTTTTATATACCTTTTCTGAGAAAGGGTGTATTGCATTTCAGCAGATGTGAAGAGTGTGGATCGTCTGGTGAAATTCTAAACTGGCGCCGTCCTGACAGTTTCCAATCTATCTTTAGATGTTGTTTTGTGACTTCCATCTATCTCGAATTACACGTTTTTGACCTTTTGCTTTAGCTCAACTCTTAATCTATTACAGAGTTTTAATTATTTATCCTCAGTTTGTACAAAGTACATTACATATGATCATGTAATGACACATGTCGATCATGCGTATAATCATTTACAGAAGTGTTTCTATTATGCAACATGAAAATTTTGTTATAAGTTATATACAATATGGGGTTGTTGGCTTAAATTACCATATATATTGTTGCATCATGGCTAATGAACCTATTTTATTTTAATTTGTAATATTATTTTTCATATATTTTAAAATCAAAATTATATTTTATATTTATTTATTTTATTAAACAGAATATATGTATTATAAACAGAATATATGTATTATAAACAGAATATATGTATTATAAACAGAATATATGTATTATAAACAGAATATATGTATTATAGAATCATCATTTGTATTTAGGTAAACTGTGTGACTTCACTGCTCTCTTTGATGTCAAAAAATAAATAAATTATTCTGGAGGCTACTTAAAGTAGAGTTATCTCATTATGCCCTTATATAAATTTGTAGGATGGTTGAACACGCTCTGGTAAGATGCAAGACCCAGCACAGGAGAGAATCAAGGCTGAAGAGTCTGCCAAGCCGCAACCTGGTGCAACAATTGGTAGAGATGCTAGTTCCGACCCAGTTGTCCTGAATCCCAACATCGACATCCCCAAGTATGATGGAATAGAAGACCCCCGCCCATGGATTGAATCTCTTGAAGAAATTGGCTTCCTGTACCATTGGGCAGGCTACATTATCTCCCGTTATGCTGCCATGAATATGATTGGTAGCGCCAAAACCTGGCTGAACCTACACAAGATAAGTTTCACCAGCTGGGAAAACTTTAAGAGCCGCATAATTGAGGATTTTGCCTCAGACGCCAACAAAGAAGAAATGAGGATGAGATTAAACAGGATGCAACAGTGGAATGAACTTGAAATCAGGTTCGCAGAGGATATCCTTGTAATGTGCAACAAGGTCGACCCCCAAATGGAAGAACAGACTAAATTAAACTGGGTTATTGGAGGGTTAAAGAAAGAATAATCTTTTGCCCTTCACCTAAACCCTCCTAAAAATACCAATGAACTTCTTGAAATTTGTAAAAAGCTGGATTTGTTCGAAAATAATTACCAAGAACTCGTAGAAAAATCAAAGGCTCTTTATAATGGACCACGCTCTCCTCGTCCCCATCATCAAGAGCAATGGAAGAACGCTCCGTCGTTCAGAAGACCATGCCAGAACACCTCCAAGCCCCAGGCCCCCGCTCCGAGGTACTACCAGAACACCTCCAAGCCCCAGGCCCCCACTCCGAGGTAATACCAGAACAAGCCTCTGCCCCAGGTATCTGCCCCTAGACGATCTCACACTCCCAATCCTGAGCCAAAACCGGTTTACCTAAGTAAAACATACAATAAGAGTCCAAATTCAAACAGGAATAGGACAGAATACGGGAGGCCAATATGTTTCAAGTGTAACAAGCCAGGACACGTAGCGCGGTATTGCAGAGTCAGGTTTGTAAGAATTGTGGAAGAGGACCCCATAGTTACACAAGACAAGGTCGAAGAAGAAATCCGAATGGATAATGGAACTGAGAAGTCGAGACCCCTGCTCTACGCTGACGTAAGTAATAGCATGTACTCTGGTATCCCTACAAGGAATAGATATGCCGCATTAGAAGATTTAAACTAAGTATCGCGCCTGAGTCCGTCAATCAAAGCAAGTCGACCATAAATGGAATTAAAAAGTTGGACCCCAAATATAAAATGAATATTAACGTGGATAGAATCGGTATCTGCGAAGCTTTGATTGATACAGGGGCCGATCTTTCAGTGGTCGACCTTAGTACAGCTCTTAACACAGGTCTTGAAATAATAAATCCTGATAAAATGTGCTCCGGACCCGATGGCAAAGAATTAGATATCGTAGGAAATATTATTTTAAATATAAAATTTGATGACAAAACAATTACACATCAATTTGTGATAATGAGAACACATTTGCGAATATTTATACTTGGACGAGATTTTCTTAAGAAAATGAACGCAAAAATTGATTGTCAGCGTGAAATAATCAAATATGACTTGACAGAAAATCGTGACGTAATCAAATATCAACAGAAGGAAATAAAAAGTGCAAAGGATGCCATTATACCAGAACTTTCTATCAAATTGATTAATGCATTTGTAGAAGCAGAGGATGGCGAATACATAATCGAGGAGAACCATAAAATGTTTCAAACAAATGGACTTCGACTAGCGAGAAGCTTAATAAATGTTGTGAATAAGGAAACATATATCTGGATAACAAACCCTTACCCTCGACCATTAAAAATATTAAAAAACCAAACATTGTGCTTTGGAAGCCAGCCAGCCGAAGTGAATCTTATAGAAGAAAGTGAACAAAAAGAGCATGAAGAACCCCAATTTCAGATAAACGAAAATTTATCATTTAAGGAAAAGGAGCAATTGTAACAAGTTTTGGGAAAGTACGCGGATTTGTTTTCGTCGGGATTAGGAAGATCCAACTTAGCGAAACATCGGATTGATACAGAAGGCGCGAAACCGATCAAAAACAAGCCGTATAGGGTGAGCGCGAAAGAGCGAGAAATCATAAAAGAGCAAATTGATGAAATGCTCAGAGACGTCATAATTAGACCATCCTCGAGTCCATGGTCCTTCCCTCTAATCTTGGTCAAGAAACGAGATGGTAAGTACAGATTTTGCGTTGACTACAGAAAATTGAATGATGTAACAGTGAAGGATGTTTACCCAATTCCCAGAATTGATGAAGTATTGGATACACTTCAAGGATCCAAATACTTTTCAGCAATTGACCTTAAATCAGGATATTGGCAAGTAGAGGTTGAGGAGAAAGATAAAGAAAAGACAGCCTTCACTACAGCACATGGCCTTTATGAGTTCAACGTAATGCCCTTTGGTCTATGCAATGCCCCTGCTACATTTGAGAGGAACATGGAAAATATGCTTGGCAATCTTAGATGGCAAATTTGCTTATGTTATCTAGATGACGTAATCATTTATAGCTCGGATTTTCAACACATCTCAAGAGAATAGAAGCTGTTTTAAGATGTTTTCGCGAGGCTAATTTAAAATTGAACAACAAAAAATGCCAATTTGCTTTCGAAGAACTGGAGATTCTTGGCCATATAACTAATCAACATGGTATAAAACCAGCGGAGCATAATATCAAGGCTATTAGAGATTTTCCTCGGCCCAAAAAGATAAAAGAAGTTCAATCATTTTTAGGAATGTGCTCATATTATAGAAAATTTATCAAAGGTTTTTCAAAAATTGCCGATCCATTAACCAGTCTTATAAAAAAGAATGTACCTTTTACCTGGACAGAAAATCAAGAAAACGCATTTCAAACCCTTGAGTAGCATTGATAAATCCCTCAATCTTAGGGCACTTTGATCCGAATGCAATTACTTACATTCATACTGACGCATCTAACATCGGCCTGGGTGCAACATTAGTCCAAAAGTTCGGCGATAAAGAAAAGCTGATCTCATATTTAAGTCGAACACTGAGCAAACCTGAGCAAAATTATTCGACTACCGAAAAAGAATGTCTAGCTGTTGTGTGGTCAATGTCCAAGTTACGACCCTACATATATGGAAGGCACTTCAAAATCGTAACTGATCATCACGCACTATGCTGGCTTAAGAATCTGAAAGATCCGACCGGCCGATTAGCACGATGGGCACTGAAGATTCAGGAATATAATTTCGAAATTATACACAAATCGGGTAAAAAACATCTGGACGCTGATGGTCTATCTAGAGTACCCTTACCGGAAAATGAATTGGACGAAGATTATGAAAGACTATTTCTGAATCAAATAATAAACGAAAAGGATGATTTTATTGAGAATATTAAGGAGAACCTTAGTGCAAACAAGCGTTCAATTACACAAAACTTCAAAGAAGAAAATGGGTGTCTCTACAAGAAAAATCCAAATCCTGAAGGTAGGGCATGGTTGCTGGTAGTGCCAAGGAAGAGAAGGAAGGAAATCATGAGTGAATACCACAAACATATGCTGAATGGCCATCTGGGCGTCGCCAGAACCACTTACCGATTGAAGAATAAATACTATTGGCCTTCCATGCTGGAAGATGTTTCAGAATTTGTAAAGACGTGCCACCTTTGCCAAAGTCGGAAAGGTTCAAATCACTTGCCTTCTGGACTTTTACAACCTATTCCCCCAGCTGACTACCCTTTTGAAAGAATCGGAATTGACTTTGTTGGCCCCTTGCCATCAACGAAAAGAAGAAGGAAGTGGATAATTGTGTTGACTGATTATTATAACAAGTATGCTGAAACAAAGGCAGTATCAGAAGCAACCGTGAAAGAAGTCTCTACATTTTTAATCGAACATATTATTTTACGTCACGAGGCCCCAAGATTTCTTATTAGCGATAGAGGTTCACAATTCACTAGCAATTTGATGAAAGAGGTAATGAAAATGTGCAAAGTTAAACACTGCTTCACAACAAGCTATCACCCCCAGACTAACGGACTAACGGAACGGCTAAATAGAACTTCAATCAATATGATCAGCATGTATGTGAACACAGACCAGAAGAACTGGGACGAAATCCTCCCTTTTATCACCCACGCGTATAATACCACGATTCAAGAAACCACAGGCTACTCTCCATTTTTCCTGTTGTTTGGAAGGGAACCCATGTTCCACTCAGACGACGAGAATATCCCAATGGACAGTAACATGGACGATTACGACGAATATATAGAAAACTACTTAGATAAAATAGCAAGGACGAGACAGGTAGTCATTAACAACACAGAGAAGACTCAGGAAAGAATGAAAAGAAACTATTACAAAAAAGACAATGAGAAAATCTATGAACTAGGACATTTAGTGGCAGTTTGGACACCAGTCAGGAAAATCGGAAAATGTGAAAAACTATTGAGAAAAAATTTTGGCCCATATCGAATATTAAAGAAGCTGTCTAACGTAAATTACTTAATTGAGCCGAAAGATAATCCTGGCCAAGACCCATTGATTGTCCATGTCTCAAGACTCAAACCCTATTTTGAGAGAATTGATGAGGTAACTCACGAGGACGTGACGACCTCTGGAGAGAGGGAAGTGTTGCATCATGGCTAATGAACCTATTTTATTTTAATTTGTAATATTATTTTTCATATATTTTAAATTCAAAATTATATTTTATATTTATTTATTTTATTAAACAGAATATATGTATTATAAACAGAATATATGTATTATAAACAGAATATATGTATTATAAACAGAATATATGTATTATAAACAGAATATATGTATTATAGAATCATCATTTGTATTTAGGTAAACTGTGTGACTTCACTGCTCTCTTTGATGTCAAAAAATAAATAAATTATTCTGGAGGCTACTTAAAGTAGAGTTATCTCATTATTCCCTTATATAAATTTGTAGGATGGTTGAAACACGCTCTGGTAAGATACAAGACCCAGCACAGGAGAGAATCAAGGCTGAAGAGTCTGCCAAGCCGCAACCTGGTGCAACAATATATATATATATATATAAAGAGAGACGAACCACCTCTTTGGATATATATATATATATTTATTTATTTAAAAAAAAAATTCATTCAAAACCAACACACACATGATGATAATTTTTGTATAGAAAATATTTTGTGAATATTCTAGTAAATAGAAAATATATATCTTTGCCGTTAGGCTCACAACAGAATAAAAATCATTTCAATTTACTTACTCTACGACGGGTTCCTCCTCAGCCCTGGAACACAGCATTTAAAACTTAAAATGGCAACACACAAATAGATATCAAGATATAATTAATATTTTCAAATCTAGGAATGTAGACTTTGGAGAATATCAAGATAAGTTTAACATTTAGATACCAAACGAAATATATTCAATAAATAAAACTATTTAAAAATAAAATTTTTAATGAAAAATAATTCAATAAAAAAAGTCTGTCAACTATGTTTAAAAGGAGTGAAGTTTCAAATTGAAAGGGTTAACTATAAGTACTGGAATCCCATTCAATACAGTAAGAAAACATATACGAGAATCATGGGACGAGTGTCTTTTGTAGGAAGACTTATTTTAAATCGCTCAAGCTTTCGGGCTGACCGGCCCTTCTACAGGAGATAAGTGAACAAATGGCACATCGGGTACTATATAATGATGGGACTATTTACATATTCAAAAATTAAAATTTTAAAAACTTTTTATAGGGATTTTGCATAACTAAGCAAAGTCGGGAGGAATAATTAGCATAATAGTAAATTATGGACAGAAGAAATTGACATGTATGATAATAGATATTGGATATAGTAGAGCCTGTAATATCTTATACTGTCTATGAGAGAGGAGGGGGGGAATCTACACAGATGGAGGAAACAGGGCTATGGGAACAGAGATTGGTAGGATTCAGGGAGGTCGATATGTCTATTGATGGCGTGGAACCCCTGGGAAACGAGAGCTTCCAAGGTGAGGCGCTGCTGCTTGTTGTGTATGCGGCTATAGTGCACAGATGGATTGGCCAGGTCGAAAGAGTGGTTGGTGGTTCGGATATGCTGGTATATGGCTGATTTCTCATCTTGTCTGGAGATGTTTTTTCTGTGTTCCTCGAGTCTTGTCCCTACGCTCCTGCCCGTCTCACCAACGTAGACAACATCGCAGTCAGCGCAGGGAATGGAGTAGACACAGCCAGACAAGAGAGAAGGGTTAAATGGGCTATTGCTTTTCGTATCCGGGTTCCTAATGAGGGAACTGATGTTAGGGGAGTTGGAGTACAGGGTCCTGACTCCAAACTTGCTTAGGGCTCGGGCTATGGAGGAGCTAGTGGGGGAATATGGGAGGACACATATGGATTTATATACGGGGTTGGGAGCAGTGTGGTTGGGGTTGTGGAAATGGCGTAATATAAAAGACTTCGGGTATTGGAATTTTATGAGATTAGCTATGACTCTATTGGTTTCCAAGGTTTTGAAATCAGAGGTGGAACAGTGGGTGTGAACTCGTTTAGACAGGGTTTTGACTGTGTTGATTTTGTGACTTAGGGGACAGAAGGAGTTGAAGTGAATATAATTGGGTCTGAACGAGTTCTTGTAATGTACTGTGGAGTGGTATCTGGTTGGGGTCCGGATGATTAGGAAATCTAAGAAAGGGAGGGCGTTGTAGGTTTCGGTTTCATGGGTGAAGGAAAGGTCAGGATGATAACTAATGAGTTTAGAGAGGATAATTTCAACCTGGCTTTTTGTGCATATGCAGAACACATCATCTATGTATCTACGCCAAAGGCGGATATCGGATGGAAAATCTGAGGTGATCTGCATATCTATAGACCGCATAACAATCTCAGCAGCAGCTGAGGAAAGAGGGTTCCCCATTGGGGACCCTTTTATCTGTAGAAAAAACTGGGAGTTGAAGGAGCAGACTGAGGATTGTAAACAGAGATGGGTGAGTTCTATAATTTTGGATGAGGTATGGCTATCGACATGGGAATCAACTAGGAAGGACCTGAGGGAGTCTATAATTAAATCATGGGGAAGGCTAGGGTATAAGGAAACTACATCAAATGAAACCATGACGAGGCTCGGACAAGGAGGGGTACCATGCACATCATTAATGAAAGTACTGGTGGAGGAGATGGAAGTAAGGGAAGGAGTACCTTTTAGGAGGGACGAGAGGAACGACGAAATGAACTTGGCGACTGGAGCCATGGGGGATAGGAAGTGGGCCACGATTGGTCTTAACGGAATTCCGGGCTTGTGGAGTTTGGGTAGGCCATATATATAGGATTCAGTGGCGGTATCGGGGAGAAAGGACTTGTGCTCTTCTGGTGAAATGATCTGGTTTCTTTTCAGACGGTTAAGTTCTTTTCGGACGGAGGAGTATATGGTGGATCTGTTTTGGGCAGAGATGGGTTTGAAAGTGGAGATGTCGGCGAGAACAACCTGTAATTTTTCTTTATAATCTTTAGTATTCATGATGACTGTTTGTGAACCTTTATCTGATTGCATAATGGCTAAATGGTTTTTCTGCCGTAATTTTCGGATGATATCGAACTCAAGAGGGGAGGCACGGGGTTGGGTGGACGGGAGGCTCAGTATGTTTGAGACTGTGTGGCGTATTTTATATTTTTCTGAATTATTGAGGCTGCGGATGCCAGCTTCAACCGCACTGATGATTTTCAGGGGATCTGGCCTAGAGACAGGTCTAAACTTGAGGCCTTTGCTTAGAAGGGTAGTTTCCTGGGGAGAGAGAACCGTTGAGGAGAGGTTAACGAGATTGGAGGAATGGTCGGTGTCATGGAGTTGTAGACGAAATTTAACTGACCAGTAGCGGAGTTTTTTATCGTGCCGGATTCTTATATTTTTCTGTAGACGCTTTACTTCTGCGGTTATATTGGATATGATGAGGGTCAACTGGTATATATATGGCCTACCCAAACTCCACAAGCCCGGAATTCCGTTAAGACCAATCGTGGCCCACTTCCTATCCCCCATGGCTCCAGTCGCCAAGTTCATTTCGTCGTTCCTCTCGTCCCTCCTAAAAGGTACTCCTTCCCTTACTTCCATCTCCTCCACCAGTACTTTCATTAATGATGTGCATGGTACCCCTCCTTGTCCGAGCCTCGTCATGGTTTCATTTGATGTAGTTTCCTTATACCCTAGCCTTCCCCATGATTTAATTATAGACTCCCTCAGGTCCTTCCTAGTTGATTCCCATGTCGATAGCCATACCTCATCCAAAATTATAGAACTCACCCATCTCTGTTTACAATCCTCAGTCTGCTCCTTCAACTCCCAGTTTTTTCTACAGATAAAAGGGTCCCCAATGGGGAACCCTCTTTCCTCAGCTGCTGCTGAGATTGTTATGCGGTCTATAGATATGCAGATCACCTCAGATTTTCCATCCGATATCCGCCTTTGGCGTAGATACATAGATGATGTGTTCTGCATATGCACAAAAAGCCAGGTTGAAAATATCCTCTCTAAACTCATTAGTTATCATCCTGACCTTTCCTTCACCCATGAAACCGAAACCTACAACGCCCTCCCTTTCTTAGATTTCCTAATCATCCGGACCCCAACCAGATACCACTCCACAGTACATTACAAGAACTCGTTCAGACCCAATTATATTCACTTCAACTCCTTCTGTCCCCTAAGTCACAAAATCAACACAGTCAAAACCCTGTCTAAACGAGTTCACACCCACTGTTCCACCTCTGATTTCAAAACCATGGAAACCAATAGAGTCATAGCTAATCTCATAAAATTCCAATACCCGAAGTCTTTTATATTACGCCATTTCCACAACCCCAACCACACTGCTCTCAACCCCGTATATAAATCCATATTTGTCCTCCCATATTCCCCCACTAGCTCCTCCATAGCCCGAGCCCTAAGCAAGTTTGGAGTCAGGACCCTGTACTCCAACTCCCCTAACATCAGTTCCCTCATTAGGAACCCGGATACGAAAAGCAATAGCCCATTTAACCCATCTCTCTTGTCTGGCTGTGTCTACTCCATTCCCTGCGCTGACTGCGATGTTGTCTACGTTGGTGAGACGGGCAGGAGCGTAGGGACAAGACTCGAGGAACACAGAAAAAACATCTCCAGACAAGATGAGAAATCAGCCATATACCAGCATATCCGAACCACCAACCACTCTTTCGACCTGGCCAATCCATCTGTGCACTATAGCCGCATACACAACAAGCAGCAGCGCCTCACCTTGGAAGCTCTAGTTTCCCAGGGCTTCCACGCCATCAATAGACATATCGACCTCCCTGAATCCTACCAATCTCTGTTCCCATAGCCCTGTTTCCTCCATCTGTGTAGATTCCCCCCCCCCCCTCCTCTCTCATAGACAGTATAAGATATTACAGGCTCTACTATATCCAATATCTATTATCATACATGTCAATTTCTTCTGTCCATAATTTACTATTATGCTAATTATTCCTCCCGACTTTGCTTAGTTATGCAAAATCCCTATAAAAAGTTTTTAAAATTTTAATTTTTGAATATGTAAATAGTCCCATCATTATATAGTACCCGATGTGCCATTTGTTCACTTATCTCCTGTAGAAGGGCCGGTCAGCCCGAAAGCTTGAGCGATTTAAAATAAATCTTCCTACAAAAGACACTCGTCCCATGATTCTCGTATATGTTTTCTTGAAAGGGTTAACCCCGGAGAAACTATGTTGACTGATAATCACATTTCTAATTTCTTTACTAGAGTTCATTACGCAGTCCTCACTTTGAGAACACTATAAAACCCCCTGAAAAGATCACTATAGCCTAATTTCACCGACGCCGTCTCTACATCAGTTGAATCTTTGCTGGACTTCTGACTTCTCTCTCCCCTCGGTCAAATCAATACAGGTTCTTGTTCATGACTTCTGTGTATTCTCTGCCACTTTTTTCGAAAATGTTTCAAATTATCACATGTATGTGTGTGTATTTACTTACGCGTTTGGGGGAAGCGCCTCAACGCTAAAACAAACCATATAATATAAATCTCAAAACCTGAACAAATACCTGAATTCTACACAGGTATAAGATCAAGGATGATATTCTGAATTTTGATATTCCTATAAATGTTTATAACCAATCATGGATGTATTGATATACAATTCGTCAAAGGTGTTCAAGCACCCTAATTGATAATCCATATTTCTGATGTTAATTATTAGATTAGGGCCATTTCCTCTATATATAATAGAAGGAAGGTTTAGAGGTGAGTGGCATAAGAATAATTATTCCTGATCCTAAGCCTAGAAAATAAAACGAATTAGAATAAGAAATGAAATTAAATGATGAAATTATACAATCTAAGCTCCTTATATGGTGATGCATCCATATTGGTTTACGTTATACCTATATTTTATACCGCATTTTAAAAATTTATGTATCAATAATAACATCTATCAAGGTAGTTCTGTTTTAGAAGCTATATTTAGGTGAATACACAGTGAGACATTAATATATGCTTATATATATATATGTACATTAATTAAAAAGGCACATATTGGATCAAAAATTCATTTATTTAACCAATATTTTAGCTGGCTGAACGCCAACCATTATCAAGGTGTATAACATTTTAAAGTGTGTCAACAATGTACATTTGTATGTGTTCGAATTTCAATGCTATATATTGATTACACACAAATTGATATCAAGATTAAAGTATATATATTCTAATAACTAACAATGTAGACTATGAATAATATCAAAATATGTTTGAAATCAAGATATCAAGCAAAGAACTGTTTCATATTGAAAATACATTACAAGGGGAAATATTTTCAATAAAAAAAGATCCATAAAAATGTATAAATGGAGTAATGTAAACTAAAACGGTTATTCTTCGAGAATCCACGTTGTCTGATAATAATTTCCTTTTTTTACCAGAGACCATTACGCAGTCCTCACTTTGGGAAGTCTATAAAACTCCCTGGAAAAGAACAATATAGCATGATTTCTCTGACGCCGTCTCTACATCAGTTGAATCTTAGCTGAACCTCTGACCTCTCCCTCCCCTCATCAGAAATCATGCAGGTTCTTGTTCATGACTTCTGTGTAATCTCTGCTACTTTATATTTCGACTACGTTTCAAATCGCCACATATACTATTTCTTGAAGTATATCTACTTTGAAGGAAACTACAATTTGATATGTAAGTATCTAAGGAATAATTATTTCTGAATTAATTTACGTGATGTGAGGAACCTCCTAAGCCCTGGAACACACCATCGTTATTTTAAAATGGAACACCCTCTGTATAATCGATAAATAGAACACACTCTTCAACATTAAAATAAAATACAAGGAATAGGAATTCGATAAAAAGATCCTTTGGACGTATGAACAGTGTGAGGTTTCAAACTGAAAAGGTTACCCCGCGAGAATCCCCGTTGTCTGATAATATTTTCTGCTTCTTTACTATAAATCCTTACCAAGGCCTCTCTTTGAGAAGTCTATGAAACCCCCTGGTAAAGATCATGCTGGACCTATGACCTCTCTCTTCCCTCATCGAAAAATTTGCAGGTTCATGTTCATGACATCTGTTGATGAATCTGTTATTTTTTTATATCGACTTTGTTTCAAATCACCACATATACACTCCCTTAGAATAAATAAACTTTACAGGAACCTACGATTTCAAATCTGAAAGTTTATATAGAATTAATTTTCCTAAATTTACTTACGTGATGGGCAGAAACTCCTCAGCGCTGGAACACACCATGTAAGATAAAGCTCAACCCCATATCAAATATCCAAATTCCATACAAGTATTAAAAGTAATATTCTGAATTTTGATCTTCCTTATAAATTTGTTGAATAAATCTTGGAATCAGTGATATACATTTCATCATAAATGCTCAAACATTTTAATTGTTTATACATAAATGTAATATTGATTAATATTTTTTTATGAAATAACTCTTATCATGATCAAATTAGTATGAAATAAAGTATGAAGAGGAGCTTCAAACAGGCCACAGTTTTGATCTTGAACATCCACACTTACGTGATGTGGGAAGCCTCCTCAGCGCTGAAAAACACCATGAAAGGTAAGGCTCAAGACCACAAAGGTATCAGATCAAGGGTGATATTCTGGGGTTTTTTAATCTTCATATAAATGTTTTTCAATCAATCTTGGGTTCAGTGAAATACAATTATTCACAAGTACTCAAATACCATAGTCGATAATCTATAGGTGTAATGTTAACTAGTATAAAATTGGGCTATTTCCTATATACATAAGATTTGGAAAGTATGAAATTGAGTGCCAATGTATAATTATCCCTGAAATTTTAGCCTAGAGTCAGATAGAATAATAAATGAGATAAAACTACGTAATTATGTAATCTGAACTCTTCTTATGGTGATTCTTCCATATTGGCTTACGCGATACCCACATTTTATAACGCATTTTCAAAATATCAGTATCAGTAATAACATCTTCCAAGGTAGTTCTGTTTTAGAAACTATATTTAGGTGAATACATAGTGATATTATTATATTCCCATATGTTTGCACAATTGTATGTGTTCGAATTTCAATACTATCTATTACAATGATCGTTTGAAAAGAGCAACCTTCTCTTTGCTACCCTTTTCTAGATCTCTGAATTCTCTACCCTTGGCTACACTATGCAATCCTTTTTCCTGACTCCTGAATGGTCTTTGCTACCTTCCCCTTAACTATGTTTCAACTCACTCCATATAAAATTCTTTCAAATATTCTCTCTTGATAAATATAAATATCTCATTAATAGGGAAATACAACTCACAATTCTGTAAGGTTATAAAGTAAAAATATGATTTAAAAAAAATATATATATATATACGAGGGTTGTCCGTTAAATAAGTTCCACGGGGCACCACTGTCATGAGGATCGCTTTTAGGCGCGAGGCGACTGCACGGGCTCGTAGCTTGTTCTCCCCACTCCAATTTCCCACCAAGGCCACGTCGCTGGTAAGCTTAGTATTGACTGAGCAGCCGTTAGTGACGGAGCTTCCCCTCGTGTCTCCCGCCAGCTGCGAATTACGGTCAGTAATTCGCTTTTTGGCCGCAAAGAAGAATTCTGCGAAGGACATTCATACTGAACTCTGTCAAGTGTATGGAGAAGGGTGTATGAATTCCGGGATGGTGCGCAGATGGGTCAGAGAATTTAAAAATGGCCGAATAGACGTCCACGATGAACCGCGTGCTGGACGGCCTTCGGTTTCGGACGATGGCTACCGTCTTTTGGGACCGAAAAGGCCTATTGTTGTGCGACTTTTTGCTTCGGGGTACAACAATCAATTCCGTCCGGTATTGTGAGACCACTTCGACGCGCGATTCAGAACAAGAGGAGAGGGATGTTAACCAAAGGGGTGCGTTTTCACCACGACAACGCTCGGCCGCACACTGCCCGTCAAACCACCGCCCTCATTGAAGAATTTGGATGGGAATTGGTGTCACACCCACCTTACAGCCCGGACGTAGCTCCTAGTGACTTTCTTCTCTTCCCCGAGTTGAAGAAAAACCTGGGTGGAACCCAATTCCAGGACGATTACGAGTTGGAAGAAGCGGTTTTAGGCTTTCTATGCGGCCAGGCGGCAGAGTTCTTTGACTCTGGGTTACATAAGTGGGTGTCCCGAATGCAAAAATGCGTCGAACGAAACGGGGAATATGTATAAAATGAAGAAAAGTCTGATAATTTCGAAAATGTATAGTTCAGGGCAAATAAACCTGTTTTTCTGTATTAAAAACCTCTGTGGAACTTATTTAACGGACAACCCTCGTATATATATATATATATATACATATATACTTACATTTATTTATTTATTTATCAAATCAGACGCGATATCCCTACAAGGGATGCTTGCGTCAATAACAACAATAAATTCAGATACTATATTACAAAAACAAAAAAAAAAATTAAAATAATTACAAGATTTGAAAAGATAAGAAAGAGAACATTAAAATCATTCTTGATTTTTCATCACAACCAACAAAATAAAAAACCAAAAATATACAAATAGGTAATAATTAAGGTTTTTTTAACCAAGAGAGAAAATCATAAATATATTTACATAATTTTCTAAATTTAAAATACGAGTCCTTACTATTTACAAACATAAAAAGATCCTTGTATTCGATGTTTTCCCGGTTTCTGTAGTTCTGGAAGATTGGGCACTCAAGAAGCAGATGACTGGAATCCTGCTTTCTCTTTCCACATAAACATCCCGGATCGTCTATAGCTCCTATTCGAAACAGAAAATCTCCGAAATTTCCATGACCAGTAACGAATTGCACATTGTAAAAGTCAGGGCGGAAATATTTTGGAATGCCCAAAGGGAAAAAGAGACGAAAGTGATCACTTGTATTAGAAAACATATCTTCCATTCTTGTTCTTAAAAATCCATTTATTATTGAAGGAGAATGTGGACTGAACGTTCGTTGGTCTTCCTCGCTTAGTTGGTCCAATTCATATTTAATCAATCTTGATTCGATAAAATCAGTCAGGAATGGGATCTCTGCCAGACAGTGGACACAATTTGAGGAAGATGTTTTAAACAATCTAGTAGCCCAAAGAACAATTTGGTATTGCAACGAATTTAATTTCTGTTTACAGCGGTTATTTATTTGGTAAAACCAAATTTCAGCTCCATATGTTAGAATAGGTCTAATTAGCGTCTTATACAAAATTAACCTTTTATTAGAGTTTATACCCCATATTTTGCCGCTGAGGGAAAAAAAGCAGATTTTTCATGCGATGCGCTTTATGCAAAATCTCATTGATGTGCGGGGTGAAATTTATTTTTGTTCTGAACCTGTGATTAGATAATTTCATTCCCAAAATTTTGATTTCATTTGAAGGCTTTATGATGTTTTTTGAAATTCCAACTGGAACCTATGGAAATTATGAAAGTGAATCAAGTTTGTTTTTTCTGGATTTATTTTTAACTTGTTTGAGCGACACCATTGAGTGACATAGTTTAGGGTGTTCACTAACTCAGTTTTTAGACCCTCTAAATTATAATGCCAACATATTATAGAGATGTCGTCCGCGTAGCAAATAATTTCAGCGTTTGTTGATTTAAAATTCATTAAAATATCGTTTAGCAAGATGTTCCATAATAACGGTGACAGTGGACTACCCTGAGGACATCCCTTAGTAAGGATTTTGGAGACCGTTTTGCCACCGTATGACAGACAAACTGTCCTTTTATTATTCAAATAGGATTGGATGATTTGAATCAGAGAGCTGGGAACGTTGTCTAAATCCATTCTTTTTATTATAGCTGGCCACCATGCATTATCAAAAGCCCCTGATAAGTCCACTGCGATCAACGCCGTCAGTTCTCTTTGCTTGTGTTCCAGAATAGTTTCAGTCAGCTCTTTCATAGCAGTAATTGTTGATTTATGCCTGGAGAAGCCATGTTGTCTATGACTCATCGAATTGTTTTCGTCATAAAAGGTAGTAAGTTTATTTTTAATTATATTTTAGAAAATCTTTGAAATGTTTGATAGCAAGGAAATTGGTCTGTAGCTTTTACTAACATCATAACTAATTTTATCTACTTTAGGAATGATTTTCACAAAAGAGAGAGAGTTTTTCCAATAATCTGGGAAATATCCCAAACTTATACATTTTTCGAATATTTGATGGAGGATTATGGAAATCCTAGGGTAGGCGTATTTTATCATATTATTGCTAATATTATCTGATCCAGGTGCTTTCTTATTTTTCAATAATACAATAATTGATTCAATATCTTTTAGGCTTATAATCACTTGGTTTCTATTATTGTAAATTGGCGAGTAATATCTAGTTGCTTTGTGAAGTTCCTCCTCGGAAGAAATATCATCGTCCGGGAAAAGATCGTTCAATAAACTTTCCATTTTTGAAGTCCTAGCAAAATCCGGTGCGTTGTCTATCAATGGAATCCCTGTTGTGTTAAATGATGCTTTTAAAGTTTTTAAAGTTTTATAAGTGTTCCCAAAAGGATTAGTTGATTCGTTTTCTTCGAGAAAGAATCTCCAGCTTTTAAACTTTGCCCTGTTAATGGCTTTATTATATTTGTTACGAGCAGCTTTAAAAAATTTTTCATTAATTATTTTGCCTCGCGCGCGCGATAGAATAAATTTCTTATATAATTAAAATCATTTTTCATTTTTTCAAGTTTATTCGTCCACCACTTGAATTTGACTTTGTTTTTGTTTATGGTTGATTTTAACATGAGGGATGCGTAAGCTGCTTCACTGATAATATCGGTGAGTTTTAAAACAGCTCTATCTACACTTTCGGAATTTTTTATTTGGTTTGCCTCATCCACGAGGCTTAGCAATTCGGGGGAGGAAAAATTTTCATAAAATGCATTCCAGTTTGCGTAAGTTTCGCTGAATTTCCACGTTGATTTATATCCGTCTATATGACTGTTGTCTTTACTAACGATCTCGTAGGTTATTGTCACGTGATCGGAGGTGTCCGTCATTATGGATGTATTCCAGTTTTTTAATAGACTGATTGAATTTCTGTTGGAGATAGTGAGGTCGATCACGCTAGAATTACGACACGTTGTAGTTTTAATATTATGGACGAAGAGATTGTGTTGGTTCACTATTGAATGAAGTTTGTGACCGTTTGAGTTTGTCTTTCGGTCATACCAGACGGGATGCCTAGAGTTAAAATCCCCACAAAGCAGAATCGGTTGAATTTTGAAAGTTTCCAAAATTTCCTCAATAAACTTTTGATGGGTTTCTGAAAAAGAATTGGGGAGAATGTAAAAATTCGCTATAATAATATTTGACTTTGATAAAAGTATTGAGCTTGTAGTACAAAATGAGTTGGTGAATTGATCTATCTTATTGTATTTTAATCCTTTATTTAAAATTATTGTTGCCGAGTTTATCTTGTTTCCTTTAGCTGTTAAAACTGAATGCTCGTCTCCGCCAAAAATAACAACATTGTTCACTGTGTAGGGCTCCTGGATAAATAATATGTCTGGTGGGTCGTTAGCTATCTGAGCCAGGAGCTCATTTGTTGCGTTTATGCTTTTTCTCAAATTTTGTTGCACACACTTGATTAATGAGAGAGACTTCTTGGGCGCTAAAATACACCATTTAAAGTTCAAGACCCCATATCAAATTTACAATGTCCACACAAGTTCAACATCAAAGGTGACATTCTGAATACTGAAACTCATATTAACATTTGTTTTATATATAAATTTAAATGGAAAATTAGAAAAAAAAGTCGAATCAACAGTGAATTATTTATATTTATAATTAATTATATATATATAATTGTTCTGAATATAGAAAGACCATACATATTTTATTATATAGTAAAAAAGGCATATTTTGGATTTAATAAAATATTTATTTTCAATATTTCGATTGGCTGAACGCCAACCTTTATCGAGGCTTTAAATATTTGTATACACTTGTATAAATTCTGTATACGAAAATGTAATGCCTCGATAAAGTTGGCGTTCAGACAACCGAAATATTGGCAAATAGATCCTATATTTAATCCAATATATGCCTTTTTACTATCTAATAAATATTATTGTAACAAATTATTATATATATATATTTAGTGTACACCAAAACTTTCAATAGATTGATTCTCACTTGTATAGCGGAAATAAATCACCTGAATATGAGATTCTCTCTCATATAAGAGATAATAAAGAGAGGCGAATTGCCTCTTCAAATATTTTTATTGATACAAAAATGCCTTTTAAATCCAACACACACAGTCATGCTGAAATTTATAGATAATATTTTTTAAATATTCTATTAAATAGAATTTTACTCTTTGCCGTTTGGCTAATGCAGCATGTACAATTCAGTTAGGTTCTATAATGTACATCTATCTCAATTTACCTACCCTATGACTGGTAACTCCTTGGCCCTGGAACACAACATTTAAAATTTAAATAGACAACACACAAATTAAAATCAAGATTAAAGTAGATATTCTGATAACTAACAATGTAGACTATGAATAATATCAAGATATGTTTGAAATCAAGATATCAAGTAAAGAACTGTTCCATATTGAAAATACATTACAAAGTAAAAGATTATAAAAAATAAAGATCCATAACAATACATAAATGGAGTAATGTGAACTAAAAAGGTTACCCTTCGAGAATTCACGTTGTCTGATAATAATTTCCTTTTTTTACCAGAGACCATCACGCAGTCCTCCCTTTGAGAAGACTATAAAACTCCCTGGAAAAAAACGACAATAGCCTGATTTCTCTGACACCGTCTCTACATCAGTTGAATCTTTAATGGACCTCTGACCTCTTTCTCCCCTCGTCAAATACCACCATGCAGGTTTTTGACTTCGACACATGACGTGTATTCTAGCTACTTTTTTGTTCGAATACGTTCCAAATCGCCGAATATACGAGAGATTCCCTGAAGCACATCTACTCTAAAGGAAACTATAATTCACAAATGTGTAAGTATCTAAAGAATAATAATTTCTGAATTAACTTACGTGATGTGAGGAACCTCCTCAGCCCTGGAACACACCATCGTTATTATTAAAATGGAACACCCTCTGTTTAATCGATAAATATAACTATATTTAAATAACATTACAAGGAAAAGGAATTCGATAAAAAGATCCTTCAGACGTATAAACAGTGTGAGCTTTCAAAGTGAATAGGTTAACCCTCGAGAATCCACGTTGTCTAATAATATTATCTGCTTCTTTATTAAAGAACTTTACCAACTCCTTTCTTTCAGAAGTCTATGAAACTCCCTGGAAAAGATCACTATAGCCTGATATCTCTGACGCCGTCTCTACATCAGTTGAATCTCTGCTGGACTTCTGACCTGGTCGCCCCTCATCGAAAACTTTACAGGTTCTTGTTTATGACTTCTGCTGAATAATATGCTACCATTTCAAACTTTATTTCAAATCACTACATATAAAATCATTTCAAATATATAAACTTTACAGGAAAATACAATTTCAAATCTGAAAGTTTATGAAGAATTATTTTTCCTAAATTTACTTACGCGATAGGCAGAACCTCCTCAACGCTGGAACACACCATGTAAGATAAAGCTCAAGACAATATCAAATATCCAAAGTCCATACAAGTATTAAAAGTGATATTCTGAATTTTGATCATCCTATAAATGTTTTAATCAATCTTTAAATAAGAGATATACAATTCATCATAAATGCTCAAACGTCCTAATTGTTAATCGATAAATTAATTGTTAAATAATAGATTAGGGTCATTTTCTATATACACAAAATAAAGAAAGTTTAAAACTGAGTGTCATAAGAATATGTATCCCTGACACTTAAGTCTAGAGCGCGATATAATAAGAAATTACATGAAACGATGTAATTCTATAATCTGAGTTTCTCATATTGTGATGCCTCCATATTGATTTAAGCTATACTACCCTATAAATATATATTTAAATAAAATTTATTTATTAATATAATATATATGTTGAAAATTGTATTTATAGATAATATATTATAAATATTATATATCAATTAAAATTCATTTTCGCCAATGGGCTCAAACAGCATAAATAGGTTCTTGTCCATGACTTCTGTGTATTCTCTGCCACTTTTTATTTGAACTGTGTTTCAAATCATCACATATAAAATTTACAAATTTGTAAGTATATAAAGAATAATTATATATTCCTGAATTAACTTTCCAGATGTGGGAAGCCTCCACAGCGCTTAAAAACACCATGTAAGGTAAAACTCAAGACCACAAAAGTATATGATCAAGGGTGATATTCTGGGTTTTGATCTTCATATAAATGTTTTTAAATCAATCTTGGGTTCAGTAAAATACTATTCTTTACAAGTACTCATACACACCAGTTGATAATCTATAAGTGTAATGTTAACTAGTATAATTGGGCTATTTCCTCTATACATAAGATTTGGAAAGTATGAAATTGAGTGCCAATGAATAAATATCCCTGATATTTTAGCCTAGAGTCAGATAGAATAATAAATAAGAAAAACTACGTAATTATAAAATCTGAACTCTTCTTATGGTGATGCGTTCATATTGGCTTACGCGATACCCACATTTTATAACGCATTGGGGGAGAGATTGCTTGGTCGTTTCGTTGGAATGGTCGGTTTGTTCCTCCATCTTCGCTCTTTCTCGCTTTTATCTGGACAGGCTTCTTACCTTCTTCGTTGTGTCATCCTTCGTTTTGGTCATCCTGTCGGCAATAAATGTGATGAGGTTCTGGTAGCCTCTTGTAGAATCCTGTCGACTAACTCTGTGATGAGGTTTCCAGTCGACTTAAACTATGGTGTGAGTCCCTGTCAACTCTCGCTATACTGTGTACACTGTGTGTATACTGTATGCAAAGTACAGGCAGTCGTGGTCGAGGCAGAGTGGAAAGCTTGGGGATGTCCATGCACAAAAAAAGAAGACACAGTTGCACTAAGAAAGTTACGTGAACAGATAAAAGTTGAGCTAGGAGCGAAAGATGGAGAGATAGAAGATTTCTTACTGGTCTACATGATGGATGAGATGGACCTGTGGTACAACAGACGCGGGCTCACGCAGATGGTGAACTGACTGTATTTTTAGCTAGGACGGGGCTTTATATACCTTTTCTGAGAAAGGGGGTTTTGCATTTCACCAGATGTGAAGAGTGTGGGTCGTCTGGTGACATTCTAAACTGGCGCCGTCATGACAGCTTCCAATCTATCTTTAGATGTTGTTTGTGACTTCCATCTATCTCGAATTTAGACGTTTTGACTTCTATCTCTTTAGCTCAACTCTTAATCTATTACAGAGATTTATTTATTTATACTCAGTTTGTACAAATTACATTACATATGATGATGTAATGACACATGTCAATAATGCGTATAATCATTTACAGATGTATTTCTATTATACAACAAGAAAATCTTGTTATAAGTTATATACAATATGGGGTTTTTGGTTTAAATTACCATATTTATTCATTTTATTAAACAGAATATATGTATTATAAACATATTATATGTATTATAGAATCATTTGTATTTAGGTACACTGTGTGACCTCACTGCTCTCTTTGATGTGAGAAATAAATAAATTATTCTGGAGGCTACATAAGGTAGAGTTATCTCATTATTCCCTTATGTAAATTCGTAGGATGGTTGAAACACGCTCTGGTAAGATATAAGACCCAGCACAGGAGAGGAATAAGTTTGAAGAGTCTGCCAAGCCGCAACCTGGTGCAACACTATGTTTCAAATCACTCCATATAAAATTCCTTCAAATATTTTCTCTTGCTAAATATAAATATCTCATTAATAGGGAAATACAATTCACAATTCGGTAAGGTTATAAAGTAAATATATAATTATAATCTACTTACATCATGAGAGATACTTCTCTTGGGCGCTAAAACACATCATTTAAAGTAAGGTTAAAGACCTCACATCTAATTTACATTGTCCACACACGTTCAACATCAAAGGTGACATTCTGAATACTGAAACTCATATTAACTATGTTTAATATATAAATTTAAATGGAAAATTAGAAATAAAATGTCTAATCAACACTGAATTATTTATATTTATAATTAATTATTAATATATATATATATGATTATATATATAATTGTTCTGAAAATAGAAAAAACATACATAATTCATTATATAGTAAAAAGGCATATATTGATTTAAATAAAATATTTTTTTGCAATATCTCGGTTGGCTGAAAGCCCACCTTTATCGAGGCATTACATATTTGTATACACTTGTAAACATTTTGTATACGAAAATGTAATGCCTTGATAAAGTTGGTGTTCAGACAACCAGAAATATTGGCAAATAGATATTTTATTCTCTCAATCCAATATATGCCTTTTTACAATCTAATAAATAGTATTGTAACAATTGATTGAATATATATGTAGTGTACACAAAAACTTTCAATAGATTGTTTATCACTTGTATAGCGGGAACCTGAACATGATATTCTCTCTCATATAAGAGATAATAAAGAGAGGCGAATTGCCTCTTTAAATATTTTTATTGATATAAAAATGCCTTTTAAATCCAACACACACAGTCATGTTGATATTTAGAGATAATATTTTTTTAATATTCTCTAATGAATAGAATTTTACTTTTTGCCGTTTGGCTAATGCAGCATGTACAATTCAGTTAGGTTCTATAATGTACATCTATCTCAATTTACCTACCCTATGACTGGTTCCTCCTTGGCCCTGGAACACAACATTTAAAATTTAAATAGACAACACACAAATTGATATAAAGATTAAAGTAGATATTCTGATAACTAACAATGTAGACTATGAATAATATCAAGATATGTTTGAAATCAAGATATCAAGTAAACAACTGTTCCATATTGAAAATACATTACAAAGTAAAAGATTATAAAAAATAAAGATCCATAACAATACATAAATGGAGTAATGTGAACTAAAAAGGTTACCCTTCGAGAATCCACATTGTCAGATAAAAAAATTCTGCTTTTTTATTAGAGACCATTACGCAAACCTCACTTTGGGAAGTCTATAAAACTCCCTGGAAAAGATCACTATAGCCTGATTTCTCTGACACCGTCTCTACATAAGTTGAATCTTTGCTGGACCTCTGACCCCTCTCTCCCCTCATCAGAAACCATGCAGATTCTTGTTCATGACTTCTGTGTATTCTCTGATACTTTATATTTCGACTACGTTTCAAATCGCCATATATAAGATTTCTTAAAGTATATCTACTTTAAATAAAACTACAATTTAATCTGTAAGTATCTAAGGAATAATTATTTCTGAAATAACTTACGTGATGTGAGGAACCTCCTCAGCCCTGGAACACACCATCGTTATTTTAAAAATGGACCACCCTCTGTATAATCGATACATAAAACTATATTAAAATAAAATACAAGGAATAGGAATTCGATAAAAATATCCTTTGGACGTATATACAGTGTGAGGTTTCAAACTGAAAAGGTTAATCCTCGAGAATCCACATTGTCTAATAATATTATCTGCTTCTTTACTAAAGAACTTTACCAAGTCCTTTCTTTCAGAAGTCTATAAGACTCCCTGGAAAAGATCACTATAGCCTGATTTTTCTGACGCCGTCTCAGTTGAATCTTTGCTGGACTTCTGACCTGGTCTCCCCTCATCGAAAACTTTACAGGTTCTTGTTTATGACTTCTGCTGAATAATATGCTACCTTTTTCAATTTTCTTTCAAATCACTACATATAGACTCCCTTCAAATATATAAACTTTACAGGAAAATACAATTTCAAATCTGAAAGGTTATGAATAATTATCTTTCCAAAATTTACTTACGCGATAGGCAGAACCTCCTCAACGCTGGAACACACCATGTAAGATAAAGCTCAAGACAATATCAAATATCCAAAGTCCATACAAGTATTAAGAGTGATATTCTAAATTTTGATCATCCTATAAATGTTGTAATCAATCTTCAAATAAGTTATATACAATTCATCATAAATGCTCAAACGTCCTAATTGTTAAATGATAAATTAATTGTTAAATAATAGATTAGGGTAATTTTCTATATACACAAAATAACGAAAGTTTAAAACTGAGTGTCATAAGAATAATTATCCATGACAGTTAAGCCTAGAGCGCGATATAATAAGAAATTACATGAAACGATGTAATTCTATAATCTGAGTTTCTCATATGGTGATGCCACCATATTGATTTAATCTATACTACCCCTATAAATATATATTTAAATAAAATATATTTATTAATATAATATATATGTTGAAAATTGTATTTATAGATAATATATTATAAATATTATATATCAATCAAAATTTATTTTCGCCAATGGGCTCAAACAGCATAAATAGGTTCTTGTCCATGACTCCTGTGTATTCTCTGCCACTTTTTATTTGAACTGTGTTTCAAATCATCACATATACAATTTACAAATCTGTAAGTATCTAAAGAATAATTATATATTCTGAATTAACTTACGTGATGTGGGAAGTCTCCACAGCGCTGAAAAACACCATGTAAGATGAAGCTCAAGCCCACAAAGTTATAATATCAAGAGAGATAAATGTTTTTCAATCAATCTTGGGTTCAGTGAAATACAATTCTTCACAAGTACTCAAACACCCTAGTTGATAATCTATAAGAGTAATTTTAATTAGTATAATTGGGCTATTTCCTCTATACATAAGATATGGAAAGTATCATATTGAGTGTCAAAGGAATAATTATTCCTGAAATTATAGCCTAGAGTCAGATAGAATAATAAATGAGATAAAACTACGTAATTATACAATCTGAACTCCTCATATGGTGATGCTTCCATATTGGCTTACGCGATACCTAAATTTTATAACGTATTTTCGAAATTTCAGTACTATTAATATCATCTACTACCAAGGTAGCTCTGTTTTAGGAGCTATTACATACTAGACATATTGATATATATTTAAGGAAATATATAGTTAGACCTTAATATAGGCCTATATATATACGTATATATATATATATACTAGCGGATGTGTACCCGGCTTCGCCCGGGTTTTATCCGAGTGAAAGTTTGCCTAACGAATATTATTGATAATAATATTCGGGTACACACAGAATATTATGATAATAATGATAATTATATTCGTTACGTCATATATTTATATAATATATGAAATTTATTTTTCGAGCAAACATATCCACTCTCTACTGAATAGATTTTTAAAAAGATATACATAAATAAAAATATCTAGACATATACTACATAATCTTAGCCAAAAGGCCGAGAAACGATATTTTATATATAGAGATGACCTGGCTTCGTGTGTCTTCTGCTCGAGTGAATGTTTCGCTCGTAGAATTTTGTTCCTGCCTACTATTAATCATTATCTGGCTTTGCCCGTGATCTGCTTTAGTGAATATTTTCCAAAAGATTTTTTAATGCAATCAAGCATGATACGGCAATATTGTCATCATCATTTCTGACTAGAAAAATATTGTTGCTCAGTACTTGGTTAAATATAATTTTTCTTGGTTAAAGTGCGACAAAAAACTCTTCCAGATTTAACTCTCTGTCCTGTTCAAATTTCAGCGAGATTAGTTACATATTGAGGGCTTGCATAGCCGACAAACATATATATATGTTCCCGGCTTCGCCCGATTTTTACCCGAGTAAAGGTTTGCTTAACAAACATTTGTTAAAACGATTCTAGCAAACATCCAATCCCTACTGAATCTATACTTGTCTACACTCTCGATAATTTTTTCCCGGTCCCTTGAAAAATACTCGATAAGTTGAAAAAATCAGTATTAATTGGCCCACTCGGTAATTTGAAGGTTGAAGGAATAGTATCTTGCCACAAACGAAGATTTGTAAATAACTGTATTTAGCGAATGTACCCGGCTT
The DNA here is from genome assembly GCA_030710605.1 of Cordylochernes scorpioides. Lineage (NCBI taxonomy): Eukaryota > Metazoa > Arthropoda > Arachnida > Pseudoscorpiones > Chernetidae > Cordylochernes > Cordylochernes scorpioides. The sequence goes on from CP092869.1 coordinate 65,979,674, forward strand.
CGCAGTTTGTATCCGAGTAGAAGTTTCCCTAACGAACATTTGTTATAACGATTCTAGAAAACATCCAATCCACCTATATATTGATTTATAAACGTATATAAATATAAATATTGTTATATGCGTTTAAATATATTTTTGAAACACATAATATTTGAAAACATTTATTATATTTTAAATAAGATATTGTCACTTTTGTGAATTTGATAATTAATTATTTCTTTTTTCTCACAATGAATTATATATATTAATTTAAAAATTCATTTTTGTTATCATCATCACATACAATGTAATTTTTTTATATAAACAAACGATAATAAACAACAACAATTAGGGGCTCAAAAATAATTTATTATGGTTAGCAGCTCCGTAAATAAAGATATTTTCACAACAACAATTAAAGTTGCATCATCATTTTTATAAAACAACAGCAAATTAAATTAACAATGTAAAAATATATTTTGACCTTACATTTTAACATTTAACACAAAACGTTACAATTTTTTCTTTAAATATATATTAATATTGAAAAGCCAAGTATTTTTTACGTCATTGGATTATTATATTACTAAATTCTCAAATTAAATTTATTATACTTGGAAAACATTTTAAGCAATGTTACAATTTATAAATATAATTTCACCAGACGCCGCTAGAGGCGCTGCTTGCGAGTGAAAGTAGAAAATTTGCAAATAAAATCGAAAAGAATATTTATTTCAAATCAAATTCAAACCAGAAATCTTCCCAGTAGTATAGTAAATAACTTCCTAAAGTTTCACGGCGATTGGATAATCTTACCTTTTAAAAACATTCATCGTGTGAATAAACTAACATTCATCGTGTAAACAAACCACGTGTTAATTATTAACCAATCAAATTCATTTATCGTCGCGACCAGTGCTGCGCCCAAGCGGTAAAAGGCTGGAACTAACGCTTTTTGTTTTTTTATTTAAAAAAAAAGCACATTAAATTTTTTAGTTTTTTGAATAGCCTATATGTTAAAGGAAATCTTCAGCTACCTACATGCAAAATTTCATAATGATTGAGTCAGTAGATTTTGCGTGAAGCGATAACAAACATCGATTTCGCATTTCATTTTTATAGATATAAGGAAGGATATATACAGTCTACTCTCGTTATAACGCCACCATCCGGATTTTGCAAAAAAGCGGCGTAAGGCGAGGGTGGCGTTTGTATCGAACACGTTTAAAATGCGAAATTTAAAGATACACTAAATTATTTATAACAATTACTAAAAACCACTTATACCCTAAGTCAATATATAGAATGCCGGCATTAATTAATTAATATGACAAATTGGAATAATTAATTTATTTTTATTCATTAAAAAGTAATTACATTTTCTTGAAGAAGTCTGTGATCACAACTTGTGTTTTCTCTCCCTCACTTATGGCATAGGCACGGCGTAACAAATCCGCAGATAGATTGACGTCGTCAGATGTTGCTCTCTTGGAGTGATCAAGAAACAACAAAACTGTCTCAGCAGCTGCTCTGGCTTCCCTTAACGATGGTAGGCGCTGGGTCACTGTTGCATCATCATCCTCGCCAAGTTATTCTTTCGCTGTAACAGTGGACACCAGAAAATTGTCATCTGTTAGCTTCATTTCCGCCTCCTGGAAATCATCAACCAGTTGAAACTCCCTTTCAGTCATCAAATTCTCTGGTGTAATAGCGAAGATGTCGTGATCGAGCAGATTTCCATAATTAAGAGGCTCAACTGCAGCAGTAGAAGTGAAGCGAATAATGCCTGTGTGATTCCAGCAGTTGCTGATGGAATCAGGGCTCACAGAATTCCAAGCCATTTTACAATAGCGCACAGCGTAATCCAGACGTAATTCTGTGGGTAGATGGGCATCCGCCAATTCCACCATTTTCTGGAGTTGAAGCTTGCGATATTGAGTCTTGAAACTTTTGATGATGCCACTATCCAGTGGTTGCAGACTGGCAGTCATATTTGGTGGAAGGAAGTGTATCTTTATGTTGCTGAGACCATCATTAGGGACGCAGTGAGACGTAGCGTTATCTAACAACAGTAGGATACGACGTCCTTCAGAGACAAGCTGCTTGTTGAACTGCAGTAGCCATTCTTGAAAGATGCTAGAGGTCATCCATGCTTTGCTGTTAGATGTGTAAGTGCAGTAGAAGTGTAGACTAAAGTTTCTGAAGCATCGAGGCTTTGCCGATTTTCCAATAATCAGCAATCGCCGCTTGTCTGTTCCAGTAGAGTTGCAGCACAGTAGAACAGTGATTCGTTGCTTCATCCTTTTGACATCACGGCAGTTTTCATCTTTGTGAGCAAGTGTTAGGTCAAGAATGAGCTGAAAAAATAATCCTGTTTCGTCTGCATTGTATATGTTTGCTGGATCATATCCGGAGTTCGCCAGAATACTGTTCAAATTTGTAAGATGTTCATCAATGATAGCTGGAGAAATCGATGCGCCTTCCCCACAGAGCCGCCGTTGCGAAATATGGAATCTCCCTTTAAATCGCTGCAGCCACCCACGGCAGTACGCGAAATTTTCTGGTACGTCCAAATGCTCGCCAAGTTTTTTTGCCTTTTCTCTTAAGAGATCATCAGTAATAATAATATTATTGGCACGCTTTTGGGTAAACCAGTTGAAGAGAGCGTCTTCCAAGTCACTAAATTTTCCGACTCTTTGAAGAACCAACAGTATAATTTTCCCACTTCTCAGCCTGAGTGAGAATATCACGGACAGTTGTTCGTGGAAGTGAGAAACGCTTTCCAATCTCATTCTTCGACATCGTAGGGTTATTTCTTGCCAACTGGCATATCTCCTTCTTCTTTTGAATGGTGATCGACTCACGTTTACGCTTTTGGGAACTCATGATACGACAATAAAGTTGTTGTGTTGACGTTAGCAAAGGATTAAGCGACTGTGTATGTCCCAGGAACAAGCAGGAAAAGGGTCTGCAGGCTGTTCACACAATCTGTTATCTGTTGTGTCAACAGCAAACAAAGTTCGGCGCCGTTGCCGTAAAAAATGCAGACAAGAAAGGGGGAGCGGGGGGGGGGGGGGGGTGGCGGGTGAGGGACGTTGTGAGCGGCGCTATAACGAGTGGTTTTTGCTACTTGGGATACGAAAAATCAGCGGCGGAAGGCGAACAGCGAGGGAGTGGCGTAAGGCGAGGGTGGCGTTATATCGAGTGGCGTTAAACGAGAGTAGACTGTATATATGAAAAAACAATAGAAAAAAAAAAGTGGGTCAGGTGTTGATATTAAGGGGCCATCCAATTAATAAGTTTCCCTATTTTTTAACAAATAAACGACATTATTTACAATTATGCAGTTATTTTATTTTCATTATACAACTCATAGACTACCTTTCTAAATAATCACCATTTCTGTCCAAACATTTTTGGTACCGTTGTAGCAATTTTTAGATACCACTGTTGTACCAAGCCGTGTCCTGTCTTCGTAGCCAGTGGTTCACCTCCGCCTGCACTTCGTCATCATTCGCAAAGTGCTTGCCTCCAAGGTGCCACTTGAGTGTGGATAAAGATGGAAGTCGCTTGGGGCAAGTTCCGGAGAATAAGGTGGATGTGTAAAAATTTCGGATTTGAAGTTTTCCATAGCCATAACTTTGCCTGCAGAGATTGTGACCTTCGCCTTTTTTGGTGCACTTTCCTCAGGCTTCTTCCACACCATGCTTTGTCGTTTTGTTTCTGGAGTTGAATGATGCACCCAGCTTTCATCTCCAGTGACAATACTGGAAAACAGTTGATCTCCATCTCTTTGATGCATTTCCAGGAAAGCTCGGGCTGCCTCCATCCGTTGGACCCATCTTGTGCAGACTTTGAGAAAATTCAAAACATCTGATATGATTGTTCCAATCGAAGAGCGTCTAATATCGATTCCAGGAGGCAGTCGAATCATTATTTCGTCAATGGTGACTCGGCGATCTGCTTCCACCACATTCCGAACAGCAGCAACGGCTGCATTGTCCGTGGCAGTAACGGGGCTGCCGCTTCGCTCGTCATCATGCACGTTTTGCCGTCCTTCTAAGAACCATGAACGCCATCGGCGAACCATTTGGATGCTCATACATTCTTCACCATACCCTGACACTGAATTGCGATGAATATTGACCGCAGTTTAATTTTTCGCCGTGAAAAAACGAATTACAGAACGGAGTTCGCAAGTGGACACGTTCACCAGTGGTAGCACCATGGAAACTGAAGAGCTACGGACTTGCGCGTACGAGTAGCGTGACTTTGAAGGTCACCAGCTTCCAACGCATCCTAGTGACCCTTTCCTCTATACTAACTAATTTTTACAACGTTTCGTTCGCAGAAAAAAAATAGGGAAACTTATTTATTGGATGGCCCTCGTATATATATATATATATATATATATATATATATGTGTCGAATCCTGTCGACTCTATGTCGAATCCTGTCGACTTTCTTCTTTTGCTGTGGTAACTCGGTAGTCTGGTCTGTTGTATTGATTCGTGGGGAATGATGATGATTGCGCAGTCGTGATGGTGGTGAGTGGTAAGGCACACAGAGACGAATCACAGGGAAATCCGAGGCATCAGAGAGAGGGAACGAAGAGTCCAAGTTGCGGCCGGCGGGCCATCCACCAACGATCTACCTGCTGCTGCTGTCCGCTATCTGGCATCTAATGAACTGACTGACTTGGCTGAGAGAAAATATGGTTAACCCAGGCCCCTGGAGCGCAAGAAACGCCAACTGCCCGGGCTCTCCAGCTAACTAGTAGAAACCAGTTACTCTAGATTATCTTTACATAGAGCCAATTGCAGAGCCGAACCAGCTGGTCAGGAAGTTCCATGCCTGCAGAGAATCCGGGAGTCCAGCCAACGAGACTGGGTCGAAGGAAGTCTTCCCAAGCAGCAGGGCTGTCTGCATTCTGTGACGCATGTAAGAAGGGCATCTGAATAGAAGGTGGTTCACAGTCTGTTGTTCCTCCATTCAATGTAGGCAAGATGGGTCTTCCCCAGGATGCCAGAGAGCAAAGTCTGCCCGAACATGGCCATGTCCTGTAAGTAAGGTGGTGGTGACTTCTCCAGGACAGACCTTAGGGAGGAATTGGAGCAGCCGGTCTGGAGTATGGGCTATTCTCTTCAGGTGTCTGTTGGAGTGGTCCCGGCAATAAACCTCCGTCCATGCTTCTAGGGCTGCCGTGCGTGAATGGTTACGGGCCAGGCTACTGACTTGGCTGCGGGGCAAGCCCTTTTTATATGCTCAAGTGTTACGTCACCGGACGTCTGACGCCATGACGTCGACAGGGCGCTTGACCTTATTTGGCTGCATGTAAGCCCTGTTACGTCATTTTATTGGCGCCGCGTTGACGCGACGGTTGACCTCATGGCTGCGGGATAAGCCCTTTTGGTTTCTACGTTCCCTCTAGATGTACCTCTTTATTTAATTGAACACTCAAAAACGATACATACAAAGTTAACTTGATTAAAGGAGGATTAGGTACAATGTTTAAAATTCCATATTAGATTAGGGGGTGTAAAAAGAGGTGGTGATTATTTACACAGGTGTTTATAATTCTTAAATTACCACATATATATATGTTCATATATTTTTCTCTCAATATACTATTTATCAAACTTATCGTTTGAAAGGCTAACTTTCTCTTTGCAAGATATATGAACTCTCTCTATTTTCAGCTACCGAAATTTAGTCCATGTTCACGACTCCTGAGTGTCCATTGCACCATCACCTTAACTAAGCTTCAACACACCCCATATACAATTTATTCATATATCTCTTTTTTTATAAATATAAATATCTGCGTTATAGGGAAATACAATTCACAATTGTGTGAGGTTCTAAAGTAAAAATATTCCTTAATTTACTTACATTACTGGCGAGACTTTTTGGGCGCTAAAAACACCTTATAAGGTAAGGCTCAAGTTTCCATATCAAATTTACTATATCTAAACAAGTTTAATATTGAAGGTTATATTCTGAACACTGGCCCTTATGTAAACTTTGTTTAATCAACTCTGTACTCATTAATATACAATGTTTTTTCCTATATTATAGCCTCTCTCAATTTGTAAGTATATTTTCCTCCAACATATATTTGTTTATAGAGACGTCATTAAGGAATTTGTCAAAAAATATTGTCACTAAAAATGATGTTGTAAATGTTCAGCTTACATTTTCCCGCAGCAGGAAGAAAACAGCCGGCGGAATCTGAAACAGAAATAAACTTATGAATATTCAGTTCTCTCTATCATTACCACAGACACAGAGAGCATGTATATTTATCTCCCTTTTAAAATGGAAAAATTGTTATTTAATTTAGATAAAACCTAATATAATAATTTAAATTTTTTAAAACTATAAATTCTTAACCGAATGTATATGTTTTTGTTTATAAATGTAGAGGATATGAATATAAGGGTTTATAATCAGTAATATAGGACTATGTTTGAGTTGAAAGGCGATCTCCTCATTTGAATATAATTAAGTACAAAGGAAATAGCAATACCTCGAAATATTATGAAAAAAAATCCTTTCACAGATCCAGATACGCCTTCTTACATAGAAGTAAGTGTCAAGCGTTACAAAAAATGTATTCCAAAACCTTTTTAAAAACACAAAAATATTTTTTAAAATGTATTTATCAGACAATAATGTCCAATGCTATGAAGCGTTAAAACTGAGGAAATATTTGTCTTTTAATCAGTTATCATATATCACAATACATCCTTCTATAAGAACATAGCATTGAAGCATCTAATCAAAGAGGCTTCATATGTAGACAAAGTTGGTGCCATATTATTTGAACTTCAATTCTATGCATTTGTTTGAGGATAGAAATTTCTGAAAGCTTGTGATGGAATATTAGTAAATTAAGTATATACGCTCAACGGTCTTTTTGTTTAAGCATTTTAATTTATATATTTGTTAAATATTACAGTATTCATCATATACTTTTATTTGCACTTTTTCAATTGTCGTTATCAATATTAAAACTAAAGAGGATTTAAAATGAGTCTTGTTCTAGACCAGTACACATTTCTCTATTTTAATATACATAAGAAACTCATGTTCTTGAGTCGAACCTTTCCTTTTACTTTTATAACAAATGGAAACCTGTGAATAGAAAGGAAAAGAGGAGAATACTTCCACTTATATATAACATTGTCGTCGCAGCCAAGTTTTTTCTGAATTGATTAACCTTTTTTTTTCGCTTATCCCTAGGGCATGATAATCATGGTGGGTAGAGTTGGCGACTTCTTCTACTGTAAATGCACTACATTACTACACATGTGAAAAGCAGTTCGACTTTGCACTTACAAATATCTCAAAGCCCCTTATGGTTACTTGCACGCTCTGGTGGGATTGAACTTTTTCAAGAATCGGGGGCCTTTGGAGCAATTTCTTTTATCGGAAAAAAGTGCCCAATGTGGGAATCGAACCCTGGTCGTAAAGGTCGAAAGATAACGATTTAGACCATCCTTACATCGACCCCATTGATTAACCTGATCCCAGTATATTTTAATTTTGTGTTACATTTAAAAATCACAATTTCTTTTTTTATATTTTATTATTAATTTAGAAGTATATACATAATATATGGAAGAAAGGTGAGATATATAAATTTATTGATATAGATATGTGTGAATGAACTAGTCTAGAATAAATTAATATATTTAGTTTATATTTAATCCAAAAGATGGCGCACTCAAGATTTCAAATTCTCTCTTCATTTTAATTAGAAAAATAAATTAAAAGGTTTACCTCTTCCATTGTGTTCGTTTTGGAAAGAGGCGCTTCCAAAACTTTCTACACGAACAAATACAAATTTGGATGTATATAAGGTTAAATACAATATTTCTATATATATACAAATTAAAATGGTTGAGAATAATATTTTCAGGACATTAGCAACCCTAACGCGGTAATTTTTTTCCAGACTTCTTGGAAGTTATTATTATTAATTTGTTCAACCTAGCTTCCTGGAATTTCCTGTGATCTATTTAGAAAAAGACTATTTCAGCTAACACTGTTGAAAGAAGGTTATCAATTTGGGAGCCTGTGGTTTGTTTGAATAGCTGTGTATCGAAGGAGAATACATTCAAGTTTAGACATGTCTCTTAGGAGCTGTGCCGCCCTTCGGATGGTAGAGTGTTGATATTTAAATCTGGGAGTAATACATTCTCCAATATGATACGAAGTATTAGGCTGAAATAGGAAGAGTTGATAGAACACACTAGGTAGTTGCGATCCGAAGTGATTTTGTCACCAATCAGAGTCCGTTAGTTTGAAAAGATAGCGAATAGATTGTTCTATCGTTTATTTTGAAGGGAGAGGCGACTTTTATTTTCATAAATCAATATCCTCTCAGCATGACTTCCATATTATATATGGGATACCATTACTTCCATATATTATGATGCATTAGTACGACATATGTTATGAAAGATTGCACCTATCATATACGCGCCCTCCCATTCATTTTTCCATTGCATTAATGGCAGTAGAAATTGTTTAATTTTGAAAAAGAATCATACGCGTCTATAATAGATTAGAATTTTCACTTCCATACATAATAAGTATTTTTATTTATTTCAATTTGAAGCGCTATGTCCACCTAAGGACACTTGCGCTGTCATACATGTAGGCCTTTACCTTTGTCTATTATCCTAAGATATCAAAAGGCAAAAAAAAGTTGAGAATTAGAAATGAGATTAGAAAAGGGGAATATATTATCCTTTATACTTTCAAACATAGTAGATATATGGACGTGACCGAGGAATCCAGGAAGCTTTCACAACCTATCTTTGATCTCTCAAGTTAAAAATGAAGTTCATAATTTTTCTTACATTAAATGTTCAAATAGCAATGCATTTCACAATAAAAACATATGGATAAGTAAAATGTATTATAATGCTGACGAAGCCTTTTTCTATTGTTTCAAAGAGACTGAGAGGTTTGCTCTATACAAGAGAGTGGTTATAGGACTAAGTCATGTAATTTGAAAATATTTAATCAATAATATTACAAAAATAGACAAACATAAAACTAAAAATGCAGGAATCACTAATCTAACATTAATAAATGAGCTATTTCTACTGTGAAAATAATATTACAAAAATAGACAAACATAAAACTAAAAATAAGTTTATTCTGGGTATTAAACTGAGAGTTACTTGATGAAGAAAACCATTTAAAAAAATAGGATTTTAATTCAGGTTTGGCCATGAATAGCTATTCCATGAATTATCAGGATGCTCCCTCTAGGACTGTTTTTGAAAATGTTGAAATTCAGCCTACATCACGCTGACAAGGACCAACGGCTCCGAAGGGATTGTATGTTTTCAAAATTTTGGTCGATATTCAGTAATTTAAAAAATCCAAGCTTATTTGATACCTAATTCCGGTATATGGTACAAGAACATCAGCCTTTTAGAGTTGCACGGGGGGGGTTCGGAAGATAAAATTTCCTTAATATTACTTTCAAATCTGTTACATACTGACTTTGTGTTTTATTTTCACAGTAGAAATAGCTCATTTATTAATGTTAGATTAGTGATTCCTGCATAAAAACAGCGTGTGTACCCAAATATGAAAGTTTCTTGAAAATAAAGATACTTCGGCCAGTGAATCTTTTTATTACCTCGACGTTTCGACAAAAATCTTTTGTCCTCGTCAGGAGCAAAAAAAATTAAACATTAAGCAAGGCGTTAAAAATATTTCTAAAGTTTCAAGGGCGTTCTCACGCGATATTTAAAATTTTTGTACAACATCTAAAGCACGAGTCAAAAATAAATAAATATTTAACTCACAAAAGACTATGGTTTTATGGTATTACTTACAATTTATACTAACATTTTTTTTTTTTAACTACTGTTTAAATTTAAAAACGAGAATAGAATTCACGGTTGAAACAGAAAGAGAGGGATTTTTATCATTCTTAGATGTAGGACAAACTCGCAAAGAAGATGGTTCTATTTTAACCAGCGTTTTCAGAAAGCCAACAGATTGTGGGATACATCTAAATTTTAATTCCAATAATCCTATGATGCATAAAAGACAGGTGATAAAATCTCTTGTACAAAGAGCCAAACAGGTATGTGCAGTACAGGATACTTTTTTATAAATATCCTGGTCTGCACATACCTGTTTGGCTCTTTGTACAAGAGATTTTATCACCTGTCTTTTATGTATCATAGGATTATTGGAATTAAAATTTAGATGTATCCCACAATCTGTTGGCTTTCTGAAAACGCTGGTTAAAATAGAACCATCTTCTTTGCGAGTTAGTCCTACATCTAAGAATGATAAAAATCCCTCTCTTTCTGTTTCAACCGTGAATTCTATTCTCGTTTTTAAATTTAAACAGTAGTTAAAAAAAAAATGTTAGTATAAATTGTAAGTAATAGATATCGATTTATATATACTATTAGAAAATCTTTGTAAATATTATTATTATTTTATATTTATTTTTGTTTTATAATTTCTCATTATATATATGTATATTTTAATTCCATCAAGATTTTCTTTGCGGATCACTGCGAAAACATCATCTATATAGCGTCCCCAGATTTTTATTCCCTCAATTAAGATTGCCTTTTTATCTACCGATGCCATTACAATGTCAGCAATGATCATGCTTGTAGGGCAACCCATAGCAGTGCCGTCCTTTTGTCTGTAAAATTTATCTCCGTATCTGAAGTAAATATTATCTAAACATAACCTAAAACCTTCTATCATTTCATTGATTTCTAATCCCTTGTTTTCGCAATCTTGTCTTATTTAAATTTTATATTCCTATGAAATATCTCAATATCATTCCAATTTGGCCTATGTCCTGAATATAGTGCATGTTCCCCAATTTTGCTTAACGCCCTTCTCCCCAATAAACCCTGCCGGTGTTCCTTAATTCTGGTCTCTAAATTACGGCCGGTTTCTCCTATATAAATTTTGTCACATTCTGTGCATTTAATCCCATAAATTACATTACTTGGTTTTGATGTGCCTATGTTATCCTTCATTATGCTATTTCTAGTTATAAATTCCCTTTTTTGTCCCCGTACTATGCCATATATTATATTTAAATTTTCTCAAAATTCTAGATATTTCGTTATCTATATCTCTATAATATGGAATAATTATATTATTGCAATCATCTTTATTCCTATTTGAATTTGGCCTATCTATTTCATATCTTCTGATCCATTTGTTTGTGAAACTAACTGGATAATCAGATTGTTCTAATTCTGCTCTAATTTTCATTATATTTTTTTTATAATTATCTTGGTCTGCACATACCTGTTTGGCTCTTTGTACAAGAGATTTTATCACCTGTCTTTTATGTATCATAGGATTATTGGAATTAAAATTTAGATGTATCCCACAATCTGTTGGCTTTCTGAAAACGCTGGTTAAAATAGAACCATCTTCTTTGCGAGTTAGTCCTACATCTAAGAATGATAAAAATCCCTCTCTTTCTGTTTCAACCGTGAATTCTATTCTCGTTTTTAAATTTAAACAGTAGTTAAAAAAAAATGTTAGTATAAATTGTAAGTAATAGATATCGATTTATATATACTATTAGAAAATCTTTGTAAATATTATTATTATTTTATATTTATTTTTGTTTTATAATTTCTCATTATATATATGTATATTTTAATTCCATCAAGATTTTCTTTGCGGATCACTGCGAAAACATCATCTATATAGCGTCCCCAGATTTTTATTCCCTCAATTAAGATTGCCTTTTTATCTACCGATGCCATTACAATGTCAGCAATGATCATGCTTGTAGGGCAACCCATAGCAGTGCCGTCCTTTTGTCTGTAAAATTTATCTCCGTATCTGAAGTAAATATTATCTAAACATAACCTAAAACCTTCTATCATTTCATTGATTTCTAATTCCTTGTTTTCGCAATCTTGTCTTATTTAAATTTTATATTCCTATGAAATATCTCAATATCATTCCAATTTGGCCTATGTCCTGAATATAGTGCATGTTCCCCAATTTTGCTTAACGCCCTTCTCCCCAATAAACCCTGCTGGTGTTCCTTAATTCTGGTCTCTAAATTACGGCCGGTTTCTCCTATATAAATTTTGTCACATTCTGTGCATTTAATCCCATAATCATAGTTCCCCTACGGCCCATTGTGTCAGGATTCAAGGCCCCCACCAGAGGTTTGGCGGACTGGCTTAAAAACCGAGTTCCAAGTACAAGAAAAATTTCTGGGTTAGAGATTAGAAATAGGAAAGAGCTATTAGATATCGCTGAAAATTTAAGGTTAAATGACCATGAAATAATGGTATCCTTTGATGTCAAATCACTTTTCACCAATATTAATAGAACTTTAGCTCTAAAAGAGCTAAGGGAATATTTCGAGGTGAAAAGACAAGATTGCGAAAACAAGGGATTAGAAATCAATGAAATGATAGAAGGTTTTAGGTTATGTTTAGATAATATTTACTTCAGATACGGAGATAAATTTTACAGACAAAAGGACGGCACTGCTATGGGTTGCCCTACAAGCATGATCATTGCTGACATTGTAATGGCATCGGTAGATAAAAAGGCAATCTTAATTGAGGGAATAAAAATCTGGGGACGCTATATAGATGATGTTTTCGCAGTGATCCGCAAAGAAAATCTTGATGGAATCATGGTCATGTTAAATAATTTAGAAAGAGGAATAGAATTCACGGTTGAAACAGAAAGAGAGGGATTTTTATCATTCTTAGATGTAGGACTAACTCGCAAAGAAGATGGTTCTATTTTAACCAGCGTTTTCAGAAAGCCAACAGATTGTGGGATACATCTAAATTTTAATTCCAATAATCCTATGATACATAAAAGACAGGTGATAAAATCTCTTGTACAAAGAGCCAAACAGGTATGTGCAGACCAAGATAATTATAAAAAAAATATAATGAAAATTAGAGCAGAATTAGAACAATCTGATTATCCAGTTAGTTTCACAAACAAATGGATCAGAAGATATGAAATAGATAGGCCAAATTCAAATAGGAATAAAGATGATTGCAATAATATAATTATTCCATATTATAGAGATATAGATAACGAAATATCTAGAATTTTGAGAAAATTTAAATATAATATATGGCATAGTACGGGGACAAAAAAGGGAATTTATAACTAGAAATAGCATAATGAAGGATAACATAGGCACATCAAAACCAAGTAATGTAATTTATGGGATCAAATGCACAGAATGTGACAAAATTTATATAGGAGAAACCGGCCGTAATTTAGAGACCAGAATTAAGGAACACCAGCAGGGTTTATTGGGGAGAAGGGCGTTAAGCAAAATTGGGGAACATGCACTATATTCAGGACATAGGCCAAATTGGAATGATATTGAGATATTTCATAGGAATATAAAATTTAAAAAGGAAAGATTATTTTTAGAGGGATGGGTATCACGGGAAATGGGGGCAAGAAGTATAAATGTATTTGAAGATATTCCACTACAATATAATTCGTTTTTAAATTTAAACAGTAGTTAAAAAAAATGTTAGTATAAATTGTAAGTAATAGATATCGATTTATATATACTATTAGAAAATCTTTGTAAATATTATTATTATTTTATATTTATTTTTGTTTTATAATTTCTCATTATATATATGTATATTTTAATTTATTTAAAAGATCATAGTCTTTTGTGAGTTAAATATTTATTTATTTTTGACTCGTGCTTTAGATGTTGTACAAAAATTTTAAATATCGCGTGAGAACGCCCTTGGAACTTTAGAAATATTTTTAACGCATTGCTTAATGTTTAATTTTGTTTGCTCCTGACGAGGACAAAAGATTTTTGTCGAAACGTCGAGGTAATAAAAAGATTCACTGGCCGAAGTATCTTTATTTTCAAGAAATATGAATGCCGGCCAGGCAGCCTCAATATTCACAAATATGAAAGTGTCCTAATCATATCAATTTAGTGTCTTTAAGAAAATTTGAATCACAAGTAAATAAAAAAATGATATAATAATTTGTATTGAATCTTGAAATATGATTTCACACCTAATTTCACGTTTGTCAGGTAAAAACAAAGATTCAGCTACATATAATAATAGCCTTTATATTTTTACATATATGGTATACGTTTTATTTGCCATTTGTTTAGCTGATTAGAGTCATGTGATAGTGATTGGCTCTGGTTGGATGTTCATCGCTATGTTATTTTAATCAACCAATAAACGTGGAGTTCATTAGCCAAACAGCAATGCTGGTGTAAATCTATATTAAATATAAAATTGCGGGTTCGATTCTAAAAAGTTTTTTTTTTTGTAAAAATTGAAATATATTATTTGTAGTCAGTATTTGTATTAACTTTTTTAAAGATTGTTTATTAGTAGTATTCATGAATAAATTTAGCTATTATCTTCATTTTTCATATTAGAGGTATCTAAATCTTGCTTTCGTTCTGTAATGGAAGGCTATCTATACCAGCGTATTATGGCGTTGTCACAGTTCAATATTTCCTAAGACTTCCCATCGCATGTACGACGGTATAATGCTCTATTCAGCTAAAGGTAAACTTTGAGATGGTTTATAACTGCCTGTTGTTCTAGGTCAGTTCATTGAACAAGCTCATGTTCTACCAAACAATGTGAGTAAACGAGATTTTCCATTTTTCTTGTTCAAAGTATTCTTCAGTGTTTCTCTTTTATGGCTTAAAATTGTTTTTAAAATTCAATCATAATTTACTTCTCATCTCATCTCATCTCATCGCCGATTTTAATTGGGTTTTACCTCGATAGTGATTTCTCCTGCAAATTATCATTGCAAATTCTAAATCATATGTTTTAGTTTATGCTTGCACCATAACACGCTAATTAAAGTTGAACATAGAGTTTAAAATGGAGTTAGAAGGTGAAACTAAATATATGAATATATTGCATCTCTAATATTATAACCCCAAGAATTAAAAAAAAATAACAATAAGACCTTTTTATCAAGGCGTCTAGTCTTATACAGTCTCATCCCGTAGTTCAAAATATAAAATCAATACAATTGTGTGTTGAGTGTATTAATAAATACACAAGTAATTAGTTACACGAAATCTTCATATGTGCTAAGGTCAAACAACTACTGATTATTTTCTAGCCATATTTACTTTTATTTCCAAAATGTATTTTCCATGTGCGACAGTATTTATTCTTGTCAAATTCATGCAGGTACAATATTTCAATAAACACAATTGTCACACATCGCAGAAATGTCCAGTTATCGATGACAATATAATAAACACATTGTAAAATTTACAATTGAAAATAAGAGATACAGTTACCACATAAATGGAATGGTTTTGACAACCTTCTGTTATATTTAGATACTGAAGTAAACCAATATTTCAATAGAAGGAATATACTTAAATAGTAAGTTTAAGCTCTGGCCTTATTATCTAGGTCACTTCAATATGTCTTTCAGTCCAAAATAAACTTTACTTATAAACGGAGATGTTCCTTGAAAACTATATCGTCTGGTTTTCACACAAAAAGAAATTTAAGGCATTTGAACTTTATTTCAAATTGAAATTCATTTTGATATCAAGAAGATTTAGGTTAGATTTGACTTACTTGGTGTTACCAAAGCAAGACATTAGGAGATTGAATTTAGGAAGATTAAGAAAATTTAGGAATTAAGAGCAGGTTTTAAGAGATTTGTATTCTTAAATTTATCAATAGAATGATATTTATATTTTTACAGATCTCTCAAATATAAACTAGCTGAACTTAATTGAGGCAATATAATAATAGATTATAACTATCCAGGCGACGGGAATAAAGGATAATTGAAAACATTTCAAGATGGCTTTGGAATGGAAAATTTATTAATTCTTCGATGAAAAAAATTTCTTATCATGTGTGATGAGCAAATAAGGAATAAACTTAACCTAAGTTATTCTTCAACTTCAAGTTCTGAAAAAGAATTAATTTCTTTATCATTTTACTGTATTTTGGCTCAGATGATTCAAATACTTTACCAAGAATAATTATGGTTTCTGAATACAATGTGATGGCCCCAATTCCAATCCATAATATATGGAATGACTGAAATGTGAAATTATCATTTTCAACCTTTATAATTTTGTTCTATATCTTATTGATTGACAAAAGTTATTTAATTTTATAATAAGCCGAAAAAATGCAGGCGTCGCTTATCAGTGACAATATTTTCTAAATATTCCGATTAAATCCATCTAATAAATCATCATAGGTTGACTGCAATCTGATCAAAAGTCTGTGGAGAGAAATAACTTCTAAGAATTAATTTATTGATATCCGATGGGTCAATTGATTTACCTATTTCCTCTTCGGTTTTGTTATATCCATCTTGCTAGAAATGGTTGTACGCTGTTCACTCTTTGATAATCCCATTGTCCTCCATTTTCTCAAGTTCCTTCTTTATTCGTTTTCTAATCGACAGAGGTATTGTTCTGGATGGTCTCACCTGCATGTTCATGTCGAAGGTCTGAAACTTTGCCTTTTATCTTATTATTTTAAATATCCAAAACCTTCTGATACTTCTTGGTATTCCTGTGTAATTGATTGAGACAGATGTTTATTCTCTCGCTTGACAAGACCTAAATTAGAACAGTTCTGTCTTCCCAGGATGGGACAAGTGTTATCTCTGGATATGATAGAACGTATGTTCGTGGTTCTGTTTTTTTTTATCACCAGGCATATTACGAGAAACTTCAACAGGAATTATATTTTCTTTAAAAGAAATTAAACTTTTCAATGAAGTATTTTCTATTTCTAGATTTAGTTTACACTAAGGTTTCATGAATGTAGGGAAATATTTAATATACAAGCAAATATATATTTTAATTTTACATTTAAACCCTATATTTTTATATCAATAATAAATATATTTATATTGGATTGAGTAGAAATATTTATTTGTCAATATTTATAGTTTTAATCAATCCAATTTATATCTTTTAAATCCAATGATTTATTATGAAAATAGAGCAATCCATAGATATAAATAATATAATATAATATTGGTAAATTAAATGATATTTTGTCCATTATATGCCTTTTTAACTGATGATTTATTTTTGACTTTCTCCATTTTCGAAATAATTGAATATATAATAGCGGCAAAATATGTAAACAATATAACAACAAAGTAAACAAGATATATAATGAATGAAGTGTTTATTTTGTTATATCAACTGTGAATTCTGTGCTAGTGCTGGCTGGCTGGTTGTTTGGTGTTAGGCGGCTGCTTGGATGGTCGGGGTGGAGGTAGTGCAAGTACGTTGGAATAAGTTTCCCTGCACAGAAACATTTATATTTGTAGATTGCCATACATTCTTAGCAGACAAAGTCTACAAATAGCATATCCTAAAATTTATTTATTTATAATAAAAATAATATATGTATATGTGTAGTATGAAGTTACGGGAAAATGATATTCATGCACCAAAACATGAATATCACCTTACCGCAACGTTAGGTTTCACCAGCTTAAACACATATTCGGTAAATTTGACCCCAATTTCATACCATACATGCATGCAAATAAATGCATGCAAACCTCCGTCCATGCTTCTAGGGCTGCCGTGCGTGAATGGTTACGGGCTAGGCTACTGACTTGGCTGCGGGGCAAGCCCTTTTTATATGCTCAAGTGTTACGTCACCGGACGTCTAACGCCATGACGTCGACAGGGCGCTTGACCTTATTTGGCTGCGGGTAAACCCTGTTACGTCATTTTATTGGCGCCGCGTTTACGCGACAGTTGACCTCATGGCTGTGGGATAAGCCCTTTTGGTCTCTACGTTCCCTCTAGATGTACCTCTTTATTTAATTGAACACTCAAAAACGATACATACAAAGTTAAATTGATTAAAGGAGGAAGGGTACAATGATTAAAAGTCCATATTAGATCAGGGGGTGTAAGAAAAGGTGGTGAGTATTTACACAGGTGTTTATAATTCTTAAATTACCACATATATATATATATATATATATATATATACAGTGGTACCTCGACATACGAGCGCCCCAACATACGAGTTTTTCGAGATACGAGCCGACGAGCAAGTGATTTTTTGCTTTTAGTTACGAGCGAAATTCGAGATACGAGTTCGGTTCGGTAGTGTTGAAGATATTAATCTGTGATTCTAAATGTTTCTTTTTGACCAGTACTTTTGTTTTGTTTTTGCTTTTCCTAAAAGGTTTCTTTCTTCTTCTTCATTATTATTTGTTCTATATGCAAAGATTTGTTTTTTGAGACTTGAATAAACAAATTCAAGTTTATTATATTTTGTGTGCTTCGAGGAGCACACCCAGGAACTGACGACTGAGGAGATACAAGAGTTACAGTCACAGCAGCATACTGAGGTTATGTAAGTAATTTGTTTTGAGGAGTCAGAGGAGGAAGTTATTTCTACAAGTGAGATAAAGGAGATCTTAGGAATGTGGGAGAGAGTTTCACAGTTCGTGGAAAAAAAAACACCCAGAAAAAGTTGCAACAGGTCGTGCATCTGAACTTTTTAATGATACTTGCCTAACTCATTTCCGGAACATTCTGAGAGGGAGGAAGAAACAAACCTCCTTGGACATGTTTTTTTTCTAAACGGCCTACAGGTGAAAGCGAGAAAAATGTAGCCAAAAAGGCAAAGACCAGTGAGGATATCTAATTTATTTCTTTACATTCTCTTTTTTGTTTTTGTGCAATAAATATTTGATATTTATAAATACGTTTTTATTATTTTAAACCACGTAACAAAAATAACTGGGGTGACATTTTGGTGGTTGGAACGGATTAATGGTAGTTCAATTGTTTTGTATGGGGAAATTTGCTTCGAGATACGAGTAATTCAAGATACGAGCAAGGTTTTTTTTCTCTCAATATACTATTTATTAAACTTATCGTTTGAAAGGCTAACTTTCTCTTTGCAAGATATATGAACTCTCTCTACTTTCAGCTACCGAAATGCAGTCCATGTTCGCGACTCCTGAGTGTCCATTGCATCATCACCTTAATTAAGCTTCAACACACCCCATATAAAATTAATTCATATATCTCTTTCTTTATAAATATCTGCATTATATAGGGAAATACAATTCACATTTGTATGAGGTTCTAAAGTAAAAACTTTCCTTAATTTACTTACATTACTGGCGAGAATTTTTGGGCGCTAAAAACACCTTATAAGGTAAGGCTCAAGTTCCCATATCAAATTTACTATATCTAAACAAGTTTAATATTGAAGGTTATATTCTGAACACTGGCACTTATGTAAACTTTGTTTAATTAACTCTGTACTCATTAATATACAATGATTTTTTCCTATATTATAGCCTCTCTCAATTTGTAAGTATATTTTCCTGCAACATATATTGGTTTATAGAGACGTCATTAAGGAATTTGACAAAAAATATTGTCACTAAAAATGATGTTGTAAATGTTCAGCTTACATTTTCCCGCAGCAGGAAGAAAACAGCCGGCGGAATCTGAAACAGAAATAAACTTATGAATATTCAGTTCTCTCTATCATTACCACAGACACACAGAGCATGTATATTTATCTCCCTTTTAAAATGGAAAAATTGTTATTCAATTTAGATAAAACCTAATTTAATAATTAAAATATTTTAAAACTATAAATTCTTAACCGAATGTATATAATTTTGTTTATAAATGTAGAGGATATGAATATAAGGGTTTATAATCAGTAATATAGGACTATTTTTGAGTTGAAAGGCGATCTCCTCATTTGAATATAATTAAGTACAAAAGAAATAGCAATACCTCGAAATATTATGAGAAAAAAATCCTTTCACAGATCCAGATACGCCTTCTTACATAGAAGTAAAATTTCAAGCGTTGCAAAAACATTATTTCAAAACCTTTTATAAAAACACAAATATATTCTTACAAAGGTATTTATCAGACAATAACGTCCAATGATATGAAGCGCTAAAACCGAGGAAGTATTTTCCATTCAATCAGTTATCAAATATCACATATACGTCCTTCTACAGACATATATCATTAAAACAGCTGAACAAAGAGGCTTCATATGTAGACAAATTTGGTATCATATTATTTGAACTTTATTCTATGCATTTGTTGGAGGATAGATAAGTCTGAAACCTTGTGATGGAATATAAGTAAATGAAATATATACGCTCAACGGTCTTTTTGTTTAAGCATTTTAATTTATATATTCGTTAAATATTACAGTATCCATCATATACTTTTTATTTGCACTTTTCAATTGTCGTTATCAATATTAAAACTAAGAGGATTTAAAATGAGTCTTGTTCTAGACCAGTACACATTCCTCTATTTTAATATACATAAGAAACTCATGTTCTTGAGTCGAACCTTTCCTTTTACTTTTATAACAAATGGAAACCTGTGAATAGAAAGGAAAAGAGGAGAATACTTCCACTTATATATAACATTGTCGTCGCAGCTAAGTTTTTTCTGAATTGATTAACCTTTTTTTTCGCTTATCCCTAGGGCATGATAATCATGGTGGGTAGAATTTGGCGACTTCTTCTACTGTAAATGCACTACATTACTACACATGTGAAAAGCAGTTCGACTTTGCACTTACAAATATCTCAAAGCCCCTTATGGTTACTTGCACTCTCTGGTGGGATTGAACCTTTTAAAGAATCGGGGGCCTTTGGAGCAATTTCTTTCATCAGAAAAAAAGTGCCCAATGTGGGAATCGAACCCTGGTCGTAAAGGTCGAAAACCAACGGTTTAAACCATCCTTAAATCGACCCCATTGATTAACCTGATCCCAGTATATTTTTATTTTGTGTTATACATTTAAAAAATCACAATTTCTCTTTTTTATATTTTATTATTAATTTAGAAGTATATACATAATATATGGAAGAAAGGTGAGATATATAAATTTATTGATTTAGATATGTGTGAATGAACTAGTCTAGAATAAAATTAATATTTAGTTCATATTTATTCCAAAAGATGGCGCACTCAAGATTTCAAATTCCCTCTTCATTTTAATTAGAAAAATAAACTAAAAGGTTTACCTTTTCCATTGTTTTCGTTTTGGAAAGAGGCGCTTCCAAATCTTTCTACACAAACAAATACAAATTTGGATGTATATAAGGTTAAATACAATATTTCAATATATATACAAATTAAAATGGTTGAGAATAATATTTTCAGGACATTGGCAATCTTAATTCGATAATTATTTTTCCAGACTTCTTGGAAGTTATTATCATTATTTTTTTTTTAAAACTGCGTTCCTGGAATTTCCAATGATATATTTAGGACAACACTATTTCTGCTAATACTGTTGAAAGAAGGTTATCAATTTGGGAGCGTCTGTTGTTTGTTTAAATAGCTGTGTAACGAAAGAGAATACATTCAAGTTTAGACATGTCTCTCTGAGCTGTTCCGCCCTACGGAAGGTAGAGTGCTGATATTTAAATCTGGGAGTAAGACATTCTCCAATATGATACGAAGTATTAGGCTGAAATAGGAAGAGTTGATAGAACACACTAGGTAGTTGCGATCCGAAGTGGTTTTGTCACCAATCAGAGTCCGTTAGTTTGAAGAGACTGTCAATAGATTGTTCTATCGTTTATATTGAAGGGAGAGGCGACTTTTATTTTCATAAATCAATATCCTTCCAGCATAACTTCTATATTATAAATGAGATACCATTACTTCCATATATTATGATGCATTACCGCGACATCTGTTATGAAAATTGGCACCTATTATATACGCGCCCTCCCATTAACTTTTCCATTGTATTAATGGCAGTAGAAATTGTTTAATTTTGAAAAAAGAATCATACGCGTCTATATAAGCTTCGAATTTTCACTTCCATAAATAATCATTATTTTTATTTATTTCAATTTAAAGCGCTATGTCCACCTAAGGACACTTGCGCTGTCATACATGTATGCCTTTACCTTTGTCTATTATCCTGAGATATCAAAAGGCAAAAAAGTTCAGAATTAGAAATTAGCAAAAGTAAAAATAAACAAACCAAGGGGGACAAAAAAGGAGCATATATTATATTTTATACTTTCAAACATAGTAGATATATGGACGTGACCGAGGGTCCCAGGAAGGGTCACAACCTATCTTGGAACTCTCAAGTTAGAAATGAAGTTCAGTATTTTTCTTACATGAAATGATCAAATAGCAAAGAATATCACAATAAAAACATATGGATAAATAAAATGTATTATAATGGGGACGAAGCCTTCTATTGTTTCAAAGAGACTGAGAGGTTTGCTCTCTACAAGGGAGAGGTTATAGGACAGAGTCATGTAATTTGAAAATATTTGGTCAATAATATTACAAAAGTAGACAAACATAAAACTAAAAATAAGTTTATTGTGGGTATTACACTGAGTGTTGCTTTATGAAGCATCCATCTTTAAAATATTTTAGGATTTAAATGCAGCTTTTGCCATAAATACCTTTTCCATGAATTATCAGGATGCCTTCTCTAAGACTATTTTTAAAAATGTTCAAGTTCAGCCTATATCACGCTGACCAGGGCCAACAACACGTACAGGAGGGATTTTCTTTTTCAATTTGGTCGATATTCAGGAATTGTAAAAAATTCCAAGTTTAGTTGATATCAAATTCCGATATATGGTACAAGACATCAGCCATATAGAGTGCCATGGTCAGGAGACAAAATTTGCCTAATTTTACTCTCAAATCTTTTACATACTTACCTTGTTATGATCTATTAGCCCGCCATCTGTTATGAAAATTCGAAACTATTATAAATTCTTATATTATTGGAGGGCCTCCTATTAATGCATCCATTACAGTAAGGGCAGTAGACATTATTTAATTGTTAAAATAATCATACGCGTTTGTAATAGTTTTGAATTTTCATAACAGATGGCGCGCTAATGTATCATAATATAATTGTTCCAATAAAAGACTCAATTTGAAGTTTGCGGAAGAGCGATTGCTCGAAGCATATTATATATTTATAAATTTATGTAATTCTGCTCTTTTCAATGCTTATGTCAATAGTTAATCTAAAATACCCATTCCAAGAGTCTAGCATTAGTATCGCTACAAAAGGAAGATCGAAAAATACAATATAACAGCGGTATGGTAGATTAAACTGGCGAAACCACTGGGAGGGTTCACCACTTATAAGCCAGGCCCTCCCATTAATTTTTCTATTGCATAAGGGCATTAGAAATTGTTTAATTTTTAAAATAATCATACGCGTCTATAATAGTTTCGAATTTTCATACTCACTTTGTGTTTCATTTTCACAGTAAAAATAGCTCACTTATTAATGTTAGATTAGTGATTCCTGCCTAAAAACAACGTGTGTACCCAAATATAAAAAGTGTCCTATTTATATCAATTTAGTGTCTTCAAGAAAATTTGAATTCCAGTAAATAAAATATAGATAATAATTTGTATTATATCTTGAAATATGATTCCACACCTAAATTTCATGTTTGGACGGTAAAAAAAAATAAACAGCTACATATAATAATGGCCTTCATGTTTACATATATGGTATATGTTTTATTCGCCTTTTGTTTGGGTGATTAGAGTCACGTGATAGTGATTGGCTCAGGTTGGATGTTAATCGCCAGCTTACCTTAATCAATCAATTAACGTGGAGTTCATTAACCAATCAGCACAATGGTGAAAAATCTATGAAAAATATAAGATCGCGGGTTCGATTCGAGGAAGTTTCTTTTTTGTAAAAATTAAAAAATATTATTATCATTCTATATTGGCTTTTTTTTAAAGAATGTTTATTAGTTGTATTCATTAATTATTTGCTATTTTCTTCATTTTTTATATTTGAGGGATCTAAATTCTGCTCTCGATCTGTAATGGAATATTATCTATACCGGCGTATTATGGCGTTGTCACAGTTCAATATTTCTTTAGACTTCCCATCGCATGTACGACGAAATAATGGTCTATTCAGCTTAAGATAAACTTTGAGAAGTCCTATAACTGCCTGTTTTTCTAGGTCCGTTCATTGAAAAAGCTCGTGTTCTACCAAACAATATGAGTAAACGAGATTTTCCATTTTTCTTTTTAAAATTATTATTCAATGCTTCTTTGTTATGGCCTAAAATAGTTTTTAAAATCAAATGATATTTTCCTGCCCATCTAAATAAACATATTTCCAAATTTTAAAATTTGACGCCGATTTTCATTGGGTTTTACCTCGATAGTAATTTCTCCTGTAAATTATCATTGGAAATTCTTTACAATATTTTTTAATTTTATTCTTACACCATAACATGCTAATTCAAGCAGAACATATGTTTTGAAATGTAGTTAGATAGTGAATCTACATGAACATATTGCATCTTTAATATTATAACCCTAAGAAATAAAAAAATAACAATAAGGCCTTTTTATCAAGGCGTCTAGTCTTATACCGTCTCATCCCGGAGTTCAAAAGAGAAAATCAAAACAATTATGTCAATAAAAACAATTAATAAATAAACAGGTAATTAGCTACACTAAATCTACATATGTGTTTAGGCTAAACAACTACTGATTATTTTCTAGTCATATTTACTTAATTTCCAAAATGTATTTTCCATGTGCGACAGTATTTATTTTTGTCAAATTCATTCAGGTACAATATTTAAATAAACACAATTGTCACACATCGCAGAAATGTCCATTTATCGATGACAATATAATAAACACGTTGTAAAATTTACAATCATGACCAAGAGATACAGTTACCACATAAATGGAATAGTTTTGACAACCTTCTGTTATATTTAGATACTGAAGTAAACCAATATTTCAATAGAGGGAATATACTTGAATAGTCAGTTTAAGCACTCTTATCAGTCTTATTAGCTAGGTGACTTCAATATGTCTTTCAGTCCTAGATAAACTTTACTTATAAACACGGAGACGTTCCTTGAAATCTATATCGTCTGGGTTTCACACAAAAGGAAATTTGAGGGATTTGAACTTTTTGTCAAGTTTAAATTTATTTTTATATCAGAAGAATTAGGTTAGATTTTACTTACTTGGTGTTACCAAAGCAAGACATTATAAGAGTGAATTTGCGAAGATTAAGAAATTTTAGGAATTCAAAACAAGTTTTAAGAGATTTGTATTCTTAAATTTATCAATAGAATGATATATATTTTACAGATCTCTCAAATATAAACTAGCTGAACTTAATCGAGGCAATATAATAATCAATTATAACTATCTAGGCGACGGATATAAAGGAACATTGGATAAATTCAAGATGGCGTTGGAATGGAAAATTTATTAATTCTTCGATGAAAATTAACTTATCTTATCATGTATGATGATCAAATAAGGAATAAAATCAAACCTACGTTATTCTTCAACTTAAAGTTCTGAAAAAGAATGAATTTTTCTGTCATTTTACTGTATTTTGGCTCAGATGATTCGAATACTTTCTGTGCTATAGGTGCGCCCATCGGGTTTATAAAACAATTAAGCAATTTACTCAATAATAACGGATCCTCGTGGCTTACTTATTGTAATGATCCTGATTCACTAAGGAATGCTATCCCAGGAATATTAAGAACTGCGATAGAGCAAACAATACAAAATGACTTAACAAGAATAACCCAATCAAAGTTATATTCCCACTATAGAGATATATATACAACGTCACCACCGAAGAATATTTCTTAAGTGAACTTCCTTTTCCTGTCATCAGATTAATCGCACAATTTAGAACCCTTTCAATTTTTTTCAGAGAACACCATCTGATTTTATTGAGGCGTGAAGACCTGAAATGCACTTTCTGTGGATCAGGAATAACAACGGAGATGTTGCACTACTTATTTGACTGTGCTGCTCTGTCTGAGGAAAGACGAAAACTAAATGATAAAACGGGGCAACTTTGTCCTTCATTTCCGGCACTAATTAATGAAATATCAAAAAAATAGGTATATAGCGATGGCGATATTTGGATTCCACAAGACTATATCCCGGAAAAAGGCCACACAGTGTTCTCCCCATCCATTGTGAACTGGCGAATCCTGTATAGGGCGAGAGGCCCTAAATAAAGGCTTTTTGTTGTTGTTGTTGTTGTTGTTGATTCAAATACTTTAGTAAGAATAATTATAGTTCCTGAGAGAAGACAATGTGATGGCCCAAATTCCAATCGTCCATAATTTATGGAATGACTGAAATGTGAAGTACCATCATTATCAACCTTAATCATTTTGTTCTCTATCTTATTTATTAAATATGTTATTCAAATTTATACTAAGCCGTAAATAATAATAATATTATATGAACGTCGCTCATCAGTGACAAAATTTCCTAAGTGTTCCGATAAATTCATCCAATATATCATCATAGGTTGACTGAAATCTGATCAAAAGTCTGTGGAGAGAAATAACTTCTAAGAATTAATTGGGTGAATGGAGATGGGTGTATGGTTGTTTTCTTCCTTGATAAACTCCTTGTCTCCCATCTCCGGAAGTTCTTTCTTTACTCTTTCTCTAATTGACAGGGCTATTGGTCTGGGTGGTTTCACTTTCCATGTTCATTTTATTAGACTAAAACTTGCCTCGTATTCATATTCTTTCAAAATCCAATTACTTCGAATACTTCTTTATAGTCCTATGTAATTGATTGAGACAGGTGTTTATTCTCTCGTTTGACAAGACCTAAGTTGGAACAGGTCAGTCTGCCTAGGATGGGACAAGTGTTATCTCTGGATATGATGGAACGTATGTTTGTGGTCCTGTTTTTCTCCACCCGCATTACGAGACTTTTTCCTTCTACAGGAATTCTATGTCCCGAAAAATTAGTATTTTTAATGAGTATTTCTATTTCTTGATTTAGTTCAAACTAAGCTTTCATGGATGTAGGAAAATATTTGATATACAAGCAAATTTATATTTCAAATTTATATTTAAATCTCTATATTTTTATATCAATAATACATATATTTATATTGGATTGAGTAGAAATATTTATTTGTCAATATTTATAGTTTTATTCAATCCAATTTATGCCTTTTAAATCTAATGATTTATGTTTGACTTTCTCTATTTTCGAAATAAGAGAATATATAATAGCGGCAGAATAGGTAAATAATATTGGTATCATTTATAACAACAAAGTAAACAACATATATAGTGAATAAAAGTATTTATTTAGCTATATAAACTGTGAATTCTGTGCTAGTGGTGGCTGGTTGGATGTTTGGTGTTAGGCGGCTTGGTAGGTTGTTGATGTGCAAGTACGTTGGAATACGTTTCCCTGCACATAAACATTTATATTTGTAGATAGCCATACGTTCTTAGCTAACAAAGTCTACAAATAGCATATCCTAAAATATATTTATTTATAATAAAAATATATATAAATGTATCTGTAGTATCAAGTTACACACACACAGACACGGGAAGATGATATTCATACACCAAAAGATGCATATCACCAACCCACAACGTTAAGTTGTATTATAGTCATAATATCATCTTCGGCCATTTCACCAGCTTAAACACCTTTTTGGTAAATTTGACCCCAATTTCATACCATAAATGCATAAATATAATGCGCTGTTTTAATGTATTTAGGGTAGAAGAAGTGCCTCTTCCGGTATATATTTAAAGGCATATATTGGATTAAATAAAAATATTTATTTACTAATATTCCCGTTGGATGAACGCCCACCTCTGACAAGTCATAACAATGTATTTATTCTGTATGAATAGAATCTTTCAAAATTGAAGAAGATGGAATTATTCCTACAGCACGGCACCTGTGGTTAAAATGTAAGTGTAATTTTCAACTGTTGATGAAATACAAAGTCTTTTCATTGTTCTTATTCTGGGAAGAGCGTCACAACTGGTTAGAATCGTTTTGAAAATAGAGCAATCCATAATTTAAAAAGCCGACCAAAATATATAGATATAAATATTTTTATCCAATTCACTATATATTTTTTATTATATGAAAATTTAAGTTTGGATTTCTCTATTTTCTATATTCTAATATCCTGACAACTTACATTTTAGATGGTTAGAGAATTTTAGATGGCGAAGCGCCATCTAGTTGAATAGAAACAAACAAAGTGTTGATTTTCAGGTTATTCTTTAATAATTGATAACCCATTTTCTTGAAAATCGAAAACTAACCACTAACAAGTTTTTGGCTGTTGATTCTTGTCAGTGTAGTGCAATCTTGAACTCAACGACCAAAATATATTATCAAGATGGATCGCTTTTCTTGCTTCATAAAGAAAATGGGTTGTGCAAATATTGTGGAATAACCTAAATTAAGATTTACTTGTAATTTATTTCATAAAAGGGGTGCTCTGCGATCAAAAATGCGCATGTTAGAGGTCAGGATATCCCTAACAAGTTCGCTGAAAATGTAAAAAGTAAGAAAAAGAGAAATAATTTTTCACTTTTCACATGTTTATCGCACTTACATTTTTTCTTACATAGCTTCATTAAACTTTGATATATATGAGTTGGCACAGGTATAGCGGTACAAAGTATTGATGTAAAGTATTGATAAAAACACACTCGCTCTATGGTCATAGAAACTATAAAGGTGTAGTTGCAATTCACTTACCGCACAATTCAATCCATCGGCGCACGGACATCCAAATGGATCGGCGCAAGGCTCTCCTGTCGCACAGAGATAAGGTTATACTTGATTTATCAAATATCTTAGTGCCAAAATACCAATATTTTTATATCAATGCAGATAAAAAGACATTTAATTCAGGATAATTCCGACATTTTAATTGAATTATGAAATCTATTTGTATTTCAACTATGGAATCACTATTGCATGAGATTAATGAAATACGTAGGGAACTCTAGGAAAGTTACACGATATGATTTTAAAATTTAAATATTTAAAATAGTTTCTACCACACAATCAATACACTTCTCCAGCCTTCGAAACCAGTCATCAAGCCAAGGTGATTATTTCAATCAAATATAACATGTTAAATCAAAATTTTCAAATGCCAATATACCCAAAAAAAACGGTGTTCCAAAATTCAACTGTTTGTATAAGTATTTTGATTTTATGGAAAATATTATGTCGATATTTAAAAATGTTTGTATTCAGGTTTCCACCTTATTGTTGGGGATAACACATTTCAAATTTTAAAACCTGAACACGTTTCTAGAAAATATTTTACTCAAGATGAAATTAAGACTTCAATCACTAATGTAACATCAATTATATTGGTATTTTACTTTCTTCTGGTGAATGTTGTTTTTGATAAATATTTAGATGTGACATGATAAAAGAGACAGAATGACGACTCGCAGGAGGCAAATATCAGGCAGTAGGCTAAAAGGCAGTAATGAGTGAAATATTCGAATGCATAAATATATATGTGGTTATATATGGAATTAACTATTTATTTCAAAATTATTATATCGATTGAGTTATATATATATATATATATATAATTCACCTAACTTTATAACTCATGAAATAAAAATCTCAGATGCCTTCAAAGTGCATTATTCAACTAGGTTATTCACCTTTATATAAATTCACTCTTTAAATACTTAACTAAATGTTTAAAACACAAAGTTGCTTTATCGTTTCTACTTTTACACTGATAGTTACCTTTCCACCAATAAACCTTTAGGCCAGGCCCATTCTAAGACAATATTGAAATTTTTTTTTTCATATTTGATTTTATTTGCGCGATACAATATATGCAACAATGTATTACATTTTACAAAGAGATGACGATATAGATTATGTGTGGATCTGTACTTACCTGGACCAAGCAGTCCGCGACACGCGAGATTCTGACAACATCTGCCTTCTCCACATGCTTCATTGAAAAATCAAAGTTGCTGAAACACAGGAAATAGGATAACACAATACATCAGATAAAAACACACATTTTTGCAAGTTTTATTTATAGTTTGAATGTGTCTGTGGATTTTGAAAATATCTGTCGACGATGTATAATTTTATTGAGATATTTCATTACTTATGGCAATTCTTGAAAGGGATGATACTTGGTTATGAAAAAAATTGGCATGATAATCGATTCAAACCCGATATTATGTGTAAAAAAGACTATCTAAACCAAACATGTTAATCTTTCAAAGGAATGCCTTAATTGCCGTTAAAACGAAGGGACACAAATATCACATATTATTTTCAATTACAATTACTTCAAACTAACTGATTTAATTATTGTAAATTGTAAAAAAAACGCATTTTGACAAAACTGGAAACCCTAAGAGTTCTGGTTTAGAGCCTCCTTTAGACCAAGAAGAATATAACTCCGCTCGAATTTTCATAAGGAAGCATAAATTCTTTTAAAACTTGGAAAAAAGACTCTTGCATACGAGTAGGTAATAGGTAATAGATGAAATATTTGGATAAGAAATCAACTTCTCCAATATGAGAGGGGAAAAATTATACTTTCTACAATACAACTTTCTTATGAGAAAACAAATACTTATTTGATATTGTTACATCATGATTAATGGCGTATTTCTTATATTATTTTTAATATATTTGAAATTTAAATTATATATTTATTTATTTTTATATATAAAATATAAAATATTCTATGATATTTATTTAAAACAGATTATTTAGATTATCATCATTTGTATTTAGGTACAAGTGTGACTTCACTGCTCTCTTTGATGTGAGAAAATAAATAAATTATTCTGGAGGCTACTTAAAGTAGACTTATCTCATTATTCCCTCATATAAATTTGTAGGATGGTTGAAACACGCTCTGGTAAGATGCAAGACCCAGCACAGGAGAGAATCATAGCTGAAGAGTCTGCCAAGCCGCTAACTGGTGCAACAATTGGTAGAGATGCTAGTTCCGACCCAGTTGTCCTGAATCCCAACATCGACATCCCCAAGTATGATGGAACGGAAGACCCTCGCCCATGGATTGAATCTCTTGAAGAAATTGGCTTCCTGTACCATTGGGCAGACTACATTATCTCTCGTTATGCTGCCATGAATATGATTGGTAGCGCCAAAACCTGGCTGAACCTACACAAGATAAGTTTCACCAGCTGGGAAAATTTCAAGAGCCGCCTAATTGAGGATTTTGCCTCAGACGCCAACAAAGAAGAAATGAAGATGAGACTAAACAGGATGCAACAGTGGAATGAACCTGCAATCAGGTTCGCAGAGGATATCCTTGTACTGTGCAACAAGGTCGACCCGCAAATGGAAGAACAGACTAAATTAAACTGGGTTATTGGAGGGTTAAAGAAAGAATACTCTTTTGCCCTTCACCTAAACCCTCCTAAAAATATCAATGAACTTCTAGAAATTTGTAAAAAGCTGGATTTGTTCGAAAAGAATTACCAAGAACGTGTAGAAAAATCAAAAACTCTATATAATGGACCACGCTCTCCCCGTCCCCATCATCAAGAGCAATGGAAGAGCGCTTCGTCGTTCAGAAGACCATACCAGAACACCTCCAAGCCCCAGGCCCCCGCTCCGAGGTACTTCCAGAACACCTCCAAGCCCCAGGCCCCCACTCCGAGGTACTACCAGAACTTGCCTCTGCCCCAGGTATCTGCCCCTAGACGATCTTACACTCCCAATCCTGAGCCAAAACCGGTCTACCCAAATAAAACATACAATAAGAATCCAAATTCAAATAGGAATAGGACAGAAGACGGGAGACCAATATGTTTCAAGTGTAACAAGCCAGGACACGTAGCGCGGTATTGCAGGGTCAGGTTTGTAAGAATTGTGGAAGAGGACCCCATAGTTACACAAGACAAGGTCGAAGAAGAAATCCGAATGGATAATGGAACTGAGAAGTCGAGACCTCTGCTCTACGCTGACGTAAGTAATAGCCCGTACTCGAGTATCCCTACAAGGAATAGATATGCCGCATTAGAAGATTTAAACTAAGCATCGCGCCTGAGTCCGTCAATCAAAGCAAGTCGACCATAAATGGAATTAAAAAGTTGGACCCCAAATATAAAATGAACATTAACGTGGATAGAATCGGTATCTGCGAAGCTTTGATTGATACAGGCGCCGATCTTTCAGTGGTCGACCTTAGTACAGCTCTTAACACAGTTCTTGAAATAATAAATCCTGATAAAATGTGCTCCGGACCCGATGGCAAAAAATTAGATATCGTAGGAAATATTATTTTAAATATAAAATTTGATGACAAAACAATTACACATCAATTTGTGATAATGAGAACACATTTGCGAATATTTATACTTGGACGTGATTTTCTTAAGAAAATGAAAGCAAAAATTGTTTGTCAGCGTGAAATAATCAAATATGACTTGACAGAAAATGGTGACGTAATCAAATATCAACAGAAGAAAATAAAAAGTGCAAAGGATGCCATTATACCATAACTTTCTATTAAATTGATTAATGCATTTGTAGAAGCAGAGGATGGCGAATACATCATCGAGGAGAACCATAAAATGTTTCAAACAAATGGACTTCGACTAGCGAGAAGTTTAATAAATGTTGTGAATAAGGAAACATATATCTGGATAACAAACCCTTACCCTCGACCATTAAAAATATTAAAAAACCAAACATTGTGCTTTGGAAGCCAGCCAGCCGAAATGAATCTTATGGAAGAAAGTGAACAAAAAGAACATGAAGAACCCCAATTTCAGATAAACGAAAATTTAGCATATAAGGAAAAGGAGCAATTGAAACAAGTTTTGGAAAAGTACGAGGATTTGTTTTCGTCGGGATTAGGAAGATCCAACTTAGCGAAACATCGGATTGATACAGAAGGCGCGAAACCGATCAAACACAAGCCGTATAGGGTGAGCGCGAAAGAGCGAGAAATCATAAAAGAACAAATTGATGAAATGCTGAGAGACGGCATAATTAGACCATCCTCGAGTCCATGGTCCTTCCCTGTAATCTTGGTCAAGAAGCGAGATGGTAAGTACAGATTTTGCGTTGACTACAGAAAATTGAATGATGTAACAGTGAAGGATGTTTACCCAATTCCCAGAATTGATGAAGTATTGGATACACTTCAAGGATCCAAATACTTTTCAGCAATTGACCTTAAATCAGGATATTGGCAAGTAGAGGTTGAGGAGAAAGATAAAGAAAAGAGCCTTCACTACAGCACATGGCCTATATGAGTTCAACGTAATGCCCTTTGGTCTATGCAATGCCCCTGCTACATTTGAGAGGAACATGGAAAATATGCTTGGTAATCTTAGATGGCAAATTTGCTTATGTTATCTAGATGACGTAAGCATTTATAGCTCGGATTTTTCAACACATCTCAAAAGAATAGAAGCTGTTTTAAAATGTTTTCGCGAGGCTAATTTAAAATTGAACAACAAAAAATGCCAATTTGCTTTCGAAGAACTGGAGATTCTTGGCCATATAACTAATCAACATGGTATAAAACCAGCGGAGCATAATATCAAGGCTATTAGAGATTTTCCTCGGCCCAAAAAGATAAAAGAAGTTCAATCATTTTTAGGAATGTGCTCATATTATAGAAAATTTATCAAAGGTTTTTCAAAAATTGCCGATCCATTAACCAGTCTTATAAAAAAGAATGTACCTTTTACCTGGACAGAAAATCAAGAAAAAGCATTTCAAACCCTTAAAGTAGCATTGATAAATCCCCCAATCTTAGGGCACTTTGATCCGAATGCAATTACTTACATTCATACTGACGCATCTAACATCGGCCTGGGTGCAACATTAGTCCAAAAGTTCGGCGATAAAGAAAAGCTGATCTCATATTTAAGTCAAACACTGAGCAAACCTGAGCAAAATTATTCGACTACCGAAAAAGAATGTCTAGCTGTTGTGTGGTCAATGGCCAAGTTACGACCCTACCTATATGGAAGGCACTTCAAAATCGTAACTGATCATCACGCACTATGCTGGCTTAAGAATCTGAAAGATCCGACCGGCCGATTGGCAAGATGGGCATTGAAAATTCAAGAATATGACTTCGATATAATACATAAATCAGGAAAGAAGCATCTGGACGCCGATGGCTTATCTAGGGGACCCTTACCAGAAACTGATTGGGATGAGGATTTTGAAAGGCTATTTTTAAACCAAATAACAGACGAAGAAGATAAATTTATCGAAAGTGTTAAGAAAAACCTTAATGGAAGCAGGCGATCAATTGCGCAAAACTTTAAAGAAGAAGATGGATGCCTCTTTAAGAAAAACCCGAACCCTGAAGGCAGGGCGTGGTTGCTTGTGGTTCCAGAGAAGAAAAAGAGAGAAATTATGAAAGAATATCACAATCATATGTCGAATGGCCATCTGGGCGTCGCCAGAACCATGTACCGAATAAAGAGTAAATACTTTTGGCCATCCATGCTAAAGGATGTCTCAGAATTCGTTAAGACGTGTCACCTTTGCCAAAGTAGGAAAGGCTCAAACCAATTACCTTCTGGACTACTACAGCCCATCCCCCCAGCCAACTTTCCTTTCGAAAGAATTGGAATTGACTTTGTTGGTCCACTGCCATCTACGAAAAACAGGAAAAAATGGATAATCGTGCTGACGGACTACTACACTAGATATGCAGAAACAAGAGCAGTCTCGGAAGCAACAGTGAAAGTAGTTTCTAAATTTCTAGTAGAGGATATTTTTTTCCGGCACGGAGCCCCACAATATCTTATTAGTGAAAGAGGCTCTCAATTTACCAGTAATTTAATGAAAGAGGTGATGAAAACGTGCAAGATTAAACATTGCTTCACAACGAGCTATCATCCCCAGACTAATGGATTGACAGAGCGGTTAAATAGAACATTGATCAATATGCTCAGTATGTATGTGAACACTGTTCAGAAGAATTGGGACGAAATACTCCCATTCATCACTCACGCTTACAATACTACAATTCAGGAAACCACAGGATATTCTCCCTTTTTCCTGATGTTTGGAAGAGAACCCACGTCTCTTTTGGACGACAGGAATATCTCGGTGGACATTGACAAGGATGATTATGATGAATACATAAAACATCACTTAGACAAAATAAACAGAACAAGAAAATTAGTTATTAACAACACAATAAAGACTCAAGAAAGAATGAAAAAGAACTATGACAAGAAACACATGGAAAGAAGCTACGAACCAGGAGAATTAGTAGCAGTTTGGACACCAATTAGGAAAATAGGAAAGTGTGAGAAACTACTGAGAAAATATTTTGGCCCATATAAAATATTAAAGAAGCTGTCCAACGTAAATTACTTAATTGAACCAAAAGATAATCCTGGCCAAGACCCATTGATTGTCCATGTCTCAAGAATCAAACCCTATTTTGAAAGAATTGATGAGGCCAATCACGAGGACGTGACGACCTCTGAAGAGGGGGAAGTGTTACATCATGATTAATGGCGTATTTCTTATATTATTTTAATATATTTGAAATTTAAATTATATATTTATTTATTTTTATATAAAATATTCTATGATATTTATTTAAAACAGATTATTTAGATTATCATCATTTGTATTTAGGTACACGTGTGACTTCACTGCTCTCTTTGATGTGAGAAAATAAATAAATTATTCTGGAGGCTACTTAAAGTAGACTTATCTCATTATTCCCTTATATAAATTTGTAGGATGGTTGAAACACGCTCTGGTAAGATGCAAGACCCAGCACAGGAGAGAATCATGGCTGAAGAGTCTGCCAAGCCGCAACCTGGTGCAACAATATTTTACAATTAAATTTAAAACCTCTGAGTGCCATTCTATATATAACAGCTAAAAACGAATTTAATTTGAACAAAACTTAATTTTTTCATATAATTTCAATGTCTTTCTTGCGATTGTGAAAATAAGTGAGAACATGGCTTATCAGTGGTGAACTCTTCCGGTTGTTTTCTAGAGTTCATTTAGCAAACAATTCTAATATTGTAGTTGACAGAAAAAGAGAAGTTAAGAATAACCATTATAGATGCACAAACTATCTGACTGTGAATATATCGATTGATCGATATTTAATTAATGATATCATAACTAGATGAGATATTGCTATTTTGAATGAGTCTTCAAGAAGCCACAAATCTCTCACCTGCATTGATGGTCCCACCATTAACAGAAACATCACTGGAATCAATATGGCGGCTTGCATCTTGATCTATCAGGCCATGCTCTCTTCACTTTCCTTTTTATACGTGCCTTCACAGCTGGATGTAATAGTAATATATGGCCCACATGTTTCTTGCAAGATATGTCTATAAAGTACAGTTTATAACCTAATTTTATGGTCTTACCACTGTGGTTTACGTGGAAATGTAGAAATTGACTCCTTGAATAATATATTACTGCTGACGTGTAATTAAATAAGCAAATATTGATTTGTATTTTTATCACATTTCGACACACAATCATAACGATTTCTATTTATTCTTCAGAGACAAATTTCAACCTAGTTATTTCAAATATTTTTATTTTCACATTTATTTAATTTGAGACCACTTGGATTAGATGTTTACACATATCTATAATGAAAATTCCAAACTATTAATGTTTCCATTGCAGTAAGGACAGTAGAAATTGTTTAATTTTAAAAGAATCATACGCGTCTATAATAGTTTCGAATTTTCATAACAGATGGCGTGTTAATGCATCATAACATATGCATAAATGATAACATAAATTCATTTTGTGTATTGAACATAGCATGTTTAATAACTGTCTGAGTGCATGCATATACATGGGAATATTGAATCAATAAAACTATTAAAACACGATTTTACTTATAAAATAAAACACCAAATAATGTCCTTAAATGTAATGGTAGGTGTCTTATAGAGCTTTATCTCTTTAATATATCGAGTGGAATTATTTTCTTATGTCCAATATATGCATATACAAGACAATATTTATTTCAATATATATGTTATATTGTTTTGAAAATAGGGCAATCCATACTTAATTCATTAGATAATAAAAGGCATATATTTTATTAAATCCAATATATGCCTTTTATTATCTAATATATATATTAATAAAAAGGCATCTCCTTATCGTGCAACTGAAAGTTGCTGATGGCTTGCGTCATCTATCGGAATAAATATCAACTATTCTCGTTTATTTTTAATTATTCCAGAATTCTCAAAATACCCATTCTTGATTAATCAAGAAAAGCTAACCACGGACGCGTTTCGGGCTGTTGGGCCTCATCAGCGTGGTGCAAGCTGTACCTCAACGACCAAAAATTTGGTCATTAAGGCATCCTGAAAAATCATTAAACGGGTAGTTAAGGCCAGAATTGCGTGAGAACGCTACACAATGTGAAAAAAATAGTACAAATGTAATATTGTAATATTGATAACGAGATGCCTTTTTCTTAATTTATGCACCTTATCCCAGTACAATATTACATTTGTACTATTTTTTCATATATATATATGCAATATAATTCCCACACTACTTGTAAATAGTCAACACATTTTTTATTTTTATATCCATATATTTTAATATCCATATCCATATATTTTAATATCCATATCCATATATTTTAATATCTATAATCAAAGAGTAAATAGCCAATGCTTGTATATAATTTTTTGACCAACGACCCGAGGGGTAAGAGGGAGAAAAAGGAGGTGGAATAATAAACAAAGAGAAAATGGCTGCGTTTCTTTTTGTCGCGTCTATTATTTCTTATATACAAATTTAGAGTTTTAAATTTATAATTATTCAAAGATATACCTTAATACGACAGTATTTAGCCGACAGGATATAATAACCGGTACGTTTTTTCTTTTTTTTAAACTTTATTGGATTTAACCTTTAGCCTACAACCATTCGCCACAAAAATGCCAAAAAGGAAGTCAGATACCGACACTCATTTTTCTGACAGAAACGATAATATGGAATTTAAATTAATGAAAGAACAAATTAATTTACTAACACAAATTATACAACAACAGACGATCTCAAATAAAAATCATATAAGTAAATTCTCTGGCCTCAATCGAGATATAAATATTTTCTTTCGTAACATTGAGGATGCAACGAACGATGAACGAGACAGAAAAAATTTAGTTATTCTAAATTTAGAAGAAGAAGCTAAAAATATATTTTATCGATTGGGCTTAGAACAAGAGACTTATTTAAATATCAAACAGAAACTGTCCACAATCTATATATCAAAGAAGAAGACAACGTTGGAAGAATTGTTCACTCACCAATTGGAAAAGCCAGAAAATATTAACGATTATTACCATTTTAAGGTTGTGGGTGCATTAGAGAACTCACTTCCAAACAAACAGATTGTTGAAGCACTTACGGCAGGTGTAACGTATGATTTGAAGAAAATGATATACACCAGGAACCCACAGACGCCTGAAGAATGGTTGGACTATGTAAACACCATCCAAAAGCGGCCAGTAACTCGAGGACAACCGACACCACAGCGTGGCCTCGACCGCTGGCAACCCGAATCCACTCCCCCGCCTAGCCAAGGTCATTACCGGCCACAATATGGGCAATTAGCAACTTTTCGTCGACCTGGAGATGGACGTTTTGCCTTTCGCAACTACGCGGATAACACGCTGCCCAAGGAACCCAGGGAACCAGCCACATCGAGCGGACATCAACCCAGATCACAAGGATGTGATCCCTCATCAAGGAAAGGACCAGCATAATGTAAGACTATTCTTTAATTTATCTATTTTCACCTTCAATGTTAAATTTCTTGTGGATACTGGCTCTACCATTAACCTAATATCTTTTGATTATTTGCATAAAATTTTGCCATCAGATATATTTCGAAATATAACTAAATATTCAGTTAATAAGCATTCTAGAATTAATACATTGAGTGGACCAATTCAACCTATATTTTATGTTATTTTACCAGTCAGTTTTTTTAAAAGAAAAGTTAGCTTAAAATTTTATATATTTAATCTACCATATGAAATTGCACTAATAGGATTATATACTCTAAAAAAATTAAAAACTAGAATTGACTTCAATAGAAATGTAGTGAGTCAACAAGGCACAAATATTCCTGCTACTCTTTTTTATTTTGAAACAGATTTGGCTTATGTAAATGATGCATACAATGTGATAAATCCAGATAGGAAATATAATATAAACCAACACCTTCATATTGTTAATACACAAATCTTAGATAATCACTGTGCACCTTCAGGAAGTAATCCACTCTATGTTAATCATTTACAACAGACACTTTCCACTCAATCAAGCATTCCAGGGGAAAATAAGTTAACCAGTGATTTAATTGATAAGTATCATAAGATAAACAGCTTATTAGACCTTAAGTTAATTAGGTTATTGAAAGAATTTGCTGAAATATTTCCTACAGACCCATTTAAAGTTCCTACCCTACATATCCAACCTGTACAGATTAAACCAAATACAGATAGAGTAATCAGGTTGCGGCCGTATAGAATTCCATTTACATATAGGAAAGAAATAGATATACAAATCAATGAGATGTTAAAAAATAATATAATAGAACCGGCCATAGGTGAATATGCTTCACCCATTACTCTAGTAAAAAAGAAAAATGGAACATTTAGAATGTGTGTGGATTTTCGAAAATTAAATGAACACATTCCAGTTGATCCCCAACCTATACCATTAATAGAATCAGTGATAGAAAAACTGTCGAAAGCTAAGTATTTTTCCAGCCTTGATTTGAGCAACGCTTATTGGACAGTTCCTATCCATCCGGATTCTCGACCTTATTTAGCCTTCACCACCCACGCAGGAGTGTACATGTTTAAAAGATTACCTTTCGGGCTACGAAGCTCACCACAGATCTTCGAGAGAGCTATTGGACAAATACTTAGAAAATATAACTTCCAATTTCTAGAACACTACTATGATGATTTTATAATTTTTTCTGATAGTTTTGAAGAACACTTAGAACATCTTCGTTTATTCTTCCAACTATGCAGGGCAGAAAATATCCGCCTCAACCTTAACAAATGTCAATTATGTAAGACCTCCACTAGCTTCCTAGGATACGAAATCACACAGGGTACTTATAAACCTCACCTAACTAACACTCAGGTAATAGGAACCATCCAACCTCCGACTAATGTTAAAACTTTACAGTCATTTTTAGGTGTCGTAAATGTATATCATAAATTCATTCCCCATTATGCACAGCTTAGATCGCCTTTAAATATACTTCTTAAAAAGAATATTCCTTTTAAGTGGACTCTTGAATGTCAGAAGGCATTTGAAGATTTGAAAAGCAGCCTAACTGCATCACCAGTTTTACATATCTTTAAAGAAGATTTACCCTGCTTCTTATATTGTGACGCGAGTACATTAGGGATATCCGGAATTCTAAAGCAAAAGGATGAAAATGGAGAAGAACATCCTGTACAATATTTCTCTCGCTCTCTACGCAAGTATGAACAGAATTACTCCATCTCGGAGCTGGAGTGTTTAGCTATCATTGAGTCTATCGAATACTTCAGGGTGTACCTGCTTGGTAGACATTTCACCATTTATTCTGATCACCAAGCTCTGGTCTATTTGAAAAATATTAAAAATCCGTCAGGTAGGTTATTTCGGTGGTCCTTGAGACTCAGCCCATACACTTTTGACATACACTATCTGAAAGGTAAAAAACAACTCGAAGCAGATTTACTATCAAGACAACCATTTTGCGGATTTCTAGAGGCTCAACAATTAGAGGAACACCAGCATCGTGTACCTGAGAAATATCAATCACTCATCAATACTCATGGACTTGCGATTATTACTAAAAAGGGCGTACCCAGAGTAGTCGTACCTGATACACTAAGAAATAAGTTACTCCAGAAAGCACACGAATGGTATAACCATCCAGGAATCACACAACTCACTAGGTTAATCACTAGTCAGTATTATTGGGATGGTATGACCAAAGATATAAATAACTATGTCCGTAAATGCAAAATTTGCCAAATAATAAAACCTCCGAAAGGACCATCATATGGAGAAATGGGTACCTTACCACTAGCGAAGGAACCTTATGAACTTATGTCAATGGACACAGTAGCCGGATTTACTAAGTATGGTGGTAACCGAGCTTATTTACATGTAATATGTGATCACATGAGTCGATACTGTTGGACTTTTCCTAGTAAATCTACCTCTACCCTGACCTATATTCAAATCCTAAAAAGGGTATTTCAGGAAGGTATTCCTAAAAACCTACTGACAGACCGAGCTCCTGCATTTACATCCGCTCAATTTAGAAGGTTTTTAATCTCACAAGGTATAAAACCCTTGTATACCACAGCAAATCACCCACAGTCAAATGGTCTGAGCGAGAGATTGAATGCAACCATAACAGGGAAACTAAAGATACTCCATTTAGAACACCCCAAACAGACATGGACCAAACAGATAGAAAGGGTCACCAGAATCTACAATCTAACTCCACATACAGTGACGGGATTTCCTCCCATCTATTTATTAAAAGGGATAGTCCCTAACAATTTAAACAACCATGTTCAGACATTTCCCGAACTCTCAGAAGCAAGAAGAATAGCATTACAAAAGACCCAAGCAAGGCATAAGGCCGAAAAACTAATGTACGCTCAAAAACATAAAAAGATTGATTTTGTACCAGGGGATCTAGTATTGGTGAAAGTTTATAGACATCCGAATACTCCAAAGTTGGAACCTAACTATACAGGCCCATATGAGATCTTGGAAATACTATCACCTCAGGTAGTGCGCATTAATAGACCAAATAGACCTTTGCAGTTACAGACAGAAATTATAAATATAGAAAAACTTCGTAGATATGTGGAAAATAGTCCCCATATCACACCTCCTACGGACCTTCCCGACTCTCCTCCTAGACAAAACTATTTTCTATTTCCTTATAGGCACTTCACTACAGATATCTTGGGTGATCCGGGTTCCTCCAGACCAAGGAAATGGTTTCAACCGTTTAACCATTTGGACAACAGTATTTTCACGGATGAAAAATTTTATAAGCCTGATTTTCCAATAACATCCAAACCAACTTTTTCATCAATAGTAAAACCCACTAAATCCAGTACATTGGTCTTAGACCCTAAAATCAATCCATTCGATAATATGGTGGAAAGTAATTTGGGTGCTACCAAAGAAAAATTACACAGTAAACTTAATCCAAATGCTGATGTCTTTATACCAACAACCTTGGCGACCAAAGAATTTTCACATTATTTAAATAAAGACTCGTTAATAAATAATGTTATCACACTGTGTACATTTTTGTATAAAACTGTTATATTTAGAATTAAAAATTTTCCATTGTTTTTAATTACCACAATAATATTTTGGATTCTTTATACTCATTTTGCATCTTGTATATACCTTCTTCCTTTATTGTTTTATATCTTGCCTCTACCCATACAAACAAACCTACATATTTCTTATAAAATGTTCTTGATAAAATGTACCGTTAGAATAGTGGAATATATAAATTTGTATATAAATGTAATGTTGGACTATATGAGGCGATATGATAATTTTAATCAAGCTATAAACTCAAATGATATATGACCTTGAATACTTGAATATATTACTTTAAAATGTGAACATAAAAACACTTAATGCGTGTGTGGGTTTAAATAGCTTATAAATATCTTTAGCCACCTTACAATATGCAGAGGCTAGCGCTTATCGTTAGTCGGGTATAACAACCCCGCATACCTCCGTTCGTTTTGTCTGGTGTAGGACAGACAAGATGTAAAGGCCTACAGATATATTTAGGACAATAGTAATAAGTTAAATTACGTATAGCAATACGATAGAACAACTATAGGATTAGTATAAGCGTTTTTATAAGATAAACTATCGAGGGTTAAAAGAAAAAAGAAAATTTTGGGGTTTTTAAACATATCATCCTCTAAGATATGGTATAACACCATCGGTTAGTTTCGAAAATCGATGTTCGGTAAAACCTATCCTAAGATGTGCACTTCAAATGTTAGTTCGAATTAGAGATCATCCTTTTTAAAAAAGAAGTAAATTTTGGTTGTAGTGCTTTGATCTATGTACTTCCATTGAGTGAGTCGTAAACTCAATGTGCGAGTATATCATAGGAAAAAGTACACAGACAACGTTATCAAGATGGCGGACCCGGCTGTCGCCGGGCGGACGCTCGCGTCGAACACAATCACCAACTGTCCAAAGTCCCGAGGTGCCAAGTGACGGCCCCCAGGAGCCCCCTTTGGAATGTCCTGCTGTCTAACGTGACACCCTCCCGTCTCTCTCTGGATCGACTGTAGGCTTACTTTATTATTCCTGGAAGAGCATATATTATGACATATGGCCCCGTTGAAGAAGGCTGAACATGGTTTAAGTATATTTAAAGCTGGAGAAGCCAGGAATAGGGATCGTAGGATGAAGAAAGATATGAACATATTCAAAGTGAGCAGTCGTGGCCGAGAGATCTACCATCCGTAGTCTTAGCTTTTTAACCCCGCACTGTTCGAATCCTATCGACTTATTAGATAATAAAGATGTAATAAATAACAGTTTAAAATATCAATAGTATATTATAACCTCGTTAGGATATTTTCAATTCAGAGAAAATTAAAAATTTTATCTAGACTGTGCAGCTACGAATTTCATCTTGCGCACCCCCACGCAGGTTCACTGCAATATAATTCCCACACTACTTGTAAATAGTCAACACATTTTTTATTTTTATATCCATATATTTTAATATCCATATCCATATATTTTAATATCCATATCCATATATTTT
This sequence comes from Cordylochernes scorpioides, assembly GCA_030710605.1. NCBI lineage: Eukaryota > Metazoa > Arthropoda > Arachnida > Pseudoscorpiones > Chernetidae > Cordylochernes > Cordylochernes scorpioides. The sequence continues at coordinate 66,023,404 of CP092869.1, forward strand.
AATATCTATAATCAAAGAGTAAATAGCCAATGCTTGTATATAATTTTTTGACCAACGACCCGAGGGGTAAGAGGGAGAAAAAGGAGGTGGAATAATAAACAAAGAGAAAATGGCTGCGTTTCTTTTTGTCGCGTCTATTATTTCTTATATACAAATTTAGAGTTTTAAATTTATAATTATTCAAAGATATACCTTAATACGACATATATATATATATATATATATATATATATATATATATTACTTATTAATTAAAAAGACGCGATATTGATGTATTTTCCCTAATACAGAGGAAACAAACAAAATAATAACAATTAAAACTTCAGAATAGATATTTACAAATTTACATTATTATATTATCAATCTACAGAGTTCATGAGATGTAAAAGAGATAAATTATTATTATCTGGGAACAATTGAGGTCTCACTTCTGCAGAGTTTGAACAGTCGTAGATAAGGCGAAGAGCAGTTTGGTCAGTTTCCGCAGGAATAATTTGGTGTTTCAGATAGAGCCCTTTTATCTATGTAAGTAGTGCTGATATTTTCTGTGTGAAATGAAAAATTGAGCGACTATAAAATTCGGATGGAACTGTATATGAATAATGTTTGGAAAAATAGTTTGAATTGTATATTTAGTATTATAAATGGATTGATGCAAATAATCAATAATACACACACATACAGCTTTATTAAGACCATCGTTCATATACAAATTCACCACAGAAAAGAAGCATAGATGGAGCTCCTTTACTCCAGGCAGCGCAGAGCCCAACAGCCTCCAGGTCCGACGCATTTCCAGTGGCCACAGAATACATAGTATTAGTTTTTACTCGCCGAACATTCATTTAAAAATATTTATCCTGGTAAATTTTTGTTCTTACAGTAAATGTATTAGTATTTAATGTATGTATATTGTATGTAATTAGTATTTGAGATAGTATTTTATGAAAGGCGTATATGCGAAAGGAGGTGTAAGAATTCGTATGATATGGTTAAATGTACCACTCAGATAAGAATATTATGTAGCCCAAGTGAATGAAGTTTCTGTAAAGAACTTGTATAAATTTATGAATACCATTTTCAATTTTTATATAGAACATTATGTTTAAATTATTATATTTTTTATGAGAAGTATGAGGACCTTTTTTCATATATTTGGAAATATAATCCTATCTCTTTTTATGAACACTATTGGCCATTAAAATTTCGACAATATGTAGTAATATACAAATAACAAAATGATATATTTATTTTCCAAATACACTATGCTCGAAATAACAAGTGATTAATTATAAAATAAATATGGAAGTATTCAATTCCACACTAAGATATTGAAAAATAGGCCGTTATGATAATCATGACAATTCCGCATATGTGAGGATGTTCAAATCAATATGAACATAATAATTATCATGCATTATACATAGACCCAAATCACATAACACAAATATGTGAAAATATAAAACAATATACGAAAATTGAGACAAAAAATAAATAGAAAATAGACAGCAATGGTCAGTGAGATATAAACAGTGAATTATTGTTTCAAAACAATTGTAAAATTATTAGAATATTTAAATTTTGAACGTATCCTCTATAAATTCTAATGTGAGAACGGTTGAAATATATTAACTTAAAATGTATTAAATTTATAATATACATACCTATAGATTCTGATGAATGAGCACATTCAGATATACATATGACAGGATAATATACTTGATATTTATATGGTGTAAATATTCTCAAATATATACGTCACATATCCGACGAGCATATACAGCCAGTAATTTTAAAACGTTGCAAACCTTAATAATTCAATCTTCCCTCCCTGCATCTTCTCTGGATCTCTTAAAATATTCTACGTTTTGACAGACTAACATTCCTGATGTTTAAATGCAATTCAAATTATCTAATATATGTAAATGCAAATTCAGACATGTAGCAAAAAAAATGATATTTTAGATGCAGTTGGCTGGAATCCTCTCAGCGATTCAAATTTAAAAAATAATAAGGTTATAAATTTTCAATTCAACTCTCCGTATCGATTATATTTATTTGAATTCATTTAAAACATATTTATCTTTCTTTGATAATATATATTTATTTTATTCTAGAATGCCATCACTACAGGATGAAGCACTCTTGATGAAATATTTTTTTTCGCATTTCAGAATCTACAACTGGAGCTTTATGAGCGTTTCGTACCTTTAAAGGTATTCGAAGCAGTAAAGGACCCATGAGTTGCTACTTTCTGAGGTGGATGATGAGAAAAATCGAGAACACTGGATCTCTGAAAGCAAAACTCGAAGTTGAAGACCATCGAGATGCAAGTCAGTGGCTGTTACGATTTCAAAGAATGTTGAAGCTATTGAAACCTTATCCACGTATGGAGAAATAAGTTTCGACAAATTTCTCTACAAATGGAGATATCGTATGGAATAGTTTAGAGAGCTCTAAGAATTTTCATTAAAAATACCCTCACAAAATTCAAAGATTTCACGAGCTAAATGCCGGCGATTTTGAGAAGTGTCAAAATTTCGCTGCATGTTTTTTCCAGCAAATTCATATCGATGAAAATAGGCTTTCGAATGTTCTGTGAACAGACGAAGCTCACTTTTCTCTAATCGGAGAAGTTAACACTCAAAACAGCCGCATTTGGGCAATAGAAAACCCTATGATTTTTACAGAAATGCCACTTTATCAGCCTATAGTTAAAGTTTAGTGTGGGTTCACTTCTTATATTATATGGCATTTTTCACTGAATAAATCGATGGAAGAACTTTTAAAACCGTTTCTGTAACTGAGAACGTTATGTTCAACTTTTGAGAAAAAATGTTATTCAATATTGCAGGACAGACAAACACTAAGAGAAAAAAAAATATTCATGCAAAAAGGAAGACCTCCACATATCTCCCGCGGTGCCAAACAATTGCTGAAGGATCGCTCGGTGAAGATCGTGTGATAAGTCGACATTTTATACACCAGTGGCCTCCAAGAGGACCAGACTTGACGCCTTGCGATTTTTGCCTATGGGAGTACATTGAGTCGCGTGTTTATCGATGCCAGCCTAACACATTGGCCATGTTGAAGACTTATATCAGACAGCACATTTCATCAATTTCAACAGATATGTTATTTGATGCTGTCAAATCTGTCATCTATCGTCTGCAGGCGGTGTTTGAGAATGAAGGGCGCCACATTGAGCGAGGATTGTGACCTAATACAAGTGAGAAGGCAGTTACCTCCTGTGTTATATAAGCTGCCATGCATTATATTATATACCAATATTTGGCAGCTCTTTGTGTTGGGTTATGGAGATGATAAATGCTGTACTCACTACTTGAATCTTTTTTTTTCTGTGAACAGTAATATTTTGCTTGTCATTTGCTCACATCTTATTTTTGTCGCGCAGACCAAAGTGTCATAACTTCTCGAATAACACTGGTACACAGAATTTCACCCCTCATGTTCAGTTTATCACTTTTCGCTTATTAAAAGAAATAGCATAAAGAAAATTCTCTGTACACCCCTAACTTTAGAATTTTGCGTAAAATGATAATTAAAAATGATTTTTCTACCACGGTATTCGAAGCAAAAGTCGATCTAAAATTGATTTTTATTTGAGAGGACACATTTTTAAAATTTTGTACAGTATAATAAGCAATGATAACATTTGACATGTCCATAGGATATTTGTAATAAAGGTTAATAGATTTTGTCACCCCCCTCTTTATTTCATTTGTTGGATCATGATAAATTTCCAGTTGAATAGTCAAGTGTCGCCAATTTGTCAAGAAACTATACATTTTGATGAGAGAAGCGTGGACGCGGGCGCCGCTTGGAGGCGCTGCATGAAGATAACTGACTAATGGGAACGGCTCACCTCAACCGTCAGTCTTCATCTTGTATATACTTTTATACTGCTTTTGTTCTACTGCTGTGTGCGGTTGCTATTCTTTTGTCAACATATATATCTTTATATCTAATAATAATGCTATATTTATAAAATCACTTATTTGGCTGTTCTTTTGCATCACCGACCCACAACATGGTAGCAGAGCGTGGTTAGCTTCATAAAAAGAACGAAAAGTTAGTGAAACCAAGATGGCGTCGTCTTCCCAAGCGCTTGCCCTGAACGTCGAGAAGCTCACCGGCAGCAATTATCGATCATGGAAATTTAACATGAAGATGCTTCTGATCGAAAGAGGATTATGGGAATGTGTAATTAACGGAGAAACGATCGACGCTGATGAGGATCAAAGAAAATATGAGAAGACAAAAATTAAACAAGAAAAGGCACTGGCAACGATTGCTCTATCAATTTCTACAGAGCAACAAATACACGTTATCGACTGTAAGACTGCAAGTGAAGCCTGGACGACCCTGGAACAAATATTTGAACCGAAATCAAGAGCGCGAATTCTTCAACTCAAGAAACAATTCGTGAACATCAAGTTCATCGAAGAAGAAAATATGGTAAATTACCTATCAAGATTAAAGACCTGCAGTGATCATCTCAGAGAAGCGGGATGTGAAGTAAAGGATGAAGATCTGGCATACTCTATGATAGCTGGACTACCAGACTCCTATGATGGGATTATAATGAACTTTGGAAACATGACGGCTGATGAGTTCACGTCATCCAAGGTGAGGCAGGTCTTGCTAACGGAACACGAGAGGAGAACAACCAGAAAAGAGGATTCATCCAAGGAGGTGCTACAGTTGAACAAGCATCAAAATAACAGCAGCACCGACAGTCGAAGAAAATGCTACCGATGCGGGAAGATCGGCCACATCGCCACCAACTGCCGAGGAATGAAGCAAACAACTACTAGGAACCGCGATACTCAGCATTATCAGAGGAAGGTGAACAAATCAGATAACTTCCTGGCTGCACTCAACCTAAAGAGCGACGAGGATTCGTGGCTGCTGGACAGCGGAGCAACCAACCATGTATGCAGAAACAAAGACTGGTTCGTTGACCTTCGGGAGGTGTCATCTGATCCTATCATGACTGCGAGTGGGACAACTGAGGCCAAAGGATATGGACACATATTTCTCCAGACGTCTATCCATAATGAAAGCATCGAAATCAAGCTAAACAATGTGTTATACGTCCCAAATGTGCGAAGGAATCTGCTGTCAGTCTCCAAGATAGAAGAAAACGGCAACCGTGTGACCTTTCGTAATATGGTAGCTCGCGTTTTCGACCCAGGAAACAGGATTATAGCGGAAGCGACAAATGTAAATGGCCTCTACATTGTGAAAGGTAAGACCTTAAACTCCAGTAAAACAGCATTTAATAGAGTGAAAGGGACCATTTTCAGAACAATTCCTTGAGAACGTGGCATCAAAGGGTATGCCATATTGACAGTAACGCCATTGAAAAGATGGCGCGGGAGGAGCTGGTAATAGGCTTAGAAATTTCCTCTAGAGAGAAAGGCCTATGCGACGATTGTTGTGCCGCCAAATCCACTAAAGCGTCACATAAAAACCTAGACAATATTAGATCAAAACGGACCTTGGAGCTTATCCACACAGATATTTGCGGTCCAATGCCGATAAAATCAACCGGAGGCAATAGATACTTTCTATCTTTTGTTGATGATTTCTCAAGAAGGATTACTGTGTATTTTCTGAAAAACAAAGATGAAGTATTAAAATATTTCGATATCTATAGAGCTACTGTAGAGAGACAAACTGGTAATAAAATTAAAGTGTTACGATCGGATAATAGACTTGAGTTTTGCAGTAGAGATTTTCAAGACAAATTACAAAAACTAGGGATAAAGCATGAACGCACAAACGTGTATTCTCCGCAAATGAACGGTGTGGCAAAACGTGTAAATCGAACATTTTAGATATGGCCCGCGCTTGTTTACATAGCGCTAATCTCCATTGAATATTTTGAGCAGAGGCGGTAAACACAGCTGCTTACATTAAAAACAAATGTTATAATACTGCTCTTAAAGACAAAGTACCTGATGGACTTTGGTTAGAAAGAAATCCTAGTGTAAGACACCTAAAAGCATTTGGATGTTTGGCATATAGCCATACTAGCCGAATGACCTGGGCAACGCCCGTGTTTTACCCGATTGAATGTTTTGATTCAAATACTATTTGTTACAATTATAAATTGGTGCCTTAAATAAATGCATATTTTAGTTAATAACTATAGCCTATGTGCTTTATCTCTCTATGTATTGTTGGCTTTCGTAGGCGTCTCTTACTGGGAAAAAGAAAGAGAGGATTCCATTTGGTTAATAACGAATATATGCATTTATTTAAGGAGCGACCCGCTCCAACACAATAGTTACAGAAATGGGAAGGGGGGGGGGGCATGATGGGGGGGGGGGGGGGCAAAGGTGGCGTGATCGTAGCCGACCAATAGGAGGGCGCCATTCCAAAAAAAAAAAAGCAAACCGTGACAGAGGCCACGCATGACGCTCGTAACTGTATATAGAATACCAAGAGAAAGAAGGCGAAAATTAGACCATCAGGCATGTAGATGTATTCTGGTAGGATACTCCACTCAAACACGGTGGATATCGTCTCTGGTGCCCAGAATCACAAAGAGTGATTGAAACAAAACATGTTAGATTCGATGAGTCGAAAATTGGACTAGAGTGGACCAAAATAGTCGAAGAGACAGAACCGGAAAGGTACAACCACGTTTGGCTAGAACCTGAGACTAATTATGATAACGACCTAGAAAATGAATTACCGAGTAATTTGGATTCAGTGGGGGTAGAGGGCGCTCTACCACAACCCTCCACCTCCAAAACACTGTTCGAAATCCATATGGGAGAAAAGGTAAACCAAGAGTAGAGTTAAATTTTTTAGATGTTACCGTGCCGCAAAGTTTTCAAGAGGCAGTCCAATCTCCCGAAGCCGTGTATTGGAGAAAAGCAATGGAAGATGAGCTTAGAGTGCTTCAGGAACGAGGCACTTGGGAGTTATCAACATTACCGCCGGGAAAGAAACCGATTAGCAGAAGATGGGTGTATAAGGTGAAGACAAATGAGAGCGGAAATGTAGAGCGTTTCAAAGCACGTTAAATAGCTAGAGTTTTCTCACAGAAACAAGGAATCGATTTTCAGGAAACGAATGCACCTGTTATTAACTTAGCTGTAATCAGAGTTTTGATAACGTTAAGTTTGAACACGAAATGGTACAATAGACATCTCGACGTAGATAACGCTTATCTATATGGCGACTTAGAAGAAGAAATATACATGCTTTTGCCAGAAGGGGTCGAGAGGAAAGATAACGAGGTTTACAAACTGCTTCGACCTATTTATGGCTTGCGACAATCAGGGCGGAATTGGAATTTAACACTCGATCATGCTTTACAAGAGATGGGATTTACACGACAAGAATCCTGTAATTGTATTTATACTTATCTGGATAAGGCAATTATTGCCGTTTATGTAGATGACTTGGCTTTATTTGGTGAGAGTGAAGAGGTTTTGCGGAATATTGAACAGAAAATTAACGAAAGGTTCCGAGTTAGAAATTTGGGAGCGATCAGGAATTTCTTGGGAGTTCAGATTGACTATCCAGATGAGGAGACTGTAGTACGATCTCAAAGTACGTATGTTAAAGCAATCTTACAAAAATTCAACATGATTGAATGTCGACCAGTATCCACACCGTTAGACATCAGTTTTCCAATCTCAAAAGGAGATTGCCCCACAGATGAAGAAGAGAAAGAGAGGATGAAAGCTATTCCATATAGGGAACTAATCGGGTTGCTCCTTTATCTTGCGAATTCTACTAGGCCAGACTTAATGTTTTCTGTTACGTGATTAGCTTAATTCGCCTTGGACGTCGACATTGGCAAGCTGCCAAACACGTCTTAAGATATTTACACGGCAGCATAAATCTATCTCTCGTTTATCGCCGGACTGATTCCAATGATGTTTGTGCATACAGTGATGCAGATTGGGCTAGCGACATCGATGACAGACGGTCCAATAGTGGGACCGCTATCACTATAGGACATTCCTTAGTTATATGGAAGACTAGCAAACAGAAGTGTGTCTCACTTTCCACAATGGAGGCAGAATATTTAGCGCTATCCCAGACCACTAAGGAAGCAGTTTGGATCGCTACCATCTTGAAAGAATTAAAGTTCTTATCGAATTTTGCCTTTCCCTTGATAATTCATTGCGATAACAGATCCGCTATAGACTTTTCCAAAAATAATGTGGAGAACAACAGATCCAAACACATTGATATAAGATATCATCACGTCAGAGAAAGAATAATTAGCGGAGAGATCAAGATTGTCTACATCCCTACAAAGGAGAACCTGGCCGACGTCTTCACCAAGACCCTGAGCAAAGTGGCTCACAAGAACGCCTGTGACTTCATGAACTGTTCTCTAGTCCAGCGCTTCAGTGGGGGAATGATGAGAGAAGCGTGGACGCGGGCGCCGCTTGGAGGCGCTGCATAAATTTAACTGACCAATGGGAACGGCTCACCTCAACCGTCCGTCTTCATCTTGTATATACTTTTAGCCTGATTTTGTTCTACTGCTGTGTGCAGTTGCTATTCTTTTGTAAAAATATATATCCTTATATCTAATAATAATACTATATTTATAAAATCACTTATTTGGCTGTTCTTTTGCATCACTGACCCACAACACATTTCTTATTACAAGAAATCCTATTAGTAGTGCCATCATAATTTTTGGTACTATATTAACATTTCAGAAATTGTGTATTGATATCAGCAGTGTTTTTCAAGCATTCAATCTATTTCATAGAACAAAATCTAAAATATATATTTATTTTTGCTACATGTTTTGATTTGCATTTATCTAATTTACATATCTCGGATTGCATTCAAAAATCGCCAAATCGCCTGAGTCTTTGCACAGGATCTCTTTTTAGGAAGGCTCTGAAATGGAATAAGCCCTATAAGAGAAATATCTCGGAATCTCAATAGGCTTGTGAATTATTGCCTCCATGATGTAATCATCCTCATTCTCGCATGTTCCTTGAGGCAAAAAGGATGGAACCCTACCATAAGTTCAAAGATAACAGTCCCTATTGCCCATAAATTAACCGCCTTATTGTATTCCAAGTCCTGGATAAATTCTAGGGACTTTTACATTTCTGTCTCAGCATTACTGCGGTAATTCTGATCAGGATCTTCTTCTCTACAAGCGCCATAATCGGCGAGTTTAATATGGCCGTCGTTATTTACTAGGATGTTCTCGAGCTTCACATCTCTATGGATAATTCCGTGTGTGTGAAGATAGTTCAGAACTATTATAGCCTCCGCTGAGTAGAAGCGGGCATAATCCTCTGGCATCTACCCATCTGTTTGGAATAATGGCAGAGATATTTTTCTTTTACGATATCCATTAGGAGATAAGCTATCTCGTCGGTTTCAAAAGAGGCAGCTAGGCCGATGAGGAATAGAAATCCAATATATAGTTATAGAACCTTTTTTACAATTCCATAATCCTCATCAAAACCTTCATATTTTATTATTGTTTTTAAAGAAAAGTGTTCTTTGCTGATTTTATCTTTAACAGGATAAACTAGTCCAAAGACGCCTTTCCCTAAGAGTTTTACAGGTTCAAAGGCTTCCAGAATGGAGCTATCTAATTCGGTTAATTCAATAGCTGTGAATCCTTCCGGAATAATTTGACTTAGTTGGGAATTTCAACGCGGTGCTTCCTGCGGAAACGGCTAAAGAAATTTCTTAAGGCGTTAGGGGGTCTTATCCTTTCAGGTCGAGCTTCCTTTGGTTGGTTCCTGGAGTTTGATTTGCCCATCCTGTGCGAGAATTATCATTAATTTTATCTTTAAATAACCGTTTCTATATAACGTTTTATTTGTTAAAATATTTTATAATTATATAATAAGAACAATTTATTTTTCAATATATTTTCAAAATATATATTTGAGAATTTACGATTTTATGATGAATACCGTACATGAATTTATAAAATTGTAACCACCAGATACACAGAGAGATAGTGGAATATGTATTTCAATGAGATAGATTTTATTATTATCATTTTATTTTAGAACTAGAATTCTGCATGTCTACTCTGGAAATATTTCCTAACTTTACTCTATTTATTTATTTTTTGTTATTTTTTAAAGCCTTAATCACAAATTTCCAACAACTTATATAAAAAAAATTAATAGTTGTAAAAAAATCCCCAACAACAAATTCCGAAAGTAGACTGCTGTAACAAGAAGTTCATATGATAACACATAATACTACAACCACGCTACGGCATAACAAGGTTTGAATCAACTGTAATTTATTCAGCTTTTTCAATTTAAAAAGGTTTCCACACATTTTAGTTAAATATTCAATAATTTTATTATTATCTATATATGTATATTTTTCAAATATAATTTATTATATTTGAAAAAAAGTATCATCTTTTCCATTCACAAATATAAGTCCACCAGAAGCCGTGAGAGGCGCTAATTGCGTTTGATATTTGTAAATAAAATTGCACTATTATAATTGGTAATGAAAATAAGAAATTTCAATTTAAGCTCATTTTATTATCCTTTATGTCCAAATAGATGGAGGTATTGTTACATCATACTCAGATGCTGCTCGTGATCTTTGTCTATTCAGGATGGCACAAAGATACACACGTGGGTCACTTGTATATCGTTCCAATCCACACTTCACATATTCAGCCATGGCTACACCTACTTTGTATGCCGCTCCGATGTCAGGCTCTCCTGGCACCGTTTCGCAGAATCATCCACACGGGCGAAGATAAATCCCCACGTCTTCTACTTGCTTCAGATGTGACCTGTCTGCTTGTTGTCCTACTCCCACTCTGGAATGACGTTTTTGTAGCCTGTTCCGTTCGAACCAGGCAGCTGGAGACTACCCATCTTTCACAACCTATTTCAGGAATCGTGCCCTCTCAGGTAGCTTGTAATCTATTTCACAGTATATTATACTGTCTGCTTAAATGAGGATTAAAATTGGTAAAGCGCCATCTATCAGAATGAAAAATTCAACAAATATTCTAATTTAATATCTTTAATATATTCATTTTAAATAACTGGTTTACTTCGCTATATTTTACAAAAGTTTCTCTCGTACAGATAAAACACATCTTGGTGTTTTTTTGCGTATGTTATCAGGTTCAAATAATTTGGACACTTAATTTTCAAAAATAGTAATTACCTTTTTCTTTTCAATTATACTAATGGACAAAACTTAAGGAAGTTGAAACTTTTAGCATTTCGGGAATCAAACAATAACACTGAAAAATATTTGATACAGAGTGACCTCACGAGATAACCATGTGTGAACAAAATTGCCTCCATCTCCTTTAAAAAAGAGACTTTCCACTATCTTGAGTTTTGTCCATGAGTATATTTTGCCTTTATCTTAATAAAGTATTGGATTATTTTGATATCACTTATCACCATATTGATATAATAATAAAATATTCATTTCTGTGTGATAGCACTTTACCACATATTCAATTTCCCAATATTTTATATCTAATCCAACAATATATAAGCAGTCATTATTTTATCTGATATCTCAAATGAATAAATAAATATGAAAATCCCTTGAGGAAAGCCAAATACTATATAGATAAAACACTGATTGCAAATAAGTGATATAAGGAAATTATAAAAAGTGTAAAACATACATAAAATAGCAATGATTGTTGTTTTTGTGTACAATAAAGAACATTATATGTCTCTGTACATCTATATCACATTAATATTATCTATATTTGGTGTGTAAAACTGTTCTGGGTCCATATCTACTTTCTGCAAGGCTGCGACTATTGCTGGACAATAGAATATGTGTAGGGATTAGTTCCACTCTAGGAGAGTTGTTACTTGTCTTGTAGTTTCTTTTGCCATCTGGATGTTTTATTTAATGTTTCATTTTGTGAGTCTTGTGATTATTCTTTTATTATTTTATTAGTGTTTATGCCGCATTTTGACCTTTCCTTGTTTTTGCTGGATTATTCTGGATTACTCCCTCAAATCATCAACATTAAATTCTAAAATATGTTGGGTGAACTAGATAAATGAATGTTTTCTATTACATGATGACACAGAAGCTTTTTTGGCAATTAAATTTTACTTTATTTATAACACCAGGTAGAAATTTGACCCATTCTAAAATATGGCCTTCTCATTTCTGGTAGCAGATCTCCATTGTTCTTGGTAATCAGCGCTGGAATGCGCCTCTAGTTATTTATGAAGGCGCAAATAAATCATTCCTGAAAACAATCTTTTAAAACGAATTATTATCAAAAGTACATGTTTCAAGGTATGATAATATTTTATTGAACTATGAATTTCAATATATGTGGGAAAATTAGATTGATTGACAAAAATATACAGGTAAAATTATTTAAAAGAATTTATTGTACTACGAAATTAAAGACTCTAATTTTCAAATTATATGGATAGGTGTCTCTTTGTTTAAGAACCTATTTTAATACTTAGAATTTGAGTTATAAGCAGCTAATAAATGTGTATGTTGATTATTTTAAGATTAAAGGTTAAAATATATGTCAGGCACACAGAAATGGTAATAGGGCGACCACCTCAATGCAGGTGATCTATTTTGTGACTCAGTAAAAATCAACCATCTCTATTCAGATGATTTTGCTTATGAGTCACATTTTAATAGTCGACCACCTTGACATAGATGATCTTTGTTGTGGCCCAGATTTTGATAAAGTGGCCCAACATCATTAAAGTTATCATTAATTCAAATACGTATTCACTAGTTGACCATTTCTAAACAGATAATTCTGTTATATAGCCACAAAATAGTAATAATGATATTTTGCTTAATGATCAACAGCTTGTCAAAATTTATTATTTGATTAAAATGAAAACTTAATGCAAGAAATATTTGATTGCTACTCGCTCAAAGTATTTAGCTTCTAATTATATAAATTCTGTTGATGTGTCTACTCTATAGAATCTTTAAAAGAAAAAATATATATACTTATGAAAAGGTTAATATTTATATAAAAAATTTTAGTAATATATTATAGTAAACATGAGAAAATATAGAATGCAATTAAATTAGATTATTTAAATGAATATACATTTTACCTTCTGTCTAATGCAGACTAATTCTCAAAGACAGATCAATAATCAAGATTTGCAAAGCTGTCTTAACAGGCAAAATAATGATATAATTTTCTATGCGTGTTATGGCATACTTACATAATATATAATATCAAATAAATAAAATTTACCCTCCACCACCACCCCCTATATATAGGGCCATTACTGCAGAAAATACAATTTTAACGGTAAATTTATCGTAATAGTATTTACCATTTCTGATGATTAATTTTCTATAATATGAAGACGTTCCTATTAAACATATGTAAATAATAATCTAACCTAATTAATCTGTATTAAAGTTCTTTTTAAAAAGGATCAATGTGTTTAACTGATAAATTTATTAGGGAAAATATAGTATGGATTATGGTCTAATTTTCAGAATAATATATTCAGCTAAATGTGTTATCAGTAATTTCAATAATGTTAATTTTCTGAAATGTATCGATATTATTCGATGATATTATCTCTCAAAAAGATATTCACCTTTTGATATGTCAACTTTGACAGATACTCGTTAAGTTCTTCTTTATTTAAAATAATTTTAAACCCAATTCTTACATTAGAATTTTGCTCAAAAGGATCATTTTATTCCATTCATCCTTTATTGTATTATGCTGAATATTGTTTTCAATGATTTATTGTTGAAAATTCCTTAATATAGTACGTTTTTACCTAACTGCATGCAATTTGACGATTTCCCTGATATTGATTTTGATATTCATTATCCATCTACATCTTTATAAACGATCAAGTTTTAGAGGCAGATTGATTTGGTATTTTACAACCATTATCTTTTTTGTATAGCCTTTAAGAGACCTACTTACCATACCTAACCAAAATATCTTACATATTTTTTTGCACTACTTAAATAGTTTATTGTAGAACGTCTATCACAAAAAAACTATCTTTCTAAAGAGAAATCGTCGCATTTAAATATTCAGATATTTGCCTATCTATATATGATAATGCCGTTGCAGCAGAATATTTGGGAAAAATTAGAGTCATTTCTTTAAATTCTAATTATATATCATTAGAAATGTGGACAAAGAAGTGTGTTCTTTTATTTATTATTCAATATTTGATTTAATAATTAGCAGACCTATTTCATTTGATTATGTTTTTCTCTGTTATACCTTGAGAAGTCGTAAAGACCAATGATTGGTTAGAGCTCAAATATTATAATATGAATTATAATAGAGGAAAAATTAGAATTATTGAATATCAAATTGTGTTTTTCAATTTTATTTTACTATTCTTTATATATCTAGTTTCAAATTTTGACATGCATTAATTATCAGTGTTTTATGTATTTCGAAACCTATCAAATATTTTCCATTAAAAATAGCCCAGTCTAAATGCAAATTAATATTATAATTAGGAAAATATCAATATTCAGGTTGGGCGATAAAAATTCATTCTTATTTTCTATATAATCGGTATATTTCATTTATAATGAAAAGGGTATAACGACACTTTACTTTGATTAAAAATAATATCACGAAAAATCATTATTTAGGATCTGACTTCTTTTTATTCCTTACATATGTCAATTTTCATATAAAGAGCCATTTGATTGCATCTCTCCATTCAATATGTTTGAAATTAACTTTTACTTCTAGGATCTCATCAAGAAAATGTATTCAGAGCATGAGGAAACCACCAAAATGATTACTTTATAGCTTATTTATTCTGTCATATAGAGATTTTAACCTAAATGACCCACCTCCACCCCCTATATAGGGCCACATATCCATCTCGAATATAGAACAAACCTACTTGTTCAGCAATGTTTGTCTATATAAAGCTAGATATTTCTCCTGTAAGGCTAATTTTGACAATAACTAACCTTTGAATCAGTTTATTCATTTTTAAATAATACGCCTTAAATGATTCAATTATCCAAACAAAATATATTGAGATTATATATTTATAATAACATTTATTGAATTAATAAATAGAAAAGCTTGAATGTAGATATGAGTATTGAACTACAACAACGAAAAATATATTTAATTCCTCTCTAATTTCATAAGTCGGGATATTAATATGTTGGGATATCGACCTTTTCGGGATTTTGGTCTCTCAGGATTTTGGTCTGTCGGAATTTTGGCTGTCTGAATTTTGACTCTTGCGATTTCTTTTTTTTTTTGTGATTTTGGTCTGTCGCGATTTGTGAGCATCTAGACTTTGCTCTGCTGGATTCTACTCTAACGGCTTTTAGTCTGTCAGAATTTTGACTGTCGGGATTTTGATCCATCGGGATTTTGATCTATCGGGATTTTGATCTATCGGGATTTTGATCTTTTGGGGTTTCATTCTATTATATTTAGTTTAACGGAGTTTTAGTCTGTCAAAATTTTGGCCTTTTGGGGATTAGTAGTCAGTATTTTGGTCTGTTTGGATTTTGGTCTGTCGAGATTTTGAAGGTCAGGATTTTGACTGTTGTTTATAAGGTCTGTCGGAAATTCGGTCTGTCGAGATTTTGACTGTCAGGATTCTAATTGTCGTGATTTAGGTCTGTCGGGATTTTGGTCTGTCGGGATTTTAACTCCAAGGATTTTGGTCTGTCGGGATTATGACTATCGGGATTTCGGTTTGTTAGAATTCCGGTTGTCAGGATTTATAAACATTCTTTTGAATTGATGCACATGTTTTACTCGCGTTATTAATGTTTAAATCGATAATTTCAGCACCTTCTGTTTCAGATAGATAATTTGAAAATATTATACTAAAATATAAGCGATCGAATTTTTTTTATCTCTTACAAATGTTAAAATTTGCATATGAACAGTCATTTAATTGTATCTCTCCATTCGATATTTTTAAAATTGTATTCTACTTTTGAATTTCAATAATGTAATGTATTAAGAACATGTGGAAACCATCAAAATAATTAATGTATAGCTTATTTATTATAACCATAATGACCCACCTCAACCCCCTATATAGGGCCACATATCCAGCTCAAATAAAGAACAAACCTACTCGTTCAGCAATATTTGTCTATAGTCAAGCTAGATATTTCTCCTGTAAGGCTAATTTTGACAATAACTAATTTTAAATAAGTTTAATCATTTCAAAATAGTACCCTAGTATTTCTTAAAATAAAATACATAAATCACTTATAAATTATCAAAATAAATAGTATTGAGATTATATATGTATGAAATTGTTCAATAAATTGATAAATAGAAAAGCTTGAGTGTAGATATAAGTCATGAACACAAAAATGAAATAAAATTATTTATTTCCTCACTATTATAATTAGTTCAGATTTTAATGGGTTAAGATTTCGACCCCGTCGGTGATTTTTGTCTCTCGGGATTTTGGTCTATCGGAGTTTAGGTCTGTCAGAAATTTAGCCTTTTGGGGATTAGTCTGTCAGGTTTTTGTCTGTCGAGATTTTGAGAGTCAGGATTTTGAGAGTTGTGATTTAGGTCTGTCGAGATTTTGGTCTGTCGAGATTTTGACTATCAGGATTTTGACTATCAGGATTTTGACTATCAGGATTTTGACTATCAGGATTATGACTGTCTGAATTTAGGTCTGTCTGGATTTTGACTATCAGGATTTCAGGTTGATGGAATTTAATGAATTATAGATAACAGAATTTAAACCCTATTCTTTTGAATTGAGGTATATGTTATTTTTCACGCTTTATTAATGTTTTAATCAATAATCCCAGCAACTTTTGTATAAGATGCAAAATATGAGAAATATTACACTCAAAATAAGTTATTGGATAATTTTAATTTCTTTCAAATGTTAAAATTAGCATAGGAACAGCCCTTAATTGCATCTCTATTCAACATGTTTAGAATTAATTAATACTTTTGGGATTTTTTTATGATTACATTAGTATTCAGGGCATGAGTGAACCACCAAAATAATTGCTTTCTAGTCTATTTATTCTATCGTTATAATATATATTATAACTTAAATGACCCACCTCCACCCCCTATATAGGGCCACATATCCAACTCGATTATAGAATAAACCTACTACTTCAGCAATGTTTTTCGATATTCAAGCTAGATATTTCTGCTGTAAGCAAAATTTTGACAATAACTTATTGAATAGCTTGAGTGTGGATAAGGTATTGAACTACAAAAACGAAATAAAATTATTAATTTTCTCTTCAATTTAATAAGTCAGGCTTTTGATGGGTTGGGATTTCGATGCTGTTGGGATTTTGGTCTCTCAGAATTTTGGAATATGGGTATTTTTACTGTTAGGTTTTTTGTCTGTCGGAATTATGAAGGTCGTGATTTTGACTTCCAGGATATTTTCTGTTGAGATTTCGGTCTGTCAGAATTTTGGTTATTCTGGATTTTTATCTATCGAGATTTTGATTTGTTGGAATTTTGGTCAATCGGAATTTTAACTGTCAAGCTTTTAGTGTGTCTGGGTTTTGGCCTGTCGGATTTCTGACTGTCGGGATTTTTAATGTCGAAATTTTAGTCCATCATAATTCGTGACTATCTAGATTTTAGTCTGTGTGGATTCTAGCTTTTCGGGGTTTGGTCTGTCGGAATTTTGACTGTCGAGATTTTGGTCTTTGGGTAGTTTGGTCTTTCAGGGGTTTGGTCTGTCGGGATTTTGAATGTCGGGAATTTGCCTGCCAGGATTTTATCTGTAGGAATTATCGTCTGTCGAGATTTTGGTCTGCAGGATTTTGACTCTCGGTATTTTGACTCTGTCGGTTTTGAATCTTTATTTGCCCCTTGGGGATTTTAACGGTCGAAATTTTAGTTTGTCAGCATTTTGGTCTGTTGAGATTTTGACTTTTGGGATTTGACCAGTTTGGATTTTGGTGTGTTGGGATTTTGACCTTCAAGATTTTGTCTCTCGGGATTTGACTCGGGATTTTTACTGTCGAAATTTCGGCCTGTCGGGATTTATGACTATATAGATTTTGATCTGTCAGAATTTCGGTTAGTCTGGATTTTTGTCTATCGAGATTTTGGTCTTTAGGAATTTTGACTCTCGTGATTTTAGTCATTCGGAATTTTGACTGTCAAGCTTTTTGTCTCTTTAGGTTTTGGTCTTTCGTGATTTAGGTTTTTCTGGATTTTGGTCCGTAAGATTTTAGTCTGTTGGGATTTTGGTCTTCCAAGATTTTGACTACCAGGATTTCGTCTGTCGAGATTTTAATCCATCAGAATTTGTGACTATCTTGATTTTAGTCTGTCTGGATTCTAGCCTTTTGGGGTTTGGTCTGTCGAAATTTTGACTGTCAAGATTTTGGTCTTTGGAGAGTTTGGTCTATCAGGGTTTTGGTCTCTCGGTATTTTGAATGTCGGGAATTTTCCTGTCAGGATTTTGACTGTCGGGATTATAGTCTGTCAAATTTTGGTCTGCGGGATTTTGACTGTCGGTATTTTAAATCTGGGGGTTTTGACTCTTTATTTACGCCTGTAGGGATTTTGACGGTCGGAATTTTTGGTTTGTTGGCATTTTGGTCTGTTGGGATTTTGAATTTTGAAATTTGGCCAGTCAGGATTTTGGTGTATTGGGATTTTGAAGTTCAGGATTTTGTCTGTCGGAATTTTGACTTTCGGGATTTTTACTGTCGAAATTTCCGTCTGTCGGGACTTATGACTATATAGATTTAGTTCTTTCAGGATTTTCGTCTGTCAGGATTTCGTCTGTCAGGATGAATGTCGGGAATTTTACTGTCGAGATTTTTAGTGTCGAGATTTTGGTCCATCGGAATTTGTGACTATCTAGATTTTAGTCTGGCTTGATTCTAGTCTATCAGGATTTAGTCTGTCGAGATTTTGTCTGTCAGGATTTTGATTGTCGGAATTATCATCTGTCGAGATATTGGTCTGCGGGATTTTGACTGTCGGTATTTTGACTCTGGGGGTTTTGACTCTTTACGCCTGTAGGGAATTTGACGGTCTGGTTAGTCAGCATTTGGTCTGTTGGGAATTTGATTTTTGGGAATTAGCCAGTCAGAATTTTGGTGTGTTGGGATTTTGACGTTTTGGATTTTGTCTGTCGGGAATTTGACTGTCGTGATTTTGATCTGTTGGGATTTTAGTCTTTTGGGATTTTGAATCGAAGGATTTGGTCTGTCTGGATTTTGGCTGTTGGGATTATTGTCTGTCGGGATTTTAGTCTACGGGATTCTGACTCTCGATATTTTGACTCTCGGGGTTTTGACTTTCGTTATTTACGCCTGTAGCGATTTTGATGGTCGGAATTTTGGGTTTGTCGGCATTTTAGTCAGTTGAAATTTTGACTCTAGGGATTTGGCCAGTCAGGATTTTGATTTGTTGGGATTTGCTTTTCGGGATTTGGTCTTTCGCGAATTTGACTTACAGGATATTGACTGTCATTTTGATCTGACAGGATTATGGTTTGTAGGGATTATGACGTTCAGGATTTTGTCTTTCGGTAATTTGACTGTCGGGATTTTGACAGTCAGGATTTTTAATGTCGTGACTTTGACAGTCGGGAATTGACTGTTGAATTTTGACTGTCGTGATTTTGATCTGTCGGATTTTAGTCTGTTGGGATTTTGAATCTCGAGAATTGGGGTGTCTGGATTTTGACTGTTGGGATTATCGCCTATCGGGATTTTAGTCTATGGGATTTTGACTGTCAGAATTTTGATTCTCGGGGTTTTGACTTACTTTATTTAGGCCTATAAGGATTTTGATGGTCGGAATTTTGGGTTTGTCTGCAATTTTGATCTGTTGGGATTTTGACTCTTTGGATTTGGCCAGTCAGGATTTTGGTTTGTTGGGATTTTGACTTTCGGGATTTGGTCTGTCGCGAATTTGAATGTCGGGATTTTGATTGTCGTAATTTTGATATGTCGGGATTATGGTTTGTTGGAATTTTTACGTTCAGGATTTTGTCTGTCAAGAATTTGGCTGTCGAGATTTTGACAGTGAGGATTTTTACTGTCGTGATTTTGACAGTCGGGAATTTGACTGTTGGATTTTGACTGCCGTGATTTTGATCTGTCGGGATTTTAGTCTGTTGGGATTTTGAATCTCGGGATTTGAACTGTCTTGATTTTGACTGTTGGGATTATCGTCTGATGGGAATTTGGTCAACGGGATTTTGACTGCTGGTATTTTGACTCTCGGGGTTTCGACTTTCTTTATTTACGCCTGTAGGGATTTTGATGGTCAGAATTTTGAGTTTATCGGCATTTTGGTCTGTTGGGATTTTGACTCTTCGGATTTGGCAAGTCAGGATTTTGGCTTGTTGGAATTTTGCCTTTCGGGATTTGGTCTGTCGCGAATTTAACTTTCGGGATTCTGACTGTCGTATTTTTGATCTGTCGGGATTATAGTTTGTTAGGATTTTGACGTTCAGGATTTTGTCTGTCGGGGATTTGACTGTCGGGATTTTGACAGTAAGGATTTTCACTTTTGGATTTTGAAAGTCCGGAATTTGACTGTTGGATTTTGACTGTCGTGATTCTGATCTGTCGGGATTTTAGTCTGTTGGGATTTTGAATCACGGGATTTGGTCTGTCTGGATTTTGATTGTTGGGATTATCGTCTGACGGGTTTTTGGTCTACGGGATTTTGACTGTCGGTATTTTGTCTCTAGGTGTTTTGACTGTCTTTATTTACGCCTGGAGGAATTTTGATGGTCGGAATTTTGGGTTTTTCGGCATTTTAGTGTGTTGGGATTTTGACTCTTTGATTTGGCCAGTCAGGATTTTGGTTTGTTGGGATTTTGACTTTCGTGATTTGGTCTGTCGAGAATTTGACTGTCGGGATTTTGATTGTCGTAATTTTGATATGTCGGGATTATGGTTTGTTGGAATTTTTACGTTCAGGATTTTGTCTGTCAAGAATTTGGCTGTCGAGATTTTGACAGTGAGGATTTTTACTGTCGTGATTTTGACAGTCGGGAATTTGACTGTTGGATTTTGACTGCCGTGATTTTGATCTGTCGGGATTTTAGTCTGTTGGGATTTTGAATCTCGGGATTTGAACTGTCTTGATTTTGACTGTTGGGATTATCGTCTGATGGGAATTTGGTCAACGGGATTTTGACTGCTGGTATTTTGACTCTCGGGGTTTCGACTTTCTTTATTTACGCCTGTAGGGATTTTGATGGTCAGAATTTTGAGTTTATCGGCATTTTGGTCTGTTGGGATTTTGACTCTTCGGATTTGGCAAGTCAGGATTTTGGCTTGTTGGAATTTTGCCTTTCGGGATTTGGTCTGTCGCGAATTTAACTTTCGGGATTCTGACTGTCGTATTTTTGATCTGTCGGGATTATAGTTTGTTAGGATTTTGACGTTCAGGATTTTGTCTGTCGGGGATTTGACTGTCGGGATTTTGACAGTAAGGATTTTCACTTTTGGATTTTGAAAGTCCGGAATTTGACTGTTGGATTTTGACTGTCGTGATTCTGATCTGTCGGGATTTTAGTCTGTTGGGATTTTGAATCACGGGATTTGGTCTGTCTGGATTTTGATTGTTGGGATTATCATCTGACGGGATTTTAGTCTACGGGATTTTGACTGTCGGTATTTTGTCTCTAGTTGTTTTGACTGTCTTTATTTACGCCTGGAGGAATTTTGATGGTCGGAATTTTGGGTTTTTCGGCATTTTAGTGTGTTGGGATTTTGACTCTTTGATTTGGCCAGTCAGGATTTTGGTTTGTTGGGATTTTGACTTTCGTGATTTGGTCTGTCGAGAATTTGACTGTCGGGATTTCGACTGTCGTGATTTTGACAGTCGGGAATTTGAATGTTGGATTTTGATTGTCGTGATTTTGATCTGTCGGGATTTTAGTCTGTTGGGATTTTGAATCTCGGGATTTGAACTGTCTTGATTTTGACTGTTGGGAATATCGTCTGATGGGAATTTGGTCAACGGGATTTTGACTGCCGGTATTTTGACTCTCGGGGTTTCGACTTTCTTTATTTACGCCTGTAGGGATTTTGATGGTCAGAATTTTGAGTTTATCGGCATTTTGGTCTGTTGGGATTTTGACTCTTGGGATTTGGCAAGTCAGGATTTTGGCTTGTTGGAATTTTGCTTTTCGGATTTGGTCTGTCGCGAATTTAACTGTCGGGATTCTGTCGTAATTTTGATCTGTCGGGATTATGGTTTGTTAGGATTTTGACGTTCAGGATTTTGTCTGTCGGGAATTTGACTGTAGGGAATTTGACAGTAAGGATTTTTATTGTTGGATTTTGAAAGTCCGGAATTTGACTGTTGGATTTTGACTGTCATGATTCTGATCTGTCGGGATTTTAGTCTGTTGGGATTTTGAATCACGGGATTTGGTCTGTCTGGATTTTGATTGTTGGGATTATCGTCTGACGGGATTTTAGTCTACGGGATTTTGACTGTCGGTATTTTGTCTCTCGGTGTTTTGACTGTCTTTATTTACGCCTGGAGGAATTTTGATGGTCGGAATTTTGGGTTTGTCGGCATTTTGGTGTGTTGGGATTTTGACTTTCGGGATTTGGTCTGTCGCGAATTTGACTGTCGGGATTTTGACTGTCGTGATTTTGATCTGTCAGGATTATGGTTTGTTGGGATTTTGAATCAACGGGATTTGGTCTGTCAGGATTTTGTCTGTCGGGATTCTTTCTTTTGGGATTTCAGGGTGTTGGAATTTCTGCTGTAAGGCTTTTTCCTGATATATTCTATGACTGTTCGATTCTGTTTGGGGATTTATCATAATCTTCTTCATTCTATTCCTAAATTCATATACACCCTTTAACTTATAATTTAATGTGTATCATTATAAAATATAATTGAAGCAAATTTTCATATAATATAGAAAATTACTATATTTTTTCTGTAGATCAATTTCAAGTTTATCAATGTTTTAGTTTCGCGCGCGCGCGAGGCAGAATTTAGCTAAAATACTTCGTAATGAAACATTTCAAATATGAAACATACTTTATGGTCGCTCTACATATTTTTCGCGACATGATATTCAGCCAACGTCAAAATGTTCTGGGCATTCTCTCTTGAATATTTATCAAGAAAATATATTTTATATGCTTAGAATTGAGGTAAGATATAATTATATTCATTATCATTACACAAATGATTACAAATTTTTATTTTTAAAAATTCACCTTTTCGAATTGAATGTATCGCGTAGAGGCTGAAATGATATGAACTCTAACAACATACTTTATAATATTAGTATTCAGCCAACGTCAATATTTTTTTCTTTGAATTATATCTATAATAATTTATCAATCAAATCAATTTAATATGATATCTGATTGAGGTGAAAAATAATTTTCTTGCGTTATATTAATGCTTATTCCAATAAAAAGGCAATATCGGCTCATTTTCTGTTGCAAAATTAAAATAAATTCTCTCTTCGAATTTAATGTGACGTTTTTTATCTGAAAAACACTCTACCAACGACCTTATAATGATAGGTTTTAGCCAACATCACTAGTGTTATTTTGCATTCTCTCTTCAAGATTTATCAATCAAATACATTTTAGCTGATATTGAATTGATGTGAAGATCATTTTCCTGTGTTTTCAATGCTTATTTCAATAAAAAAAAGCAATTGCGGCACTTTTTCTGTTCTAAAAATTTGAAAAATTCACTACTGGGAATTTGATGTGACGTTTTTCTTTTGTTACAAACTCTAAAAAAATACTTTGTAATAATAGACTTCAGCCAATGTGTACTAGGTTTTTGTGCATTCTCTCTTTAAGATTTATTATTAATATATATTTTAACTGATATTGAATTGAGGTAAAAGATCATTTTCCTATGTTTTTAATGCTCATTCCAATAATGATGAAAAGTGCGGCCTTTTTCTCATCGAGATAATTTAAAATATTAACTCTAGGAATTAAATGGGACGTTATTCATCTGTTAAACCCACTACCAGTATACTTTATAATGATAGACCAATCTTAAATATCGAAGTAAATTGCTTTATGTAATATATGAAATTTAGGGCTATGTAATTTCACATTTTGCTTAATTTTCTTTTTGATTTTCATTCTTATTTATTCGGCTTTTTATACATTTTGGAATTCATTAATTTTCAAAAAGAATATGAATGTATTGTTCTTTTATGCGCTCTATCAACGTTTTCCTAACGCACGCGCATAAAAGACCTATACGAAATACAAAATAAATTTTAGGGTTAGCCAAAACCCCAGTATTCACGTTTGGTCATTGATGTATTGATTTCTATTATCTATATCATTAGTATATTCGGACGCACCTTTCGATGATAATATTGTTATACTATTTATATATATCCTTCAACTTCTTAGACATTTTCCGATTAAGAGAATTCCCGATTCCCGAAAATATTATGTTAGATATGTAAAATGAAGGGGGAGTTAAAAAGGGTACATCCTATTGATTTTCATAAATATATTCAGTATGAAGTTATCTTTCTGGTTACCATATTTTCAAGGTTGGAGTCTTCATAAGTTATATATGATATATCCTAATACCACTTGACTTGAAAATATTTCTAGGCCAAAGGATCCTACTAAAATGAAATAATACATTTCTAAAAAACACATTTATCATTTTGAAGTTCATTTTTTAAAATATTTATGCCAATATAATTATACATATCTATCTTTTTATTCCTTAATTAGATAATATAAAAATTTTAAAAATAAAAAACTCTAAACGCTTCATAATCCAAATGGCTCAGTTATATCCTGAAGATTCGCCAGTAAGTCTGAAATATTTATCATTTGTATATTGTTTTTTTCGATTAAACAGGTATGTTCAACATTTTCCATATTCTATAATAAATTTAGTATTTAGATTCTCTAAAAGATGACTATATTTATGGAATTATCATATTATACGGAAATTTACCATATGAGAAGGAGATTTTGTAACGTGGAATATTATTTGATACATGTAATTTACTCGCTCTAAGATTGAATACATAACTTCATTTTCTGATATAGAAACTGCCTTTAAATTCAAACATTATCTGTTTGTACGTAATTTATAAAATTTAAGGATAAACTTTGTAACAATAAGTTATTTCTAGCAATAGTAAATTAGGTCTATCTCTGTCTCTATTAGAAAACATCCTACATAAGCTTGTTGTTTATTTTCTGAAAATAAATAAGTCAAGTACTTTTTATTTGACTGATTAAGAGTACGTTTTTATATCTCGTGAAGAGTGATTTGAACGCCTCTTTAGCTAAAAGTACTCAGCCAATATTTGAACATTCAGACTGATTAGCTTATATTGTTCGTATTCAGGCTGAGTATGAAAAACATGTGGACACTATGTGCCAATTTTACCTGCCTCATATATCAACAGAATTTCACATCTTAAAAATGTGGAATTCATTGATATGATATGGCATTAAAATATGTAAATTTCGCCTCCTGCTCAGTCCCGTTTAATGTAAGACCAGGCATGAAAAATAATGAACACTTTCGCTTTAAAAAAAAGTATCAATACAGTCAAGCCAGTCCATATAGATATGCCTCGACCTATGCCGTGCCTGCTCTCTCAACGCCTCCTACCTATCATGATGCCAGCGAGAAATTTTAAATATAAATATACGAAATATATAGCAAAATTTAGATTAAAAATAGAAAAAAAATTAATTTGTCGAATTTGCCTTCCATTTCAGTGCAGAGTACTTGAGTGCCTGAAACACAGTAAAGAAATCATCAAAAAATGACAAAAAAAGATAAATTATTTTGTAAAAATAGCAATATATATATATTAAAATAAAAAGGCATATATTGGATCAAGCTATCATTTATTTATATTAATATTTCAGTTGGCTGAACGCCAAACTTTATGAAGGTTGGCGTTCAGTCAACTGAAATATTGGTAAAAAATAAATGATAACTTGATCAAATATATGCCTTTTTATTTAAAGGTTCATTTATGGATTGCTCTATTTTCAAATATATATATATATATTTAATTCTTGAGATAAACGCATTTTCTTCCAATATATGCCTATTTATTGCCAAAATGAATAAATATATCATGTACCTGAATAGGGCACCTATCTCTTTAAATATACATCAGAACAAAGCATATTTTATCACCCTAGTGAAAGCTTAATTAATGGGGATGAAGAATGCGCTACAGCACCAGTTTTGGCAAATTGAAGACATTATCCAACTTCCCTAACTTTATGTGGTATTCCCGCCTGAATATTGAACCAGGAATGACAGCTCAAGTTTCACTAAGAGGACATAGCGCTTTAAATTAAATTTGATAAATGATAAATATTATTGAAAAGAGGTTCATTTAATGTTAATTAGATGAATTAAATTCCGGAATCAATTTCCATTTCGATAATTATTTAAAACTACAAAATGATGAAATAATTATTTAAAAATAAGAAATACTTATATTAATAACAATCTAGACCCCTTAAAACCTTTCAAATGTTAATGAAGCTATTATTGCACTTTACATGGCTAAGTACCCCTTTGAGGTTGGTAGTATCCGTTTCAAAAATCTAGGTATTGGATTATTATCTCGTCAAATAAGAGATGAATAAAGTATTAAAAATGATTCCTGAAAATAATTTGAAACCTTTATCAAGGCTCCATTGAAAACATTTGAAGATATAATATCCATTCGATTATATAAGGAATAAAAACGGCTGTATCTGTGATATTTCCTTCGCTTATACGCAGGCCACAAATTAAAATGACCTACGCATGCGTCAGAAGCTTCTAAAAACAGGAGAGATCAAATGAGGAGAAATTTAATAAACATCAACTACATGAATCTATCACGAATTGTGACCATTAACCGTTAATATTACCATGGAATACTAAAGGAATATTACTCTAAACAACATGACATTTATTGGAACCATTCGTTTAACTCTAAAAATATAATATTGATTTACTTCCTCGTAAAATTGTATAATAGTAGACCATTCACACTATACTCAACTTGATTCAATGTAATATATTTGGGAATAAGTTTTACAAACTATAGAGTTCCTCACAATAAGTTTCCTTCTATATTTTAAAATGATAGTTTTAAACGATAATCGCTGATATCTACTTCAAATTGAAGGTAAGTTGGCATGTCACAAATAACACCTGTTGTTCAAACTATAGAGATGACAGGAAGATCTATAAGATATCTATAAGTTGACATGTCATATATGTCATCGATACCTGCAGTTCACACTATAGATATGACAAGAAGATCTATAATATATCTATAAGCTGACAAAATGGTATTTACCAGGAAGGTGGTACCGCACTGATGGAACAGGTTACTGATGGCTGCCAACGATCATTCTCCTTCTGCTGCAAAATATCATTTTTTTATAGATCGAGAGTAATTATTATTATATAACTTTATTAACATCATGAAACGCGATATCCCAAACTCAGGGATATTTGCGTCAATACATTTCACTGCATTACAGCAATTCGGCTATATACAATCCTGTTCAATTCATTATTTTACATAAATTAACTAAAGAAAATTGTTCAAAGAGAAAAACAAACAACAAAGCAGAACACACAGAGCAAGCATCGCAGTTCTTTTTTTTTTTCTAAGATTCCTTCCCTTTTTTCCAATTCAAGAGAAAGTTGTATATGTATTTACAAAATTGATCAAAATTTTTATACTTTTCTTTTTCGTCTACAAATTCATCAAGCTGACCAATACGACCAAATCTATTTTCCCTAAAATCCCGGAAAATTGGGCACTCCAGAAGTAGATGTCTCGCGTCTTGAATTTCACCTCCGCAGAAGCATCCTGGTTCCTTCACGGCGCCGATAGTTGCCAAAAATTTCCCAAAATTGCCATGATCTGTAATGAATTGGATATTATAAAAATTTGGACGGAAAAATCTTGGAATTCCTAATACGAAAAAGCTTCTGAAAATTTCATTAGTGTTCTCAAAAATTTCATTCATTTTTGCGTGTAAGAATTATTTGACTATACTTGGAGCATGGGGTTCGTAAGTAATTAGATCTTCAATGTACATTTGAGATAGATCAAATTTGATTATTCTATTATAAAACAAACAAATATATTCTTACCTATCAGCCCTATTTGTGAATTTTAGACATCTATTATCATAAGTTTTTAAATAAATATAAGGACTATAGCATTCATCATTACTCTGCACAGAAAATTGAGGAATTTGTCTTTCTCGAAGGGAAAACACTTTTTATAATTTTTCTTCTGATTCAATTCACAGTTATATATATAGTGTCAATGTATTCCGAAGGTAAATAATTATTGTAATATTTATATAAAAATAAGCAAACCTTAGTTAATATGAACTTAGCGCATTATAAAATTTAGTTAATTTTTTGTTTGCATTTTTTATTAATTAAGAAACATTTAGTATCATTCCAATGACAATTACTTTCAATTTCATTACATTCAATTACAATAATTTCATTTACTAATAATTTTTGAATATTTTTACAAAATATGTAATATATATTCACTCATGGACAAAACTTAATGGGATTCAGACAATAACTCTGAAAGATAATTGATACACAGCGACCTTTATTGAATAGACAACACAAGACAGAGGAGATATTTTTGGTCTCTTCCTCTTTAAAATAAATCATACGACAGGCGAGCCATTAAACTTCCTTAAGATTTGTTTGTGAGTGTATATTTTCGTTCTCTCTTTCTATCCTGCTACAAATAATAAAAATAACTACTTTAATTTTCATCAATTTGAAATATTAATTAATTTTAAAATATGATATGCTTATAAAATGTTATTCTATATTTAGAACATTGCGCACTTACCCTCTTAAATATTCCCATAAGGATGGACCTCCTTATGAAGATTCCCAGAATAGAGAACGCACTAAGAGATTTGATCATGTTGGCAAAAAAGATCGTGATTATATATTTTTAATCTCTTAAATTTCGAATGGTAGTGGAATGAATGGAGGGTCTACCATTTTATGTTCCAACTCATAGAAGCTAAATGAGTTATAGTAGAACGGGTGTAATTGTACATCCGCATAACCGAATTCACTATTGGATCCGAGTCTTTGCTCAGGATCTCTTTTGAGAAAGGCTCTCAAAATGGAATATGCCCTGTAAGAGAGATATCTCGGAATATCAATGGGCTTGTGAATTATTGCCTCCTTGATGTAATCATCCTCATTCTCGCATGTTCCTTTAGGCAAAAAAGGATGGAACCCTAACAAAAGTTCAAAGATAACTGTCCCTATTGCCCAGAAATCAACCGCCTTATTGTAATCCAGGTCCTGGATAAATTCTGGCGCCTTGTACATTTCTGTCCCAGCATTACTGCCGTAATTTTGATCAGGACCTTCCTCCCGACAAGCGCCATAGTCGGCGAGTTTAATATGGCCGTCAATATTTACTAGGATGTTCTCGAGCTTCACATCTCTATGGATAATTCCGTGTGTGTGAAGATAGTTCAGAGCTATTATAGCCTCCGCTGAGTAGAAACGGGCATAATCTTCTGGCATCCTACCCATCTGTTTGGAATAATGGTAGAGATCTTTTCCTCTGACGAGATCCATTATGACATAAGCTATCTCGTCGGTTTCAAAGGAGGCAGCTAGGCCGATTAGGAATTGAAATCCAATAGATATCTCTAGAACCTTTTTCTCAATTTCATAATCCTCATCAAAACCTTCATATTTTATGATTGTTTTTAAAGCAAAGTGTTCTTTGCTAATTTTATCTTTCACGAGAAAAACTTGTCCAAAGCCGCCTTTCCCTAAGAGTTTTACAGGTTCATAGGCTTCCAGAATGAAGCTATCAAATTCGGTTGTATCGATAGCTGTGGATCCTTCATGAATAATCTGACTGGTATTGGGAATTTTTACGCGGTGCTTTCTGCGGAAACGGTTAAAGAAATTTCTTAAGGCGTTAAGGGGTCTTATCCTTTCAGGTCGAGCTTCCTTTGGTTGGTTCCTGGAGTTCGATTTGCCCATCTTGTGCGAGAATTATTCTTGATTTTCTCTTTAAAATCGCGTTTCTATATAATGTTTTATTTGTTAAAAATTTTTTATAATTCTATTATAAAAACAATTCAATTTTCAATTTCTTTTTCAAACCTATATATTTCAGAATTCATAATTTTCTGATTCTGCTCTATTTCAATGCCTACATCCCAAAATTTCAAATAAATTTATAAATTGGCTGCTGTAAAAAGAAGTTCACATAATTACGAACAATATCACAACCACACTACGGCATGACAAGATTTAAATTATCTGTAATTCATTCAGGTTTTTCAATTTTAAAAAAATAGTTTTAAATCATTTTTATTTATTTTATTATTAAATAATTTCAAATTACTACATATATTTATACATAAAATTTTCAAATATAGTTATGAAGCACATTTATTACATTTAGAAAAAAATGTATCATCTTTACCATTTACAAATATAGTTACACCAGAAGCCGCGAGAGATGTTGATTGCGAGTGATAGTGGCAAATTTGCAAATAAAATTGCAACTAATATTTATTTTGAATTAAAATTTGAACAATAAACCTTTCCGGTAGTATATGAACCAACCTTCCAAAATTTCATGGCGATTAGATGAATAGTGTTTGGTTAGATATAAAGATAGACATACATTCATTCAAACATTTATAACTTTATTATCCATAAACATATGTACATAGGTAGCAGATTTTATTTCAAACGTTAATGAACGCTAGTGTTGAAAATTAGTGACGTTTAAAAATAAGATAAAAACACAAAATATGTTGTTTGGTGCAATAACTTTAGTGAAACAAAGAAAGAAAACTTTTATTGTTATATATATTTATTATTATATTCATTTATATTTGACTGTGCTGCTCTGTCTGAGGAAAGACAAAAACTAAATGATAAAACGGGGGTAACTTTGTCCTTCATATCCGGCACTAATTAATGAAATATCAAATAATAGGTATATAGCGATGGCGATATTTGGATTCCACAAGACTATATCCCGGAAAAAGGCCACACAGTGTTCTCCCCATCCCTTGTGAACTGGCGAATCCTGTATAGGGCGAGAGGCCCTAAATAAAGTCTTTATTGTTGTTGTTGTATATTCATTTATATATATATATGAATATTTAATCAAAAGAAATAAACACAAAATATTAAATTAAATTAATGCAATAAAGAATAATATAATGCAAATTATTTAAATTCAAAACAACTATGATGATGACAACTTGTGAATTACAGAAACAAAAAATCTTCACAGAATATTTCATGCTGATATATTACACCAACTTCCCGCTACATGCAAATAAATCTTGAAGGAGGTCTCCGATTTCTTGGTAGGTTTCTTCTTGGGATGGGGTCTTCATTACTGGCTTCGGGATCTGGTGAACGAGATGACTCCCTTGAAATGCCTCCATCATTCTGGTCCACGAGTCCAGAGTCCCGCTGCTGTCTGGCTGTTTCTACAGGCAGCGATTCACTTCTGCCTCTGTTGGGCATATCAGCCTCAGGAGCGATGATATGTTTTTTCTCTTTGGCGTCCATATTGTTGATCTTCATCTCCACCATTTTCCCACCTCTTCCTTATTTGATCTCTATGATAACTTTAGACCTGTCCGTGTATTAAAACTGTATAGACTCGGGATCCTTTTCTCCCCACTATTCTGCCTGGAATCCAACGATCACCGCCTCTAAAATTTCGACACCAAACCATTGCATCTATTCCAAACTCATCTTGTTGAAATCCGTGGTCGTATTTTATTTGCCTGGCCTGCTGCTCCTTTACTCTTGATTCCAGATTTGGATGTATAATTGATAGTCGGGTTCGAAGGGAACTCCCAATAAAGAGTTCTGACGGAGTCTTCTTGGTTGTTTTATGAGGGGTGCTACCATATGCCAGCAACATTTTTGATATCGTGTCATGAATGGTATCCCTAGGTTTTATTTTATTTTTGTCTAACGCCATTTTTATCATCTTGACAGCTCTCTCTGCCAGGCCATTGCTCTGAGGATGGTACACAGGAATCAGTGTTTGATTTATCCCATTATTATTATTTTTATTTCATATCACTACCCGTAAACTGAGGGCCATTATCTGACACTATTTCTTCCGGTGAGCCATAAGAAGA
This sequence comes from Cordylochernes scorpioides, assembly GCA_030710605.1. Classification (NCBI taxonomy): domain Eukaryota; kingdom Metazoa; phylum Arthropoda; class Arachnida; order Pseudoscorpiones; family Chernetidae; genus Cordylochernes; species Cordylochernes scorpioides. The sequence goes on from CP092869.1 coordinate 66,055,570, forward strand.
AAAAAGTCGTCTTAATTGCTCAATTGTTTTTGCTGAGGTTATTTCTCTCATTGGGAATGCCTCGACCCACTTAGAATGACTATTCACGACAATTAGCCTCTTCACACTCCTTGGTCCAGCTCCAGCAATTATTTTGGTGAAGCAGCTGGAATAAATTTTCCATAATAATTCACGACAATTATCTTTGTTTGCATAATCAATATGGATCCGCTGCCAGGGTCTAACTGCCCAAATCCAAGGTTGCCAGTTCACTCTATTTGGGCCATCTTGAACCTGTTGGCAGTTTCTACACCTGTTTACCAGGAGTCAATCTCATTGTCTAGATTCGGCCACCAAAAATTAGACCTTGCCACATACTTCATTCGCTCATGCCTGAATGGGTCTCTTGTAAGCAACTCAATAAGTTCGGTCTGAGAGAGGAAGGAATAATGACCCGCATCCCCCACAATAGACACTCTCCGTCCACAGTCAGCTCCAGTTTTCTCTGAAAGTAAGGTCTGAGGTGGTCTGGCACCCTCTCAGGCCAGCCATGCTGGGTATAGCACTTCACTATTGATAATACTTCATCCTTTTGAGTTTCAATTCTAATTTCTTCAGCCGTGATTGACAAATCCTCCATGTAGGACAGTGCATAAATGTTATCCAGTCTCGATATTTCCCCAATCTCAACTGGAAGACGTGACAGAAGATCTGGATTTCCATTATCTTTAGTTTTTTAAACTTGATATCGTAGGTATAAGCAGACAGAATTATCGCCCATCTCTGTAATCTCGAAGTTGATAAAGTAGGAATTCCCGATTTTGGGCCTAAAATAGACACCAGCGGCTTATGATCCGTTATCAGGGTAAAACGTCTCCCATAAATAAACTGATGGAATTTGGTCACTCCATAAATTATTGCGAGAGCTTCCCTCTCAATCTGAGAATAGTTGCGCTCGGCTCCTGATAGGGTCCGAGAGGCAAACATGATCGGTCTTTCCTGGCCTCCGATGACAGGAGACAGAACCGCGCCAATTCCAATCTGGGATGCATCCGTGGCCAAAAACAAAGGCAATGTGGTATCGTACGGAACTCAAACCCTCTCAGAGGTAATGCTACTCTTGCACTTTTCAATAGCCTCTTCACACTGCTTGGTCCAGCTCCAGCAATTCTTTTTATGAAGCAGCTCGTGAAGACGCCTCAATAGATCCGGTAGATTTAGAATAAATTTTCCATAATAATTCACCAATCCAAGAAATGACCTCAACTCAGATATGTTTGTCGGACTCTTGGCCTTCTGTAAAGCTTGCACCTTGTGATCCAAAGGTCGGATGCCATCTTCCTTGATAAGATGGCCCAAATACTAGATTTCTCTTTGCACAAATTTACATTTATCCTTATTCAGTTTAATGTTGTATTTTTCCAAACGCAGAAACATAGTTTTCAATACAGCTAAGTGTTTCTCCACTGAAACCATAACTATCAGGACATCATCAATATAGCAAATAACGCCCTCTATTCCAGCCAGAACCCTATCCATCACAGATTGGAAATAACTAGGGGCATTAGCCAGCCCAAAAGGCATTCTCCTGAACCTGAAAAGTCCCTTCTGTGTGTTGATAGTTAAAAATGGCTGGGTGCTCGTTGCCACCTCTAGTTGCAGGTAAGCGCTGCTCAAATCTAATTTTAAGAAATATTTCGCCTTGGCCAAGATAGCAAACAAGTCTTGCTGAGTGGGGAGCGGATAAGCTGCTGTATCCAAGAATCTGTTCAAAGTTACCTTAAAATCACAGCAAATTCTCATTTCCTTTTTTTTTTTTTTGGTACCACTACTACTGGAGTTGCCCACTCGCTACTCCTCACCTTATATAAGTATCCCTTTGTCACCATATTTTCTAAAGTTTCTGTAACCGCCGTCCTAATCGCAAAAGGCACCGGTCGAGCCTTATGAAATATTGGGCTGACGTCACGAATATTCATTGAAAATGTGAATCCTTTTATGGGCTCTGCTGTGTCATTGAACAAAACTTGGTGCTCTTTCAAAAATTCAGCAAAAGCAATTTCCGAAGGTATCTGGTTCACCGCAAAATAATCAATTTTCAACAAATTTATCCATTCTCTCCCCAGCAGGGCCTTTTTTCACCTTTGACTACTACTGCTCGAAGCATTGAAGTCTTGCCCTGAAATTCCATCTTAACGATAACTTCGCCCAGAATTGGTACTACTTTCCCGTCATATGTCTTGACGATCATTCCGATAGTTTTTAACTGTGCATTTGGAAGATACTTCTTGAAATCATTCTCCGATATCAAGGTTAGACAACTTCCCGTATCCAATTCAAAATCTATAAAATTTTCCTCGACTTTCAATCTTATGGTATAGGGAGGGTCACTTGTAGTATTTATTCTATAATCGTGTGGTGTCCTCATGCATGTAATTTCTTGTATCAATTCCTCCGTCTCTCCCTGATCATCCATCTGATGTTTCTTATTCTGTTGGCTCGCCTGTTCCCTAATAAGATATACTTCATGATTCCTACATACTGGGGCAATGTGACCTTTTTTTCTGCACTTGAAACACACTGCGTCCTTGAATCTACAAGAGTCTCTATGCAAATTTCCACAATGTTTGCATTTTCTTTTTCCATTTTTCGATTCTCTTTGCATATCAATGCGCAATTTATCCACGCTTTTTTTTCCAATTCCCCTGCATGAAATAATTTAATATTCTGTTCTGCCGCCTCCATGGACAAAGCAATTTCCATCACCCGAGCCAAGGAAACATCTCCCTCAGACAAAATTTTCTTTTGGATTCTTGAATCGCTTAATTCGCACACAAACTTGTCTCTCAGAGAGTCCTCCAAAAAGTTCCCAAATTCACAAGTTGCTGCCAACCGCTCAATCGCTACCAAATACTGCGAAACACTTTCTTCCGTTTCTTGCATCCTTTTTAAAAAATGAACCGCTGGACTATGATAGAACGTTTTGGGGAAAAATGAGTATTTAATTTTTCAGTAAGTTCCTCAAAGGTTTTATTTTTCGGATATTCTGGACTGCATAAGTTTTTTAAAACCTCATAGGCTTTTGCTCCAATAAATGTCAGGAGATACGCCTTCTTTTTGTCCTCGCTAGCGTCTTCCAAAATTAAAAACTGTTCAAAACGTTCAAAGAACGTGCTAAAACTTTCAACCTCTTCATTAAATTCACTAAATTGGAAACAAGCCATTTGCAAGAGTATCAAAAATTAAATCCAAAAACAAATTATTTTCTTCGGGTACTTACGCTTAGATCCTCGTCGCCATTTGCAATAACTTTAGTGAAACGAAGAAAGAAAAGTTTTATTGTTATATATTTTCATTATTATAATTATTTATATATATATATTTGAATATTTAATCAAAAGAAATAAACACAAAAAATATTAAATTAAATGAATGCAATAAAGAATATATAATGCAAATTATATAAATTAAAAACAACTATGGTGATGACAACTTGTGAATTACAGAAGCAAACAATCTTCACAGAATATTTCACGCTGATATATTATATTTGGCATTATCCTATTTTAGAATCCGCGCTCACTGTTTACAAAGTTGGGTAGTCAAACTTCGAAAAAAGCATACAACTGCCCCAGATATTCATAATACATATTGGACATAATATTACCATATTTACATTTAATCTTAACTCAGCCTCAACATTACTTTTTTCATTGCAGACATTTTTATATAAATTATTTACTTATTCAAAACAAGAAGAAAATTTCATCCCCCCGTACCTGATGACTTGTGTCTGCCCTTTACATTCTCTTATATTCACACCACCCTCCCCCTATCTTCCCTGGCCTGGGGAATCTCACCTTGTGTATTAACCTTGGTGGCGTGCTGTAACTTGGTTTATTGCAACAGTTCATTGTTTGCTTGCTATGACCATTGTAGGACAAAAATCATCTACTTTGGTTAGAGCCGAGAATATTCCGATAATAACCTTTTTATTTAACATATATAGTATACGTTTTATTCACCTTTTGTTTAGGTGATTAGAGAGTCACTTGAAAATAAATTAATTGGCTCTGTTTGGATGTCCATAACAGTGTTACCTTAATCAGCCAATCATATTTGAGTTCATCGACCAATCAGCAGTGAGAATGGCATAAATCTATATTAAATATAAGATTCTAGTAGTTATTTTTTTGTAATTTTTTAAAATATATTTTGTGTGCTATGTGTGTGTCATATTCTCTATATTAACATTTAAATATATATATTTCTGAGTTGTATTCCTGAATTATTCAGATATTATCTTCTTTTTTCTTCATATTGAAGGTATCCGAGAATTTGTTCTCATTCTGTAATAGAAGATGATTTACTCCGGTGTCGTAATATATCGTCTTCACAGTTCAATATTTATTGATATTTCCCATCGACCGAATAATGCTCTATTCGGCTTATGGTAAAATTCGAGAAATCCTATAACTGCCTGTGGTTCTAGGTCCGTTAGTCGAACAAACTGATGTTCTTCTATGCAGAATATTTGAATTTACGAGATTTACCATTTCCTCAGTTCTCGGATATTTTCTGGCGAATTGATTATTGTGTGTTTTAAACCCAATAATGATATTCTGCTCATCTTAATCAAGTATTTCCAAATCAAAAATTTGTCGCAGATTTTCATGAGTTTTTACCTCGATTGTGAACGCTCCTGTAAGATTACATTGGAAAATTCTATGCAAAATGTTTTTAGTTTATGTTTGCACCATAAAACCCCAACTTCAGTATGATATATGTGTCAAAATGGATTTAATTTGTGAGATGATGCGAATAAATTTCATCTCTAATCTCATCACCCCAAGAATTTATAAAATAATAATGAAATACTGAAGGCATGATATTTAATATATGTCATTATTTTTGCTGAGTGAATCTTTAGGAGTGTTGCTTCTAGTTATATTATGTCTTAGTCTCTGTCTGCGAGGGTTGGGTAATTAGAGGAATAGATAGTAATGGCATGTTTCTTCAATATTAGTGCTATGGCGGTGGATTTGGAAGAGATGGGAATAATGCAATTGGATAGGTATGGAGGAGGATTTCTTTCCATGAACGGATTGTGAAGATTCTCAAAAATGAAGAAATTTATCAAAGCGCATACACGGCCACTGTACTCTTCCACACTCCCAATCAATAGAAAAACGTAATATAACCAAACATCTTAATTCTGCTGGCTATTCGATATCCTTCACTTTTAAGAATTTTAGTTTTTTGCATATCTGTCTTATTTTTCCTCTTTATTGTATGTATATATATGAATTAAATTCGATAAACCTCAGTAGCGTAGTTATACCCGTCCAAGGGCTGTTGAGCCCGAAAACTTGTATTGCATATATATAAAAGAAACACTTCCCTCAGCGAATTGTCTTTCATTTATAATTTTACCGAAGGGATTATATTAATAACAAATATATTGGATTCCATAAAAATATTTATTTTCTAATTTTTAAGTCAAAACAATATATATATATATATATATATATATATATATATATATATCAAATGATTTAAGTATGAATTGCTCTATTTAAAAATAAATTAATATATAACAGCGGCAGAATATGTAAATAATATTTTAATCATTCGAAACAACAAAGTAAACAAGATATATATAGTGAATAAAAGTTTTTATTTTTCTAGATCAAATTTGAATTCTGTCAGAATGCTAGTGCTTGCTGGTTGCCTGTTTGCTGTTAGGCGGCATGGTAGGTTGTTGATTTGGTTGTGCTGGGTGTTCCCTTGCAAGTACTTTGGAATACGTTTCCCTGCACATAAACATTTATATTTGTAGGTAGCCATACATTCTTAGCAAACAAATTCTACAAATAGCATATCTCAAAATATATTTATTTATAAATGTATATGTAGCACAAAGTAATGAGGGGATGATTTCATGAACCAAAATAATCCAGCCTGAAAAACATCCTCTGCCACTAAACCAGCTTAAACACTCTGTTTGGTAAATTCTTGCCCAATTTTTAACAAACATACATCAATAGAAAGCACTGTCCTAATGCATAATTAATGAGGGAGTTGCCTCTTTTGGTATAATATATTAAAAAGGCATGTAGCCTAGTGGACATGGCATCTGCCCGGTAAGCGGAAGGTTGTGGGTTCGATTCCCGCCCCTGGACACTTTTATTTTTCCGTTCGCCATTACTCTTCCTATTTTCACCCTTTCATACTTCATCCAAAAAAGTTAGAAATAGTAAATATTTCTCTTTGAAATAAATATTGATTTTTCACAGAAAAGAAACTTATGCGGTGAAACTTTAAGTGTTGTTTTATAATCATACGCCGCAGTCCTTTATAATGTATTATAATTTCTTATACACACACAATCAATACAATTATCCAGCTTTTGAAACGAGTCATCAGAACAAAGTGATTATTTCAATCAAGTATAACGTGCACAATCATATTTTTCAAATGCCCATATACCGAAGAGACAACGGGGTTTCAAAACCCAGCTCTTTCTAGAAGTATTTTAAATTTTTGGGAAAAATACTGTACCAAAAATAATGTATCATCGATTTTATTGGTATTATCCTTTCTTCTGGTGAATATGATTTTTGGTAGATATATAGATGTGACACGATAAAAGAGGTCTAATGACGACAGGTAGTAGGGAAAGATCAGGTATAGGCTAAAAGGTAGTAAAGAGGGAAATATTCGAGTGCATACATATATATGGTTAAATTGAATTGCTCCATGGAGTATAGGAGCTCCATATGTGCTTCCTTCCTGTGGTGAATCTGTATAAGTCCGCTGGTCTTGATAAAGTGGAATGTGTGCGTAATATGAAATAATTTTGTATAATGAACATGATGGTTAAGGTATTATCATAATTGCCTGAGTACATGAATATACATGGAGATATTCAATCATAAAACTATTAGAACACGATTTTTCTTATAAAATAAACCACACTAAATAATGTCCTTAACGGCAATTGTAATTGCCATAACGTTATTTCTTTAATATACAGAGTGTGTTATTTTGCCGAAGATAAACAAACATAAACAGAAAATTTGATTTTTACAGAAAATTATAAATAATTCATATATTAATTGTTTGTAAGTAACTATGTATATACTTTTAATTTACCCATTCATTTTATTTCAAAATTTTATCATTAATTCACAATTAAAATGTCTACACACAATTATTTACAATTACACTGTTGTAAATAAATCTCTCTCTCTTTCACGCAAAATGTGTGGACAAAATAATAATGGTTTTGATCTGTAATATTATATATAATTGTTAGCTGTATATATACTGAATGTAATATTTAAATCAAAGATAAAATACTTCCATTGGCCTTGTAGAACGAGAGTAGTGTACGCGTGCTAGCATGTTTTAGTGAAAAACACAAACATCCTCGACAAAGAGAGGCGAGTTGCCCCTCGAAATATTGGAACAATAAAATATTTATAATTCCAATATATGCAATTTTTCAAATATAATTTTAATTATGGATTGCTCAATATTAAAAATATATATATAAAGTATATTTTAAACTGTCAAAAAATGACACTTTTAGTATATGTCACATATCTTAAATTAGTTAGAGCCGATACTTTATAAGATCATACCCTTATATCAAAGTGTACACTGTTCCTATTTCCTACCAGCACCATATTTTGTATATATGCTATATCTTTATTAATACAACCTGTACACCCCTATTTTTATTTAAACAAAAATGGTGACGTCAAATAAAAAGTCAGAGTGGTCAGAGACAGAGAGGAAATAGCCAACGCCTAGATGGTGCCCCCCTCCAGGGCTTTTTAAAGACAACTCCTGTAAACAGGACAGGTTTTTAGCATGGGACCAGCGGCAGTATGTTCTAAAGGGTGTACATCGGTAGACTCTATGTCGCTATTTCCGTGTCTCGTTGTTAGAAATCCAGTTTTTTCATGGCCTCTACCTCTGTCACGTGGGCTCTCTTCGATCACTCTCGGTGCTAACATCTAGCCCTGCCTCTGCTTCTTGTTGTCCGCTTGTGGGAAGAACATCAACACTCGCCTCACGTACACGTCTACCAGTTTATCCATACGTCGACAGGATCATTTGTAGCAATATTATCTATATAATTACTATAATATACCTCAGAAAAAAAATATATCTTTTATATATGCATATATTTTTATCTCTCAATATATTTATAACTTTAATTCATATGTTTTCCATTTTTCAAATCAATTTTAATTCTCTATACCCTACACACACTACTCTAGCTAGAGTTGTTATATGACCTACCATATTCAAACCCGAATGTTATTCAAATACAGTTTAAGAATGATGGGTAAATGTAAATAATCAATTTCAATACCGAATTATATTTAAGATTAGAAATCTCTGAAATCTCTGTTTATATGAACATTATTTATATACCTTTATAAATTTGGGTCGGCTAAATACAATTCTAACTTAAAAATCCAAGTTGACAGAGATTTTTTCTCACAACCTTCTCACCTGGGATTCCAATGTCCTGATTTACTTGTAACCAAGTTTGACAATAGAGACTTCCGTTGAAGACCATACAAATACTTGTCTCTCCTGGAGGTGGTCTTTCATTGGAGATTGTCTTATGTTTGACCAAGAGTCTTATTTTACTTTACAAAGGTGGTCGTTCAGTAAGGAAGATCAGATAGGTGTCTCGTGAGTGATTTTACTGTACAAGCATCCTCAATTCAAGATAAGGAGTCCACTACTCCCACCTTGCCTTAAGTCTCAACTTGTCAGCGTGAATTAAAAGGCACAGGTTTGTGAACATTATATCTGTAAATTGTTACGACAAAATATCTGAAAGTTTTATTCTATATGGAAAGATAGAGAGAGAATATTAATGTGCGATAAAATGTATGTCTCCCTCTAAATAATTCGTTTAATATACATTTTCTCGATCTCCTATCCATGTAAGGTACAAAGATTCAGACCGGTGTCACAACACAAGCTTTGATAAATTCGATAGTTCAAACTGTGTTTGAACTTTGGTATGACTTGTCAAAGGCTGGGATGTTGGAGCATATTCTCCGAACTGAATCTAAGCGTTTTACACAGATATAAACTATAATGGCTATTGTTTCAATGTAAATTTTATATCGAGAGTGTAGAAAAAGAGACAAATAGTTGATTAACATTTCCCATGTTTGGAGTTATTGTATTCTTAACAATAAAGTGTTTAAATTGTTTAGTGCGCTGACACCTTTGTAGAAATCTATCAATTGAAATAATTGATGCCTCATTTGGAAATATTTTAGCTATGGATAATTGTTCGTTTAGTTGATTTTGTGTTCCACAAGATGGCGCTCTGCCATCGAAAATCCTCATGTAAGTGTTTAGTTAGGACTCTTTTTATATTTTCAATATCAACACTTTTTACCACAAAATTTTAAATATGTTTTCTTATCTTTCATATACTGTGTATATTTATATATGATATATCACATTTTAAATATTTGAAAAGGTAAGATTAATTGAGCGATCCAAGCAACAATGGAGCTAAAAAATATTTTTAAATGTATAATTTTTCTCATTTAGTGGGAAGTTAATAAGCATCTAGCAAAAGTTTAGTTTTTTATTAATTGGGTAAATTTTTAAATAGCACAACACAATATTATCAATATTCAGCTGAATATAACGACCAGCACTAAAGTGATTATCCAATCAATGACGAGAAAAAAAATCTGGTTGCAATTACCATGGCTCAAAGTAGATATCAGGCTGGCACCAAGGAGGCAAGATGTGGCCGATGCCAATAAAGTCTGTACGTTGCGAAGACTCAAGAATGTGGTCAGAATTGCACCATGACTTCAGGATTTGGTCTGTGATAGTAAAAGTCATATATTGTGATGACACAAGAAAGTGACCACATTGGCACCAAGACTTCCAGACTTGGCCAGTGGTATTAGAAGCCAGACATTACGAAGATACAAGAAGGTGACCAGAACGGCACCAAGACTTCAAGAATTAGTCATGGTATTAGTAGCCAGACGTTACGAAGATACAAGAAAGTTGCCAGAACGGCACCAGGACTTCAAGACTTGGCCAGTGGTATTAGAAGCCAGACGTTGCGATGACACAAGAAAGTGACCAGAACGGCACCAGGACTTCAAGACTTGGCCAGTGGTATTAGAAGCCAGACGTTGCGATGACACAAGAAAGTGACCAGAACGGCACCAGGACTTCAAGACTTGGCCAGTGGTATTAGGAGCCAGACGTTACGATGACACAAGAAAGTGACCAGAACGGCACCAGGACTTCAAGACTTGGCCAGTGGTATTAGAAGCCAGACATTACGAAGATACAAGAAGGTGACCAGAACGGCACCAAGACTTCAAGAATTGGCCAGTGGTATTAGTAGCCAGACGTTACGAGGATACAAGAAAGTTGCCAGAACGGCACCAGAACTTCAAGACTTGGCCAGTGGTATTGGAAGCCAGACGTTGCGAGGACACAAGAAAGTGACCAGAACGGCACCAAGACTTCAAGACTTGGCCAGTGGTATTAGAAGCCAGACGTTGCGATGATACAAGAGAGTGACCAGAACGGCACCAGGACTTCAGGACTTGGCCAGTGGTATTAGAAGCCAGACGTTGCAAGGAGACAAAAAAGTGACCAGAATGGCACTATGTCTTTAAAACTTGGTCAGTGGTATTAGAAGTCAAACGTTACGAAGGCTTGAATTAATGATGGCGGTGCCATAAATTTAATATAAGGGTAGCACAACAGTTGCAAGGAATCGTGGTTTTTATAAAGCGTAAATTGTGAAGGTCAAGGAATCGCTCAAGGTGGCACCAATACTCTAAGATTTGGCCGCAGTTCTAAAAGGTATGTGCTAAGGTATCAAGAAATTGGTCAGGGCGGCACCACTGCCATATGATCTGGCCGGTGGTTTTAGAAGCCGCATTTTGGAAATGATCGAGAAGTTGATCACAGCATCACCATCGCTAGAATTTAAAAAAGAGAAGCGAAAGGTAACTTCTAGAAAATTCTAGAAATTTCCAAATTTTGGTTTCATTACATAAGAACACGACGTTTCAGTGACTTCCTGTCCCTCACTTCAGAGGAACGATTACTTTGAATCCTAGTTATAAATATGTTTAGCCTTCACTCCGAAATTTATGTGTTTTTTTAAGTTTCATTGGTCGATATTTCTTATATTTAAAGTTTAATTTTTTGGTGCTTTATACTTTGGGGTTTAATTTCCTATTTCATAACTCTGGTTTTAATACTTTGACGGCCCCGCAGGGTGGTTTTAGCGTCGATTGCTTACATCTTCTTTTGGCAATTAAGCTATTATAGTCATAAATATTTTTGTTTAATAGGATTTGACTCCATATTAAAATTCCTGAGACTATATCTAATCCAAAAAGAAGGCAATTATTATTTTATCCAATGTCCCAAAATAATATATTATTATTAAAATATTTCGGGAAATACCAAGTATTATATAGATTTAAAATATTTTTGATTGGAAACAAAATTGAATATGGTGTGGTGGGTGTATGGTGTTGCATGTAATGTGAAATTATAGTCGTTAAACCTAAACTAGATAAATGAATTTTGCTTAATTAAGTGATGACACAGAATCTTTATTTTGAGAAAAAGGTATTATTTATTTACAACATCAGGTAGATATTTGACCCGTTCTAAATGATGAGGTTCTTCTTTTTATTCCTGATAACAGATCTCCATCTGAACTTGGCAATCCGCGCTTGAATGTAGCTGGTTATTTAAAGAGGAGCAAACACATTTATTCCTGGAACCAATCTTCGAAAACATTTATTATCAAATCCATGTTTTAGGTATCGAAGAATTTTTAGAGTTCTATTTTTCATCTGGTAAATTTTGATTGATTGACAAAGATATACTGATAAAGATTATTTAAGAGATTTTATTTATTGTAAAAGTAAAAGGAAAGTTCTTCTTCGTAAATGATATTTTTATGTTTCTATTTTTGTTTAAGAAACTATTTTAATACATTTGAATTTGGGCCAAAAAAACCTTTAAGTTTAATAATGATATTAAAGACAAAAATAATATTTGTCATCCACACAGAAATGGTAAAAAGGCGACCACCTCTATGCAGGTGATCTATTTTGTGACTCAGAAATTAATTTAAAAATCAACCATCTCTATTCAGATGATTTTGATTCTGAATCACAAATTGATAATCCACATTGATGATCTTTGTTGTGTGAATTTAATTTCTATGCAGATATTTTTATTGAAAATTATTAACGTTGTAAAATATAATTATACTATTCAATAATATTATCTCGTCAAAGGTTAAGCACAAATCAATATAGCTCACCTTTAACAATTACTCTCGAGTTATTCTCAATTCAAACATATTTTTTAAATCAAATTCTACATTTGCATATTACTGTATAAGATTTATACTGAATATCAAACTTTCAAATAATGTAAGTGCCAATATATTGCTGAATCAATAATAAATTGAGGTAATATGAATAGATAACATAGCTTATAATTTGCAAATTTCAAAGATTTATGCTGGGTCTTTAATTTTAGATAGTTTTTACGACTAGAACCTCCTCAAGAGTTTTGTTATTTCTATAAAAGAACTTTGATAAACGAAGGCATCTTTCTTTTACTAAAATGAATTTATAAAATTTACCTTATTCATCGAACTGTAGAATTAATGATGACTTTAGTTCCAAAAAGAACATTTACCCAAATTCATTTAAGTATTTTCTTTGAAATTGTTATTAATATTAATTACCTATCCACAGGTTCATTAACGTTCAAGTATAAGAAAAGATTGATTTGATATTTAATTACATATATGTATTTCTTTTATAAAGACTTTGAAAGGAATATTCTGTCACGAAGGACCCATTGCGAATATGTATCAAACATGTTACCTAAATATAATCGACAATATTATGGATAATTTATTGGAGAACGTCCAAATTCCAGGGATAGAATATTATAATTTTAGCTCTATAATCTCTCTAAGATTTTAGAATTCAATCGTTGTAATATGTTTAATTTCAATAAGATTCTTGTAATTTCTTCAAAAGTCTTCTATCAAAAGTATTCCATATACTATTAGATAGATTCACAAAATTTATTTTTTTATTTTCTTTATTGAGGGTTTGATATAATATTCGTCAGTATAACTTCATTTGATCTGAGTCTTTCCGACAATTCAATTTGGAATGATGAATTGTCTTGCTTTTATAAAATGATCAAACATATCTAAAAATAATAATGAGACTTTTTCAGACATTGAAACACTTTTCATTATATAAGATAAGGATTTAGGGCCATGACATTCAAAATTTATTTTCTATAGTCTTCAATTTTTATTCAAATATCCACGTCCACATTTTGGTATGCATCAATTTTCAATATACATTGAAGTTTATTACCTACGAACTATTTCTTAGAATAAATGACCCAGTGTATAATTATGAAATTTATTTATGTCAAGGAAGATACCAATACTCAGGTTGGGTTATTGATTCCTACATTCTATATCCTTATTAGAAATGGATTTTACTCATAAGAATATTGATATTTAGAAATTTAATTTGAATGACAATTCCTCTTAATTAAACTAGTCAAAAATAAAATGTCCAGTGCTAAATTAAATGCTTTATTAAATGATCTTAAATACCCTCCTCCACCCCCTATACTATAGGGCCAAATATCCAGCTATATAGTTGATCTTCACGCTGGATATTTACTTCTGTATTAGGAATTTTGACGATCATTTAATCGTGATAGATGTTCATCATTTTCTTACAATGCATTACAATTCATGAAGCTGTTTTTATTAATTTATAGTGATTTAATTAATAGAGAAAATCTGAAAGATATAACAAACAGATCTGTAAGTTAATTCAATTAAACAATTTATTGCAGAATGGTATAGATACAAATATGTACAATTTTTGAAATAGACATTTCAATCTTTTCTCTAGTAATATATTTGCATGCGATGATGTATTGATTGAAGGAGGTTCATAAATTGAGGCTATTTGAACAAATATTCCATGTAAAATATTCTCAGCTCCCTAATTTGCTAATAATGACTATTGATAGCTCTTTAAAGATGTTGATTCGATAAAATTTCAATTAAAATCTTGTGGTATACACGGCCTATATATTTCCCATATTCAATTCAATGTTTATTATTCAGTAAATTTCTATTGAGTTGCTTTTATTTCAAAATTAAAATTCCACAAAATACTTATATAATTACTTGGTATCTACGCCTAGAATTTGCCCATAAAAATTTCAATATAGCATTTAGCGAATTTCTTTCGAGTTCATTTCATTCCAGGAGAATTTCCTCAACCCTGTGTATGAGAATATTGCTGTAATACAGAATTTTAATTCTTTCATCTTATCGAAAATTTATTTGTTAAATTTCAATTCTGCAAAATGTGGCATTCCTATCACAATTTAAATAGCTAAATGGGTACGGCCGAAAATTCAGTTCAGATATGTATCAAATCGTTCTTCTTAACTCATTCTTTATTGTTCTTTCCTATAATGTGTGAAAAACATTTTTAATACTTATCTTCGAATTTAAAGATGTCTATATTTCAAATAATATATTTAAACGAATATTCAACTCATTTCATTAACGAATTTCATCGAATTTGGGGATTATCTGCGACATTTTACATTTAATTAATTTTAATTACTTTTAGGTTTTCATCAATTCCGGTTTTGAAGTACTTTCCTAAAATAATATGAAATGATTAATTCCATAAATGAATCAAGTATGTAATCTGAAACAATTTGGATCTATATAACGGTCGGAAATTAAACAATTTGCAAAATAATAATTCTATAATTACTCTTCAATTTTCATAATTACAATTTATTCAGGGACATTCGCATCATTAAGGAACTCTATTTTCTTCTGAAAGGAGAATATTGCTATCATTTATTCAATATAAAGTTTTCAACCTTATGGATTTAACAGTCCTATACCCAGGAATATCTTTATTCTACCTTATCAAGATATTTTTGTAAGAAATTTTCATGAAAGAGGCATTCTTGAAATTCAATATTTTAGCCATATATATATGTTTATCCTAAAAATATAATTAATTACATAATTAATACACGCATATATTTAAAAATAATATAATTTTTATTAATATAATCCACTCGTATAGAAAATCCATTCTGTTATCTAGAATCATAGGAAATATGCAGGCTTGGTTATGAAACAGGGCCATATATAAACCTCTCTTTATATATACGTTTTATTAGTTATCATTCACATTCCGGTCTACAAATTTTAATGTATTGCGATATGGTCGTTGATACTGTCTCTAAAATTTGTTCATCAAAACTATACCGTAAGCCAATAAATGTAAACAATGATAATAGGTCTTCAATATTGAATCTTTGAGATTATAATTGTAAGAAATATATCTTTGGATCGGAATATATTGACTCGTGCAATTTAAAAGATGAAATTTTAAAATATGAGTATTTGAAAATCTAAAAATCGAATGTTTAATTGATGGGTACGGCTTAAGTATTGAAATAATTTGTTTAGGGAAAATTTTATAAATTGCTTTCCTGTTTGTTATTTAATCTTTATTGCTATATTCACCTCCACATTCTGGTATGCATCAATTTCCGAAGTATTATGGCGGTCTTGACCAAACAATTCTTACCAAACATAGATAACTATATGTAAATACGATATTGATATTATGGTTGGAATGCTAGGTTTTTGAAAAAGCGACTCTTATATTATAAATGGTTTCTCTAGGTTCTGAATTTCGCCCACAATAATAATTCTGTTAAAAATGAATTTCACTTAGATTAAAATATCAACAATATAATTGTCTTTTAACAGGCTTCTTTTAATTTCTAACAATTAATATATTTGGAAATTTATAACCTCTAATCCATCACTCTGTAATTGATATGTATTAAAATAAATTCAACTTTAGGGTTTGCTCAATAAAATATAGTGAGTTGAATATAATCAACATTCCCTATTAAAGAACAACTGTCTAGTTTGAATTTGAATAAAATATACTGTTTAAACATATTTGTGAACATTCACGCGGGATTTTTTTAATGATGTAAAGATCAATTTATCTAATAATTTATTATTACAGTCTTTATAGAGGGGAATCATGTATAGGGCTGGATGCCCCAATAAAAAGGCTTGTGTGTGTGTGTGTGTTATTACAGTCTTTAGGATTTCCGAAAAATATATTGTTTCAATTAATCAATCTCTAATATATTAATAATTCCATTTATATATAATGAATTTCACTTAGATCAAAAGGTTAACAATAAAATAATTTTTATTGAACAGGAATTATTCAATTTATTACAATTATTATAGTTGCATATTGACAACTTCTCTACAGTCACTCTGTAATTGAAATGTATGGGAATAAATTCAAATTTTGGGATTGACTTAATGGAATGCGCTTATAGTAATATGGATATCACCATCACTCCCTATATAGGGACAACTGTCTAGTTTGAATTTGATTCAAATCTACTGTTTATAAATATTTGTCTACATTCACGCAGGATATTTTACTGATTTAAAGATAAATTCAACAATTAACTTAATATTACAGTATTTAGAATTTCCAAAAACATTCATTGTTTCCATTAACCAAGCTCGAATATATTAACAATCCCATGTATACACTGCGTGACATTGAAAATGGAACACCAAGAAATAGTGGCCAGAAAGTGATGAAACTCGGCAGACAGAGAGAGACAGGGACGAACAATAAGTGATCTTTATATCAAAATGATAGTCATAATACAGAGCGAGAACGGCGTCGGCTTAGCAGCAAGTAGGACCACCGCGGACGGCGATGCACGCAGCAACACGTCTAGCTAGAGAGTCAATCAGAGTACGGATGGCGTCCTGAGGGATGGCTCTCCATTCCCTCTCAACCATTTGCCACAGTTCGTCTTCTGAACGCGGCTGTGGCAAGGCATGCAAACGGCGTCCAATGATGACCCAGACGTGCTCGATTGGTGAGAGATCAGGAGAGTACGGTGGCCAGGGAAGCATCTGTACATCTTGCAGAGCTTGTTGGCTAATGCGAGCAGTGTGCGGTCGGGCGTTATCCTGCTGATAAAGGGCATTGGGTACCCCCTGAAGGTAGGGGAGTGTCACTGGTCGCAGCACATCATCAACGTATCGTTGGGCCGTCATAGTGCCCTGAATACGAAGTAAAGGTGACCTGGAATAATACGCGATTGCGCCCCAAACCATGATTCCACGTTGTCGCACGGTGGGGCGTTCCACAATTGCTGCCGGATTGGACCTTTCTCCACGTCGACTCCACACGCGTACACGGCGACTATCACTGGACAAGCAGAAACGCGACTCATCTGAGAACACGACCCTGTGCCATTCCGTCATCCACGTCGATCTAGCCCGGCACCATTCCAAACGTTGGCGCCTATTCGGTGGGGTCAATGGCAGTCTTCTTAGCGGACGGCATGAGTGCAAGCCATTAGCAACCAATCGACGGGAAATGGTTCTGGTCGAGATGGAATGATCTAGGGTGTCTTGCACATGTTGCAGGATGGCGGTACGTGGCTTGTGGGGCCGCCACTGCTTGTCGAAGGATACGCCGATCCACACGTGCTGACGTCACTCTGGTTGCACCGACATTCCTATAAATTGCCACATTTCCTTGTTCCAACCATCTTCTCCACAGTCGGTGCACCGTGGACGCATCAAGGTGTGTATCCGCTGCGATTTGACGTATGGACCAACCTGCCCTTTTCAGTCCGATCACCATACCCCTCGTAAAAGCGTCTGTCTGCTTGAACTGCCTCCGTTTACGATGACCTGGCATTCTCTGTTATTACATGTGTCTTTTGACACAAGAACAAAATTTCTACAATGATTTTCCTTGAAGAAATAACGACACGAATACTGTCCTTTCTGCAAGTTCCTTCCCTTATATCTTACTCCATGTGCGCACGAGGGCTGCGCATTTTACATCATATTCATAACTCGGTTAGGCGCGTCTACCCTGAAATTTGCATAATTTTCTGGCCACTATTTCTTGGTGTTCCATTTTCAATGTCACGCAGTGTATATATCTAATGAATTTCTCTAAGATCAAAAAATAACAATAAAATATTTTTTATTGAACAGGCTTCTTTTAATTTCTTAAAATTATTATAGTTGCATATTGTTAACCTCTCTTCCATCACTCTGTAATTGAAATGTATGGAAATAAATTCAACATTTGGGATTGCCTTTATAAAATGCGTCTATATGGAGAGGGAAATATCCATCATTCCTTATAAAGGGACAACTGTCTAGCTTGAATTTAAATTAACCCTACCGTACATTTTTATTGTCGACATTCAGGAATGCTGATGTAAAGATCAATTCAACAATTTCTGTATTATTACAGCCTTTAGGATTTCCGAATAAAACACTGTTTTAATTAATCAATTTCTAATATATTAATAATCACATGTATATATAAATTTCATTTGATTAACCGATAAATTTAAAAACTGAATTTATACATGTATCGAAAAGTGAAATTTTCATAATACCTCTATATGGATGATCTGTACTTTCTATTGAATTCAATTTAAGCAGGTATAATAAACTGGGGGCTATATTTTGCCCAATTAGGAAATGCCTCTGTCCAAATGGATTTGAATAATACAGGCCTAAACATGATCTATTTCTTCTATAAATGTTTTTGAATAAATGGAATTTAATTCTGTAATTACACATATTCTTCCATGTTATATGTTTGACAGGTATCAATTATTTTTTGTGTATTTTTCGAAGATATTCCACCAGGTAATATCTAACCATCATTCCTTTAAATCTGGAACCTTAAAATGTTAACAAATTCTGATAAAATTCTTTAATGTAATTTAATAGCTGTTGATTAATTTCTATGATTACTTTTCCCAACAATTTATAACCATTTTCCGATATAGCTTTGAACTATGACATCATTCTTTTCCTCAATAATTTATGAAATATAACTATTTGTTCCAAATGAAGATTTTCAATGAGGACTAGTTCTATAAAATATATTTGAAGCAAATATTCTTATAAACTAAGATTATGGCAGTAAATTAATTTACTGGCATCCAGATTATCAATGTGTCCAGTGTTGAGGCAGTCTATTTAACTATTTATTAACCATACTCCGATTAGTTTTTTCTTTGCAAAGAGATTTACTCTAATAGGAAACACCCAGTCCATTTATATTTATATGTATTAGATAGAATCCGGTAACATTATGTATATAACTGTACATTTTATTGAATTTACATTTCGTATTTACGTAGCGTCATAATTTCGACTTATTGAATAGCATCAATATCGAGAATAAATCTATGTTTGTATAAAAAGCAGTTAACGTTCCAAATATTTGAATACATATGTATTTAACATGTGTAGGTCTAGGAATATTTTTGAGGTTATCCATTGAGAATTTTGCTATTGAAAATTCAGTCATATGTGTTTCCTGAAAAATAAAATTTATTGAAATCATTTCAAAATGAAGATACATATGAACCAATAACATATTTAAAATTTCTAATAATATCCATAATATATGAATGATTGTGTCATCTACATTAAATTTTCCTCTTGATTTCTATAACCTTCATTATATAATTTTTATGGTCGCTACAAATATTTTCGCTACATCTTCTTCTTCCAACATCAATACTGGTTTTGATATTCTCCAAGATTTAAAAATTAAATAATGTATATGATTTTGATTGTGGTAATATGTCATTTTTTTACGGCGTTATTAATGTTTACCTCAATAATATTTTCAAAAGTGATCCCTTTTTCTGATTGAAAATTTTAAAAGGTTCACCTCTGCGAATTCCTTTGTGACGATGCTTATCTGATTTTCTACCAACATCCTTTATCGCTCCGAAATTCCACATGTTGCTTAATTTCCTTTGAATTTTAATATTTTTATCATAATATTGTTCTGTATATGAATATATTTATATTTTCGGACATATCCAGAGTCGTAGAAAGAGATATCCTCATAATCCTTCCCAGAATTTTAATTTTCTATAATATTTAATTCCATGCCTCAATTTTTCCAGAGATTTTTATCATGATTTCAATTCATCAATATAAGGTTCTTGTAATTGATTTGATTTACCCATACTACCCGTATATACATATGGCCAATACCCAGTTTGAATAATTAACAAATTGTCTAGTTATCAATAGTTGCCAATGTTATCTCTTGCTGGATAGAATATTTATGCATTGAAATTTCTTTCAATTAGTTTACATGAATGATTTCAGCATTTCCTCTTTAGTGGCCGCGTTATTTATTTTATTATAATTTAAGGATAATCCTGATTTTTCTGAAGTCGACTAATTTTATAGATCTGTATGAAATTCATCAAAGAATCACGTATTTTGACAGATATTTTCAGATATTTGAATTTTACCTATATATGAATAAACTATGATTTAATTTAAAATGATCCAGTCCATTTTTGTGTAAGGCTTGCTATCAGAAGTAATTTGGCTATATTATGGCCGGGAAAATAAATATCCTACAAATTGTCATTCCGTGTTTGCTCAACCTTTTTTAATTTCCATTTATTACGGTTTATATCATGAAACTCTCATTTCTAAGAGGTGCTTTTATCGCCACTAGATCTTCAACAAAATATCAAGTAATTATACTTATAAAATACATATCTCGTATGCTAAGGATTATGTTTTCATGAATGCGTTATCCGAATATTTAGGTAAAAGGATTTACATGAATGCTTCAGTAAAAAATGTAATTTAATAATATTATCGCAACATGTGGAAATATTTGAACAGAAATTTCACATATATAAGTTCACTCAAATAGATGAATTTAATATACTATCTGCAATCAACAGAAATGTTAATGCAATTAATTATTGTTATGAATCATTGTCAGGGTTTAGGCAAAATCAATGAAATATTGTCAAATATTCCTATCATATAAGCTGAATGTCTCTTTCTTAAATAATTTATACTCACTATTTAAAAGTATCCTAATGTATGGATTTTGTGAATTACGGCATTCAGCATTTATAACTTCACCCTGTCTCCAAATTCCATCAAACAAAGTTAGTTTTTGTTATTCTTTTCTTATTAAAGAATAAAGCATTCTTGTGTTTATCCATCATACCAACCGAATATCTCTCCCATCTTCAGCAATGTATTCACTATTGAATTTATTAATCCCAATGACACAACAGGAATGATTGAAAAATATTTTTACTTATATGAAGAGGGACCCAAAATACAATTTTACCACAAATTTTCTCGTTGAAAAAGATGCAAAAATTCATGTCGATTGCGAGGTAATAAAGGAATGAAGTATTTAATCATCTGTTCAAATGTTATACCATATATGAATTTAAAAATTAATTTATTTCTGAACAGTGTGTCATTCGAATAGAGCTTGGTTCAAATTTAAGGGAAATGTCCTAATATTTTGAATATTCATTTAACATTGGGGGGGGGGGGGGGGGGTGGATGCGGCAATTAATTATTATTTAATTTTAAAAAAATTACCGGGTATTCATTATTAATTATTCTATGAAAGGATATGGGCCAAACATTTATGAATCAGATAAACCTTTTCAATTCATTGAAAGATATACATCCTATTACATTTCAATTATGCAATCTGCTAGGTTTGAAGGATATCATGGCTAGGAATTTGAGAGAAAATGACAAAAAATAATCAAGTTGTAAAATTTCTTCAATAAATAGGCATTCTTATAAAAAATTTCAAAATAGTTCTGATGAATCATATGTTCTGTATTGAACTCTATAAAACCTTTTACCAGATCAAAGGACTGTTTGAGATTATTTTATAATTGATTTCAGCCTTACTTAAATCCTAATACTTTGTAATAAATTATACTCATTATCTAAAATATCCATTATAAAAGTCAGAGGAATTATCTGTATCGCAATATAGGGTTAGAATACAAGATTTATTTCAATTATTTATTCATCGTAAATGATGAAATATGACTGCCATAAAATTTTACTGTGAAGAAATGACTTAAATTTACAGGCTGTCAATAAAATTTGAAATACGGATTTTGTCCTTCATTTTGAGACTAAGTAGCAACAGATATATTTTACAGATTTTTTTTGGCAATTTATCGAATATTTCTTTTTTTACAGAAGATTTTTTTTTTCAACTGTGAAAAATCAAATCTACTTTATGACAACTCGCTGTCTAGAAATAGTTGTCAGGATTCAGGTGAGATCAATGAAATAATTTCAAATTTTACTTTTTTTCAGTTTCTTCATAGAGGAATTTTATATTTACTCTGATAAATTCTCTTAATATATTGATTGGGCTATTAGGGCATTCAGCATGTAGAACTTCATTGCATTCAGCCTGTCTTCAAATTTCTTTATTCAAATTTCATATGATTATCTTATTATTAAAGAATATTTATGTTGATCTTCTCTCTCTTCCCCAATCAACTCAACCGAATATCCTGTACATCAATTCATTCACTATAGAATTTAAGTTATAAAAATAACAACAGGACTGTGTATGCTACTTAAAATAACTTCTACCTATATGAAGAAGCACCCAAACCAAATTTACTACATTTACTGTATAGAAATGGGGATATATTGTTAAATATGAATAAGTGATGATTTTAGAAGGATAAATGTTTGAAATTATTTTAATCGAATGCTACTCGATAAATAAGCAAATTTATAAATATATCTCTTTGAAACGGTGTAATGAAAATATTGCTCAGTTAGGTTTTGCAGGGAAATGTCACAATATTGAGAATATTCGGGTAACATATCATAGCCTTCGGTTGCTGCAATTTAGTATAATATACTAGAGGATTTGCGGTTTTGGTTAAACTAATAACTATGTCTTCTCTAAAGGCAGAAAGGGATAAAACATATTGTATTTCTATTTTTCTATCAACAGGATTTCAAAATTTCAAGGCTAGGTAATGGACAATGATTTTAAAATAGAATTTTTCCTATTGATACCTTTTTCATGGAATAGCCAATCTCATAAAAATACACCAAAATGGTTGTGATGAATCATATATATATATATATATGCTCTTTATATTGAGATTTATAAAACAATTCACAGGTTCAATTGACTGGGTGTTAGCCTAAAAAAATACCAAAGTTTCTCAATAAATTTCTCATACTCTGTTAGGTGAATTTATACAAAATAGGCGTGATTGATTGGTAATCTTTTCTTTCTCTTTTCATGATTGCTTGTTTCCTTTTTAAATATAATTTATCTAAACGTCTATTGAAAGTTGCATCTAATCGAATCTTCGGCACATTTCTAATTTTTATGATATGTGATAAAATATTACCAATTTATTAGCTGTTTATCCATACTATTTTAATTAAATATTTGCCATATCAAATGACATATTATTTAAAAAGTACCTATTCTAAAATAGGAATTATCTGTTTAGATGATATCGCAATTTAAGGTAAGAAAACGGGATCATTTTGATAATTTTCCATCACATGCAATACAGTTCAAACAATTTGAAGATATTACTGCTATGGCTATTATGTTCACCTAAATGATGGCCATAACATTGACCACGAATGACTGAGAACGAAATGTCGTTAAACATGATTTAATTTCAAAGGTTGTGCAATAAAATTGTTGAGCAAACATATTCCGATCCTTATCTAAAAACTATTTGGCATTATCACGTAGAACTGTTTTTTAAATATTGAATTTATCACTTTAAATACCGTCGTAAACATATTTTTTTAACGTAACGTTCTTTGTAAATTAAAAATATGCACATAACCTTCAATAGAAATCACGAATATTATGATTCCATTTTTCAAAAACCAGAGTATTATAATATCTCATACTGCTGGGGAAATTTTTTTTATTTCAAAAATACTTAATAATTTGGAAAATTTGCATCAACTTTATAATTTCTCTGTATAAAAAATAATTTTTCTTTCAAAATTTGCAGTGTTCCAATTCTCTCTTATCATGATTTTGGCATATTCAGAATAAAGATTCATGCTTCCTATAAAATAGTCGTTTAGTAGCTCATCTATTTGATGTTTGAGCTTCATGTATTTGTACTGCATATATTGATTCAATATAATTTTAGATAAGAGTAACTGATGGACCATGACCAAAGGGGTAACAAATCAAAAGTACAACCTGTTACTATATTCATGGTGTCGCTCGTTACAGTATTGTTTTGTGTAGGTATTATTGAGAACCTTCTAAAGTCTATTTTCATGTTTGAAATTACTATTCATAGAATTTCAATATATAAAATATATCGTTTACCTTTATAACTTGAGGTTCAAAATCTAGATTTGTAATCTAAAGAAACATCTTATTTCTCAAGGTTTTCCAATTTAGACCTGTCATATTTGAATTTTTCTTCATATTGAACATTTCTTCCGCATTTATGTGTCATTGCTGGCATCGACCTCTCAAAATTTAAGTAGAAAACGAGATATTGCTACATCAAACCTTGATATTAAACTAAATTCAAGACTTTGTTTATAGAGAAAATTTGTAAGATATAGCAGTTTATCACCTAGCAAGGTTGGAATTTTCAGAAACTATTTGAAAAATATTTGCATCAATTGATTTGAAATATATTTTAGTGGAAAGGATTTTACTTAAATATGGTAATACCTTTCTAACTATCAGTATTTTAATATTTTAAGTTATTTTATAAAATAGTTCTCAAATATAATTCTAATTAATCTTTAATTAACTAAGTTTAATATTAAAATTTGAAAACTTAACACTTCCAAATTTCAAATGACCATATGAAAATAAATCTTGAACTTACAAGGTAGCAAAATTCGTCATTATGTCTCGAAAATATTATTTTCATATTGTTTCTTGGTCAGAGAGGTAAGTTATACATTTTCTATCATTTTATTATCATATAGATCCTCTGAATTTCTATTTTTTCTATATTCTATATTATACTTATCCTATAAATCCTCTGAAGGTAATTATTTTCATTAAACAATTTCTATTATAGTAAAACTTATCACAAAATAAGCAAATATTCTATTGTTCAAAGGGACATTTTATAGAGCAGGTATATGAATTAATTTGCTATCAAGCCGAATATACGTAGAAGTTTGAATTTCCAAAATAAAACTATCTTTGAACATATCAGATATCAACTGGTTAAACACAACTTTTTGAATTTAAAAGATTAAACTTTATATCATCTATTGTATAAATACTTATTCCAATAATTCAATTAATTAGCTCTAGCTCTGTCCTTATTAAAATCATTCTACTTAAGTTTGATATTTCCTTCTTAACGTGTCAAGTTCAAGTGCTTCAACTTGACAGACGAATCAAAGCGTGATCATTTCTCATAAAGAGTGATTCAAACCCTTCTTCATATTTGAAGTACTCAGCCAATACATTTAGACTTCAGCTGATATTGTCCATATTTAAGCTGAATACAAAAAACATTGATGCACTTGGTGCACCATTCTCCTGCCACATATTCTGACAACATTCCACAGATAATCAATGTGGACTTTGAGATATGATGGCATTTAGATCTTAAAATACCGCCTCCTGCTCAGGCCCGGTCAATATAAAGACTAAGTCTGGTTAATATTGAGAACTTCTGATTCGAAAGTATCAATACAGCCAAATCAGTCCATATGCCTCCGACCTATGATCTTACCGTAATTCAATACTTAATTTCTATATCTCAAAATAGAAATGTGAAATTTTAACTATGGATATACAACCTGAATATATTGGAAAATTTTGATTGAAAAGAAAAATTAATGATAATGTTTAGGGGTTGCCTTCCAATCCAGTGTAGAATACTTGATAGCCTGAAACACAGGTAAAAATATTAGAATAAATTGAGCACAGAAAGATATTGTTTAGAAAATAGAGCCATCGATATTTAAATCGTGAGATTATAAAATGAATTTTAATCAAATATATGTATTTATTATCTCAACAGATATATATACAACATTGGATGATATTCATGAACCTAAAGACGCACCGATTCCTTTAAATATAAAACAGAACGATGCATTTATCACCTTGTTAAATAACTTTAGTAGTGGGGATGAAGATTTAGCTATATATACAGTACCAATTTGGACAAATTAAGACATTATCATCCTCTCATTACTTTATTGTGTATTCTACCCTGAAAATCGGACATTGCCACTTAATCAGCTTAAACATATTTTATGATTAATTCGACAGATTCCATAAGCCCTCTTGTAGGATGTTATGAAATCGAAGCCGCCCCTGTACTGATGAGGGCCAAAGCCCGAAACCATGGTATACAGATTGTTGGCTTTTGTAATAAATTACCAAATTTGGTATTGTGGTTCATTTTTTATCAACACTAGTAAAGGTTTTACTAGGATGATAAACATAATTAAAGGGAGAGAGCCTCTTTTAAAGTATATTTATAGAATAAAAAGGCAAATCCTGACCGCCCACATGAGCATTTTAGATGGAAGAGCGCCATCTAGTGGAGAAAAATTTAACTAAACGTCATTGAACCAGTTATATCAACGTTTATGTATTTTTGATATATAAGATGGCAATCTGCTATCTATAATATTTATTTGAACTGTCGAGAACCTTGTTTTTTTTTATATCAAGACTTGACCCTTTTTCTATTTTTTCTTTTCATTTATATTTATATATATGTGTGTTGTTGTCGTGTCCAATGAAGAGCCTCAGATGTCTCCATTCATCTTTATCACAGCAGCAGCAATGTCCACTATCTCGGGTGTGTAAAGCTGCTGCTCTGGGTCCATGTCAATTTTCTGCAAGGCTGCACCCATTGTTGGGCATAAGAATATGTGGATAGGTGTTAGTTCCACACCAGGACAGTTGTTGCATGTCCTATAGGTTCTTGTGCCATCTGGATGTATTGTCATTCCTTTATAGTGTTTTGTTCTGAGTCTTGTTATAGTTTTTATAATTCTTATATGTGTAAAACATATGTATATATATATAACATAGATTCCTGAACACTTTCACTCACACAAAAGCAACATCCTACTATACAAAATATTTGAATTATGCAACGCTCTCTATTTTAGCAGCCTTTGGTGGTCAATCCATGGGATGTTTTCGAAATATAAGTGCAACCGAATATACCTTACTAATTACGATATATTAAATTATTTATAACATTTTATAATCAATCTCATCTCACTCTTTCATACTCGAACTTTGTTATTGCAAAACTGATATTGATTGAATGTAGTACATACGTAAAGACGCTGTGAAATGTATGTTCAGATATGTTAGACATTGTTTATATATTGATTTGAATTTTAAAAGTTGGAGAGAGAACCATTGAAAATTGCGATATACGTCTTCCTTCTTAGTATATTTAGGTCAGTTAGGGCCAAACTCAAAATTAATTAAATAATTTTATTTGAAAAATTGGTCTTTGTAGAAGGTTAGTAAATGAAATAAAATGTGTTATTTTTTTATATTTATTTGAAATTACATATTTATACTCTTTAATGATTAAATATAATTATTTGAAAACATATACGAATATTAAAACCGCCACTAATAATTTGAACCCTTGAATACTGCCCTTTTTTCAACTACTTTTGCCCTAGAAAAATTAAAATATGGGGTTGGTATTATTCATTTTAGAAACCTAGGTGATTATAATATAGCGTATTAATTATTTTCAAATGTCACCAATGAGGTGAATATGGAGCTACTGATTCATTAGCTGTAGTTATCAATTAGCGCTTTAAACCTCAGAGTACTTATCAGAATATAATGTGAAATTTTAGACTAAATGATAGCACGATCTGGGAGATACTAATATTGGTTAGAGAAATGGTATGTTGACGGAACAAATAATTTATTTACTAAACAGCTTGATAAATAAATTTAGACTTCGGTAGCCTTACAAGGTAACACGGTTGTTTTTGAGGCAAATATCTCTACTACAAGTTAAATAAAATAATGATATGAACGTCTTAATGAGACCAGGTGGCAGAAAATATCATTAGTTATAAACAGATAAACAATCCATCCATAGGTATTAAGATCTTACACAACAAGATTACCTTAATTCAAACTTTATTTATAATTTCCGTTTATTAGCAATACCATTAATAAATTGAATGAGGTAACCCACCTGATGATGAAGATGAATGGGTGATGTCCGGATGATTTGAATGTTGGGAGGTTTGACCCCTTCCACAAGGAATTCAACATGTTGGACAATTAAATGTCAGGTTGAAGAACTTCCCTGGGAAAGGAGAGGAGAGGGAGGCCTAGAAAAATAGACAATTGTATAAATATTGGTATAAATAATAAGGAAATAATTTTCTAGTCTATAAATACATTATGTTCATATTAATGTGCATAAGAGAGAGTTGAAGATACTTCGCCATCTTAACAAAAGATATCATGAATATATATATTTAACTTGTGTATAAGCCATAGAGGTTGATTATAATAGATAACAAGGCATATTCTGGATTCATTAGGAAAGTGTGTTAAGAACAAAATAGGTACAAAATTTTAAGAACACCTGAACACTTTTCTTTTTCAACCTATAATGCAAAAATTCAGGCTTAGAAAAACACACCAACAGTGGACTTTTATCAGTGAAAACGCGCAGCCGAATCGTGGAAATTAGCAATAAAAAGAGATACATAGAAAATATTGCGCTTATTTTGTTCTAAATGAGTATTTTTCTATCAAATTCAAAATATGACTTAGTATCGACTATAAACATAAGTTTTTGAAATTATTTAGAAGAGAAAGTAGTATATTATATTTTGTATATTATACTGACCAACTCTGTAAAATGACAGGTTCGTATCGATAAGGTAGTCAAAACACCATTGAAAATACGGCTTCTTCTTTTTGTTGTGAAAATATTTAATATTTGTCATTCCATTTGTAATTTTCGATATCAAAATTAATTTTAAGGTGAAGTCATGAACTATTCTGATATTAAGCTTTTCAAGTATTGAATATTTGTACTAATAAATCTTTTTATTATTGTTCTATAGGAGCAAAGTGTTAAAGATGTGAAAATTGTTCAATTTTAATATATCGGCCGGTTTAATATTATCTTATAATGTTTTATCCCTTGTGTGTGCGATAGAATACTGCTCTAGGGCTTCAGGGACATAGGGCCGTCACTTTCCTACGTAGCCTCAGGCCAGGTTTGAAGAGTGTGGCTGAATAACTCTTCTCTCTGCTCTGGTTCAAATAGTTTGGCGCATCGTCCGCCATTCTCCTGAACACCATCACCATGTCAGTATATCTGTGGGGACAATACCAAGTGAGGCAACTTACTCGGCCTTTCCACCAAGAGGACTTCAAGGTTAGAACAACAGGACAACAGAATAAATTATATATTATGAATTGGGTAAAAAACAGATAGAAACATTTCAGGGTTAAAATGGTTGATTAAAGGAACAAACTAAACTTTGAGACCTGTAGTGTAAATTGGTTGAAATGGTTGTGTGTGGACTAAGGAATGAATACCAGGCTGGAAATTATGGAATGAATGGACATCGCGTAGGATTCTTTTAAAAAATGAGAAATTTATACTGCCCCTACTGCAATGAAAAAAAATAATGGGAGAGCCTGGCTCATCAGTGATGAACCCTCCCGCTGGGAGGGTTGCAGTATAAATTGTTTATTTTTAAAAAGAAACATACGCGTCTATAATAGTTTCGAATTTTGATAGCAGATAGCGCGCTAATTCATCTGAGTAATTAATTGTTATAATTTAATACTACAAAGTAATACCGAGTAGAGCTACTTACCTCTTAGTCATCCTCGTCACTGCTATCTTGTGGAGATTCCATGAGTTTGGACAGCGTCAAAGCCATTCTGAACACAGGTTGTTGTGAGATTAGACAGTTCAGAGTAAAGTAATCCACTTACTCCAATTGGGCGTCTTCCTCCTCTTTAGTCTTTGGGGCGTCGTCCGCCATTTTCCTGAAGACCATCACCATGTCAGTATATCTGTGGGGACAATACCAAGTGAGGCAACTTACTCGGCCTTTCCACCAAGAGGACTTCAAGGTTAGAACAACAGGACAACAGAATAAATTATATATTATGAATTGGGTAAAAAACAGATAGAAACATTTCAGGGTTAAAATGGTTGATTAAAGGAACAAACTAAACTTTGAGACCTGTAGTGTAAATTGGTTGAAATGGTTGTGTGTGGACTAAGGAATGAATACCAGGCTGGAAATTATGGAATGAATGGACATATTACTGAGGTGAAATGGCGGAACTGAAGAACATACTCCATGTTGAGAATTTTATGACAAAACAAAATATATCAAGGCTTAAATATCTGGAAAAAGAAACAAATTACAGATTGAAAAATATGTTACAGATGGACATATTTATGATTAAATAGTGGGGAATAGGAAAAGGTTTCGGGTCGTAAACTATAGGAAATATGTATATATCATGATATTTCAGGTTGAAAAGAGTAACCAATTCCAGATTAAGAAATGTTGTACAGATGGATATATTTCAGGGTTGCAATTGTGGGACTTTAGAACATATTTCTAATTGAGATGGACATATTTCTAGGTAAACATGGTGAGACAAAGGAACTGTTAAATTAACTTACTTGGGGCAAAGGCACCCGCACGGCCTCTTGCAGTGGGAGCACCTATAAAAATGTATTAAGTTTATGTATTTTTAGAGGTGGTTTGAAGTTATCTTTTATATTGACTCTATTGACCTTATAAATATGAATATATTCAAAGATTATTAAGTTATTTATGTGCTAATATTGACACAATTATATATACTGAAAAATATTTTTTTGGTGTACATGATTAAATACAACATGAATTACTTGTATATATGAGTAAAATGATCTCTCGATTTTGAAAAGATTGATAGTTTTCACATATATCTAGTTTTATTCATTCATATGTAAATTTCTTTCTTAGAATAAACCATATACTAATTTTATTAATTTGAAGTATGTATAGAGATTATTTTAATATTTTTCACTAATTTTCACATCCATCCACAGGCATACAAGGGTTAAATCATACCCATACATTACCCTTTCAGCAATATATAAAAAAATGATGTTGACATCTATACAATGCTTACGGCAGCAGATAATAGGGTGAGTAGCTCCTCATCCAGGAAGGGGTGGGCTGATTTTCGGGGGCCCAGTATACCTCGCCGTCGTAGGTTCTGAAATACCAATAGAGGTTCAATTTTTATGACATTTATCATGCAGTGAATAATTTGACAGTTTACAGTAGTAGATATATATACTCTGGTGGCTAGTAATATATGTATATATATACCACCCCCCCCCCCCCCCCAAGACCTGTTAACTGCCTCAAAGTGACGGGGGGTGACCCTGGACGAGACAGGCGAAGTATGTCTGGAGTTCTGAACTCCTGGTAGAGCCACCCAAGGCATGAAGGCTGTCCCACTATGTCCAGCTAAATGTTAACAGGGAAAGTCGTATTCCTACCTACAGGTGCCTCAGATGTCCCATCAACAGAAGACGCATAAAATTACTCCAATGAATACTGCTCCTCTCTCTAATGCTGCAGTCGCAAAATTGGAGAGGAGTGGACTTCAGGAATTGGTTTAACCATTGAGATAACCACCACCACCACTAGCCACCAGAGTAGAATCTCGAGTATCAATTATATGTTGACACATTTTTGTAGCGACAAAATAGTAAATAACTTGATTTTTCTATGTTCTATTACCATCTACAAGAGTAGGTTATGGAGAATAAAATAGATGATTAGATGTTGACACTTTCTCGTAGTAACCTAAATTATACAGTCAATAACGTGATGGCTCATGGTTAAACTACTAGCCACGGAATAGGTACTGTAATTTAAATTAAATTTCGCATTATCTGGTGAAATTTACATTATAACGTTAATAAAATCATAGTTTGTTGTCTTCTATGAGTAACCAGGGTAAAGGCTGTCAAATAATTTTGATTTAGAATTTCCCGGTGACCTACATTATGCAGTGAATAATTTGATAGTACTTCGCTCGAACACATAATACCATCATAAAGGATAGGTTCTGTTAGATGAAATTTATTTTGCACATTTCAGTCATGAGATTCTATAAACAAAGGATGATTTGATTGGGTCTACTACAGGCCACCAGGAAGATTCTGTAATATCCATTAAATGTAGATATTTAGCGTTGAAACATACATTATCCAGTGGATCATTTGATAGCTCATGGGTCTACTAACAGCTACCATAGTGAGTTCGGGAATTTTGATTATATTTAGCATTTTTGTGGTGAAATACATTATATAGTTGAAACCTCGATAACTCTCAGTTTTCTAGTACAAGCTAGAAGGTAGCTGAATATATTGATAATTTGTTGCATTTTTGAGGTGAAAG
Organism: Cordylochernes scorpioides; assembly: GCA_030710605.1. Lineage (NCBI taxonomy): Eukaryota > Metazoa > Arthropoda > Arachnida > Pseudoscorpiones > Chernetidae > Cordylochernes > Cordylochernes scorpioides. Next base: position 66,088,055 of record CP092869.1, read on the forward strand.
AGACCTACATTAAGCAGTGAATAGCTGGATAAATAATATATTAAAACTAAAATCACGAAATTTCTCTTTAATGGTTTATAAAACGCTAAAAATGAAGAGAAAAAGTTAGGTACCTGTAGGTACCAGGTAGGTACCTGTAGAAGGGCTTGGTGCCCGAAAGCTTGTAACGTATATATTTTAATAAAGAAAACTTTTTCTCTTCATTTTTAGCGTTTTATAAATAATATATATTGAAAATTTTACAAGCAATTATTAGAGTATTATCTGAAATATCAAAAAGATGTTAAAGATTTGTGGGGATACATAAATTATTAAGTAAATAACTTTTTATTTTTGGTTCACCTAGGAAGGTTTTGTATTATCAGAAATATTTTTGTGGTTACATACTAAGTGAATAATTTGAATTTGTCTTCTGGAAATATATTTTTCAAAAGTATCTAAATGAATACATTTTATTGTAACATAAGTTGAAAAAAATCGATATTATTCGGTTCAACCGGACACATGGGTTAGGTTAAAGTTAATATTTTACTAATGGTTTCGTGGAGATGTGTAAAAGTCAGATAAAATTATTAATTATAAAATCGATTATTAATATTAAATATTCAATTGAGAGTATGATATATTTATAGAAAAATAGTATATATTTGAAAATTATAAAATTCCTATATTCTTTCATCTTGTACGGCCATAATTAACCACTCTATTGAGAATATTTATCAATAAATGAAGATAAAAATGTGAAAAAGAAAGCTATATTTGTGATTAATAAACAAAGGGATAATTAATATAATTCTTGCAGTCATCGCGGAAGGATATTGCGGCAATTGTTCCAAGCTTCCACTTCAACAATAAGATCAGCATCATAATGAATCGACATGTTGCCTTCCTGAGCCATACTTAGTCACCAAGTTTGGCAATCTCTTCTATTGTCGTGACTTCTCATGCCCTCTTTCTTTTTTTCAAATTTAATATAATTTATATTCAACACTGATTTTTATACATTTTTTACATCTGCCATCCTTTGGCCTATTATGTCGATTGCTTTCGTCAGCAACCGCAAACTTTAAAGAACCTCCTGGTGTCCTCCATGAGAAAGAATCCCACTTCTGACACCAGTGTCGCGCTGACACCTCCAGTCCAGTCGCCGCTTCCTCCTTCGTGGATCACCTACCCCGAAGACCACCCAAAGACCTCCCGAGCACCACCACACAAGTGGATCTCCATTCCTCTGGCAGTATCTCTCGGCCTTACCACTGGTGGAGGGACATGAGAGATTTACCAGAAGAGTATCAGCTGCGATGTTGGAGAGAGATTTATAACAGCAAGCGACAACAAGACTTCAAACACTCCTCCTTTTTTATTGTCAACTTTAAACCACATTACATATAACTTGAATAACAATTAACAGGTATTTAAATTTATTTTCACACCAGAGCCAATATAAACATCTATTTACAATTATTTGCTCCAGGAAACAGGACCACAGCAGTCGGCGATTCCCAGACTAGTTCCAGACGGAAAAATAGATGAAAGCGCCATCTATTGCCGGAAATTGTAGATGTTTTTCAGGCACAACTACGCGCAATATATTACAAGGTATGATCAAAAGTTTCGAGGAATTAGTCAAAATAAATATCTGAAATTTTTCGAAAAATAGAATTTATCATCATAATCACGAGACTTCTTTCTACTAGAAAATATTTATATATTTCAGATATCTCAAATAATTAGAATTATATAGGATTTTTTTAAGAAAAGAAACAAAGGCGCGGCGTTTTTTTCTCACAATGGATCTTGGAGGAAGGGGGAAAGGAGGAAAGGGTTAATTCCTGGGAAGATTGGCTATTGAACATCCATGAAGATCCAAGCTTCCTCACAAAGGTGATTAGGGGTGATGAAACCTGTGTCTATGGGTAGGATTCAGAGAACAAACCACAATCGAGCCAGTGGCTCCCGAAAAATGCCCCTAAATCGAAAAGTGTCAAAATGTAAAAGTCAAAAACAAAGGTTTTCTTGGTAACTCTTTTCTATCACCAGGGCATTGTGCATTATGAATTCCTCCAACAAGGATAAACACGTTGATCTAGCGATTTTACGCCGTTTACGGAATCAATACCGAAGACACGCCGGAAAAGTGAATCTCGGGCGAATGGATGCTTCATCACGATAACGCCTCAGCTCACAGAGCTCTTTCCGTGGGTACTTTATTACTAAAAATAGCATGTTAACAATGCCTTACCCCCCGTATTCGCCTGATTTAACACCAAATTACTTATTTTTCACTCCTCGAATGAAGTCAGTTCTAAAATAACATAATTTGATACCGTTAATGCCATGAAGGAAAATCGCTGAGCGTTTTGAGGGGCATTACTTCTGATGAATTTTCTGGGTGCTTCCGGAACTGGGAAAAAAGAAAGAAACGCTGTATAGATTCCCTCGGACAGTTTATTGAGGAATATTAACTATTTTTTGTATATATTCATCTAATAAATATTTCATGACCCAATTCCCTGAATTTTATAATCATACTTTGTACATTGTAACAATTGAGATTTTAAACATATTTAATAAACAATAAAAATCCCACAGATCGTTCCTTACTTTTATCGCAAGAATATCTCATCTGTAATGAGATATAGTTCAAATAATAAATTTATATCTATAAAGAGAGACGAACTACCTCTTTGAATATTTATTGAAATAAAATTTCATTCAAATCCAATACACACATGCTGATAAGTCTTTATAAAAATATTATGTGAATATTCTAGTAAATAAAAAATTCATCTTTGTCGTTAGGCTCATAACAACAAACACAGCATCTGAATTTACTTACTCTGCGACGGGCTCCTCCTCAGCCCTGAAACACACCATTTAAAACTTAAAATGACAACACAAATAGATTTCAAGATTAAAGTTAATATTCTGATATCTAATGATGTTGACTTTGTGTATCAAGTAATGTTTACCATTTAGATTGAAACGAAATACTTGTATAATCGATGAAAAAAACTCTTCTATATTAAAATAAAATTTAAAATGTAAATTAATTCAATAAAAAGGTTCCTCAACAATGTATGAATGGAGTGAAGTTTCAAATTGAAAGGGTTAACCCCCGAGAATCCATGTTGACTGATAATCATTTCTAACTTCTTTACTAGAGATCATTATCCAGTCCTCTCTTTGAGAAGTCTGTAAAACTCCATGGAAAAGATGAAGCCTTCTCTACAACTGTTGAATCTTTGCTGGACCTCTGACCTCTCTCTCCTCGGTCAAAACCATACAGGTTCTTGTTCATGACTTCTGTGTATTCTCTGCCACTTTTATCTAAAATATTTCAAATTATCATATATATATGTAAAAAATACAAAAAATGGCATATCCTGACCAGGAGCACATGTGCTTTACAGAAGGCAGAGCGCCATCTGGTGGAACAGAAATCAACTAAACATTGATTTAGCCTGTTCCCTGATATTTGGCCAACCCAATTTCTTGATAAATCAAGAAAAGCCATCCACGAACGCGTTTCGCGCTTTTATCAAGAAATTGGGTTGGCCAAATATCAGGGAACAGGCTAAATCAATGTTTAGTTGATTTCTGTTCCACCAGATGGCGCTCTGCCTTCTGTAAAGCACATGTGCTCCTGGTCAGGATATGCCATTTTTTATATTGATTTCAACACCTGATCTTTTTATCTTTTATTTTTTTATTTCGTTTTTTAATGTGCTAAGCGTATTTACGCAAGTTTGGCCTTAAATACCCATTTCTTGGTTTTTCGGGAAGCCATTGGGATCAAAAATTATTTTTTGGTCGCAATGGTTCAGCCTACTCCACGCTGACGAGCGCCAAAAAGCGCGAAACGCGTTCGTGGATGGCTTTTCTTGATTTATCAAGAAATTGGGTTGGCCAAATATCAGGGAACAGGCTAAATCAATGTTTAGTTGATTTCTGTTCCACCAGATGGCGCTCTGCCTTCTGTAAAGCACATGTGCTCCTGGTCAGGATATGCCATTTTTTATATTGATTTCAACACCTGATCTTTTTATCTTTTATTTTTTTATTTCGTTTTTTAATATATATATGTGTTTGTAAATTTACTCACCTATTTGGGAGAACCACCTCAACGCTGAAACAAACCATATATAAGGTAAAGCTCAAGACCAGATCAAATACCCGAATTCCTCACGAGTGTAAGATCAAGGGTGATATTCTGAATTTTATTATATTACTCTATTATAGGAAGATAACTATAATAGTTTATAACCAATGTGGATTTAGTGGTATAAAATTCGTCAAAGGTGTTCAAGCACCCTAATTAATAATCCATATGGCTGATATTAATTATTAGATTAGGGTCATTTACTCTATACATGAGAGAAGGAAGGTATAAGAATAATTATCCCTGATTCTAAGCCTAGAAAAAGAGACAACGAATTAGAAAAAGAAATTAGATAAAATTATGATATTATACAATCAAAGCTCCTTATTTGGGGATGCTTCCATATTGGTTTACGCTAGACCTTAATTCTATAAGGCATTTTCCAAATTTCAGTATCAATAATAACATCTAGAAAGGTAGCTCTGTTTTATAAACTATATTTAGGTTGAAAACATATTGAGACATTAATATATGCCTATATATATGTACACTGCATGTGTTCGAATTCCAATACTATTTATTACAAAGAATTTAACAAAGCCAATTTTCTCTTTACTAGACCTTTTCTAGATCTCTGAATCCTCTATCCTCGGCAACACCATGTAATCCCTGTTCCCGATCACCTTAAATACCTTTCAACTCGCTCCATATAAAATTCCTTCAAATATTCTTTCTTGCTAAATATAAATATCTCATTAATAGAGGGAAATACAATTTAGAATTCTGTAAGGTTCTAAAGTAAAAATATAATTTAATATCTACTTACAGCATGGGCGAGATTTCTTGGGCGCTAAAACACATCATTTAAAGTAAAGTTCAAGACCCCATATCAAATTTACATTGTATACTCAAGTTCAACATTAAAGGTGACATTATGAATACTGACACTCATATAAACTTTGTTTGATATATAAAATGAAATGAAAAATTAGAAAAAAAGTCTAATCAACAATGAATTATTTACATTTATAATTAATCATTATTATATATAATCATATTTATATATATTATTGTTCTGAAAAAGAAGCAATCCATACTTAATTCATTAGATAGTAAAAAGGCATATATTAGATTGAATAAAATATTTATTGCCAATATTGCCAATATTTCGGTCTGATAATAATTTCTTCCTCACTTTGGGAAATCTATAAAATTCCCTTGAAAAGATCACTACACCCTGATTTCTCTGACACCGTTTTTACATCAGTTGAATTTTTGCTGGACCTCTGACTTCTTTTTCCCCTCGTCAAAATCCATGCATATTCTTGTTCATGTCTTCTGTTGTGTATTCTCTGCTAATTTATATTTCTACTACCTTTCATATCGCCACATATACGACTCCTTGAAGTATATCTACTTTAAAGGAAACTTCAATTTACAAATTAGTAGGTATCTAAATGATAATTATTCTGAATTAACATACATCATGTGGAGAACCTCCTCAGCCCTGGAACACAACATCGTTATTATAAAAATGGAACACCCTCTGTATAATCGATAAATATAACTGTTCTATATTAAATTAAAATTACAAGGAAAAATCATTCGATAAAAATATCTTTTAGAACGTATAAACATTGTGAGGTTTCAAACTGAAAAGGTTACCCCGCGAGAATCCCCGTTGTCTGATAATATTTTCTGCTTCTTTACTATAGATCCTTACCAAGGCTTCTCTTTGAGAAGTCTATGAAACCCCCTGGAGAATATCACTATGGCCTGATTTCTCTGACGTCGTCTATGCTGGACTATGACCTCTCTCTTCCCTCATCGAAAACGTTGCAGGTTCATGTTCATGACATTTGTTGAATAATCTGTCACTTTTTATATCAACTTGGTTTCAAATCGCCACTTATACACTCCCTTCAAATATATATATTCACAGGAAACTACAATTTCAAATCTGAAAGTTTATAACGAATTAATTTTCCTAAATTTACTTACGTGATAGGGAGAACCTCCTCAGCGCTGGAACACACCATGTAAGGTAAAGCTCAAGACCATTAAAATATCCAAAGTCCACACAAGTATTAAAAGTGATATTCTGAATTTGTATCTTACTCTCTTATAAATGTTTTTCAATAAATCTTGGAATCAGTGATATACATTTCATCATAAATGCTCAAATATTTTAATTGTTAATACATAGATATATTATTGATTAATATATTAGGATCATTTTCTCTATATATAAAATAAGGAAAGTATGAAAGTGAGTTATATAAGAACATATACTCCTCACACACAAGCCTAGAACGCGATATAATAAGAAATCACATGAAACGATGTAATTCTACAATCTGAGTTCTTCATATGGTGATGATTCCATATTGGTTTACGCTATACAGCTCCTTCAAATATATATTAAAATAAAATTTATTTTTAATCTAAAATATGCTGTTAAATATATTTATGGATAATATATTATAAATATTTGTTCATAAAGGGCACATCTTGGATTCAATATTTAGAGTATTGAAAAATAGCAAATTACAAAAAAAACTCCCTTATACAGTCCCCAATCCAGTAGCAGCTATTGAAATCATCAATAATATTCCAATTCCACATGACAGCTATATGGTATCCTTTGATATAGAAACTCTCTATACATCAATTCCGCATGACGAAGCTATCGTGGCACTTCAAGAATTCTTACACAACCATCCAGAAATCATCCTTCCTATCCCTAAAGAAGCCCTTATAGATCTGATTGAACTTTGTCTAGCACTTAATTATTTTGGATATATATATATATATAAAGACAGATATTTCAAACAAGAAAAAGGTTTACCAATGGGGAATCCTGTTTCATCAGCATTAGCTAACATCTATATGGACAAAATTGATAAAAAATAATTGCAGACACAGCACAACTACAAGTAATAATCTGGAAACGCTATATTGATGATATACTATGCATCACAAAAGTTGATCTTTCCACCATTCTGAATTTTTTGAATAACCTCAAACCCTTTCTAAAATTCACCTTTGAAATAGAAGAAAATAACTCCCTACCGTTTCTAGACATACAATTAACCAGAAACCAAGATAGAATTGAAACTCGAATATACCGAAAACCTACCCATACTGGAAGCTATCTGAACTTCAATTCATTTGGTCCCATCCACCATAAAATTTCCGTGGTAAAAACTCTTTCAAAAAGACTAACCACACACTTTTCAACAAACGATAACGACACAAAAAAAGAAAGAACCAAGATATTTCAAGAACTACACACTTAGCAATAATTACCCTAAACCGTTAATCAAAAAGCATTTCTACAGACCGAGAATATCACCCCCACAAACAATAGACAAACTTCATCCCAAAACATTTTTTGCTCCCTACCATACAGCTATGGCTGTGAAAGAATAGCTAGAAAACTAAAATACTAAATATCACAACAAGATTCCAATCTACCTCGAATCTTAACAACATCCTCCGCCATCCTGATACAAAAAAGGTCACTGAACCAAACAATAGAACAAATGTCATATACAAAATACCATGCAAGTCTTGCCAAGCCGTCTACATAGGAGAAACCGGTAAACTATTAATAGAAAGAATCAACCAGCAAAAATCAGCCCTAAAACACCATAACCCGACCTCCTTATTAGTAGATCATGCTCTCATCAATGGCCACATTTCAGACTTTGAACAAACATCAATAATACACCAAGATATAAAAGAAAAGCACAGCAGGCTATTCTTGGAGAGTTGGAGTTCTTTGGAAGACAGAAATAGCATAAACCGAAAGATCGATATACCGGACATGTACACACAATTTAGATGCTCCTAGAATAGCAACCTCTATGTATATATATGAACTTCAGTGAAATGTCTTCATTCATAATGCAATAGCCGAATATTTATTTTGTATATATAGATATTTACTTTTCACTCTATTTATTCATTTATTTTAATTAGTATTGTACGATATTTATTTGTATACATTACATTTTCATTTGGATGATTTTCGCCCGAAGAGATTGTGAGACGCCCGTGTCTCAAGTGTAATGCGCGGCTTGCCGCGAGAGGGGATGATATCCTTGAAAAAGATGGCCGTTTAGCCTATTGAAATATCGGAAATAAAAGATTATTTATTGAATCCAAGATGTGCCCTTTATGAACAAATATAAAAATATGGATTGCTCTATTTTCATAATTATAAATATTATATATTAATTAAAATTTACCTTTGCCATTGGGCACATATAGCATAAACAGATTCTTGTCCATGACTCCTGTGTATACTCTGCCACTTTTTAGTTTGACTGTGTTTCACCACATATAAAATTTTACAAATCTGTAAGCGTTTGAACAATAATTATTTCTGAATTAACTTACGTGATGTGGGAAGCCTCCTCAGCGCTGAAAAACACCATGAAAGGTAAGGCTCAAGACCACAAAGGTATAAGATCAAGGGTGATATTCTGGATTTTGATCTTCATATAAATGTTTTCAATCAATCCTGGCTTCAGTGAAATACAATTCTCCACAGGTTTTGATATACCCCAGTTGATAATCTATAAGTGTAATGTTAACTAGTAGAATTGGGCTATTTCCTCTATACATAAGATATGGAAAGTATGAAATTGAATGCCAATGAATAATTATCCCAGAAATTTTACCCTTGAGTCATATAGAATAATAAATGAGATAAAAATACGTAATTATATAATCTGAACTCTTCTTATGGTGATGCTTCCATATTGGCTTACGCGATACCCACATTTTATAAGGCATTTTCAAAATATCAGTATCAGCAATAACATCTACCAAGGTAGTTCTGTTTTATAAATTATATTTAGGTGAATACATGGTGAGACATTAATATATGTGTATATATATGTATACTTGTATGTGTTCGAATATAAATTACTATATATTACAATGATCGTTTGAAAAGAGCAACTTTCTCTTTGCTAGACCTTTTCTAGATCTCTGAATTCTCTGCCCTTGGCTACACCATGCAATTCTTGTTCCTGACTCCTGAATGGCCCTTGCTACCTTCACCTTAACTACTTTTCAACTCACCCCATATAATATTTCTTCAAATATTCTCTCTTACAAAATATAAATATCTCATTAATACAGAAATAAAATTCACAATTCTGTAATTAAGTGAAAATATAATTTAATCTACTTACATCATGGGCGAGATTTCTTGGGCGCTGAAACACACCATTCAAAGTAAAGTTCAAGATCCCATATCAAATTTACATTGTCCACACAAATTCAATATTAAAGGTGACATCCTGAATACTTAAACTCATATTAACTTTGTTTGATATATAAATTAAATGGAAATTAGAAATAAAATGTCTAATCAACACTGAATTATTTATATTTATAATTAATTATTTTTATATATAATCATAATTATATATATTTAATTGTTTTGAAAATAGAAAAACAATACATAATTATTATATAGTAAAAAGGCATATATTGGATTAAATAAAAGATTTATTTGCAATATTTCGGTTGGCTGAACGCCAACCTTTATCGATGCTTTACATATTTGTATACACTTGTATACATTTTGTATACGAAAATGTGACGCCTCGATAAAGTTGGCGTTCAGACAACCGAAATATTGGCAAATAGATATTTTATTCAATCCAATATATGCCTTTTTAATATCTAATAAATAGTATTGTAACAATTGATTATATATATATATGATGAGGTTCTGTTGACTCTTGTAGAATCTTGTCGACTAAATCTGTGATGAGGTATCCAGTCGACTTAAAGTGTGGTGTGTTATCCTTTCGACTCTCGCTACACTGTGTTAACCGAGAGGAACAGTCAGGATGTGGAGAGTTTTCCAGTACCCCTCTGCATCTTGTAAGACCTTTAACAGTTCTCACAAAGAACAGGCAGTCGTGGTCGAGGGAGAGTGGAAAGCTTGGAAATGTCCATACACAAAAAACGAAGACACAGTTGCACTAAGAAAGTTCCGTGAACAGATAAAAGTTAAGCTAAGAGCGAAATATGGAGATGGAAGAGTTCTTACTGGTCTACATGGTGGATGAGGTGGACCTGGGGTACAACCGACGAGGGCTCACGCAGATGGTGAAGTGACTGTGAGGTGACTATCAAGTGACTGTATTTATAGGTTAAGACGGGGGCTTTATATACCTTTTCTGAGAAAGGGAGCATTGCATTTCACCAGATGTGAAGAGTGTGGATCGTCTGGTGAAATTCTAAACTGGCGCCGTCCTGATAGTTTCCAATCTATCTTTAGATGTTGTTTTATGACTCCCATCTATCTCGATTTTAGACGTTTCTGACTTCTATCTCTTGCTTCAGCTCAACTCTCAATCTATTACAGAGTTTTATTTATTTATCCTCAGTTTGTACAAAGTACATTACATATGATGATGTAATGACACATGTCAATCATGCGTATAATCATTTACAGATGTGTTTCTATTATACAACATGAAAACCTTGTTATAAGATATATACGATATGGGGTTGTTGCTTTAAATTACCATATATATATATAGTGTACACCAAAACTTTCAATAGATTGTTTCTCACTTGTATAGCAGGAACCTGAGCATGAGATTCTCTCTCATATAAGAGATAATGAAGAGAGGCAAATTGCCTCTTCAAATATTTTTATTGATACAAAAATATATTTTAAATCCAACACACACAGTCTTGTTGATATTAATAGATAAAAAAGATAATATTCTAATAAATAGAATTTTACTCTTTGCCGTTTGGCTAATGCAGCATGTACAATTCAGTTAGGTTCTATAGTGTACATCTATCTCAATTTACTTACCCTATGACTGGTTCCTCCTTGGCCCTGGAACACAAATTTTAAAACTCAAATAGACAACACAGAAATTAAAATCAAAGGTAAAGTTGGATTTAAATTACATTACAAAGGAAAATATTTTCAATGAAAAAGATCCATAAGAATGTATGAATGGAGTAAGGTCACTTAAAAAGGTTGTTTGATAATATTTTTGTGATTTTTTACTAGAGACCATCACGCAGTCCTCACTTTGAGAAAACTATAAAACTCCCTGGAAAAGAACACCTTAGCCTGATTTCTCTGACACCGTCTCTACATCAGTTGAATCTTTGATGGACCTCTGACCCCTCTCAACCCTCGTCAAAGACGATACAGGTTCATGACTCCTGTGTATTCTCTGCCAATTTATATTTCGACTACGTTTTGATTCGCCACATATACGATTCCTTGAAGTATATCTACGTTAAAGGAAACTACAATTTACAAATCTTTAAGTGTATCTGAAGAATAATTATTTCTTAATTAACTTACGTGATGTGGGGAACCTCCTCAGCCCTGTAACACACCCACGTTATTTCAAAATGGAACACCCTCTGTATAATCGATAAATTGAACTATATTAAAATAAAATTACAAGGAAAAATAATTCAGTAAAAATATTCTTTAGAACGTATAAAAAGTGTTAAGTTTCAAACTGAAAAGGTTAGTCCTCGAGAATCCACATTGTCTGTTATTTTTTGTTGCTTCTTTACTAAAGATCCTTACCAAGACCTCTTTTTGAGAGGTCTATGAACCCTGTAGAAAAGATCACTAAAGCCTGTTTTATCTGACACCCTCTCTACATCAGTTGATCTTTGCTGGACCTCTGACCTCTCTCTCCTCTCATCAAAAACTTTGCAGGTTCATGACTTCTGTTGAATAATCTACTACCTTTTTCGATTTTGTTTTAAATCACCACATACACAATCCCTTCAAATATATATACTTTACAGGTAACTATAATTTAAACTATAATTTATAATGCCTCAGCGCGTCATCTGTTATGAATATTCGAAACTATTATAAACGCGTATGATTCTTTTTTTAATTTCAAGAGAAACATACGCGTCTACAATAGTTTCAAATAAACTATAATTTACAAATCTGAAGGTTTATAAAGAATTATTTTCCCTAAATTTGCTTACTTTACGGGAAGGACCTCCTCAGCCCTGGAACACACCATGGAAGATAAAGCTCAAGACCATATCAAATATCCAAAGTCCATACAAGTATAAGATCAAGAGTGATATTCTGAAATTTTATCTTCCTATAAATATGTTTTCAATAATTGTTGGATTAAATGATACACAATTGGTCATAAATGCTCAGACACCCTAACTGTTAATCCATAAATTAATTGTTAATTAATAGATTAGGGTTATTTCCTCTATACATAAAATGAGGAAAGTATAAAAGTGAGTGTCATAAGAATATATATCCCTGACACTTAAGCCTAGAGCGCGATATAATAGGAAATTACATGACAACGATGTAATTCTACAATCTTAGTTCTTCATATGGTGATGGCTCTATATTGGTTTACGCTATACTGCCCCTTTGAATATATATTGAAATAAAATTTATTTTCAATTCAATACATGATGTTAAATTTATTTTTATATAATATATTATAAATATCATATTTTAATTAAAAATTGTCTTTGCCTTTGGTCTAATACAGCATAAACAGGTTCTTGTCCATGACTCCTGTGTATTCTCTTCCACCTTTTATTTTAACTGTGTTCCAAATCTCTACATATACAATTTACAAATTTGTAAGATATCTGAAGAATAATTATTCCTGAATTAACTCACGTGATTTGGGAAGCCTCCTCAGCACTGGAACACACCATCGTTATTTTAAAAATGGAACACCCTCTGTATATTCGATAAATAGAACTATGTTAAAATAAAATTACAAGGAATAAGCCTTCGATAAAAGTATTCTTTAGAATGTATAAACAGTGTGAGGTTTCAAACTGAAAAGGTTAACCTTCGGGAATCCACACTGTCTGTTAATATTTTCTGTTTCTTTACTAAAGATTCTTACCAAAACCTCTCTTTGAGAGGTCTATGAACCCCCTGGAAAATATCACTATAGCCTGATTTCTCTGACTACGTCTCTATATCAGTTGTATCTTTGATGGATCTCTGACCTCTCTCTCCTCTCATCAAAGACTTTGCCGTTTCTTGATCATGACTTCTGTTGAATAATTTACTACCTTTTTTCGACTTTGTTTCAAATTACTACATTTTTAATTACTGCAAATATATATACTCTACAGGAAACTATAATGTATGATGCATTAGCGCGCCATCTGTTATGAATATTCGAAACTATTATAAACGCGTATGATTATTTTTGTTTAATTTTCAAAGGAATCATACGCGTCTACAATAGTTTTTAATAAACTATAATTTTCAAATCTGAAGGTTTATAAAGAATTATGTTTCCTAAATTTACTTACGTTATGGGCAGGACCTCCTCAGCGCTGGAAAACACCATTATTGTAACGCTCAGAACCATTCCAAATATGCAAAGTCCACACAAGTTTAAGATCAAGGGTGATATTATGAATTTTGGTCTTCATATAAATGTTTTATCAATCAATCTTGGATTAAGTGATATACAATTCATCACAAGTTTTCAAACACCTCAACTGTTATTCCATAAGTGTAATGTTTATTAATAGATTAGGACTATTTCCCTATGCATAATTTAAGAAATGTATAATGGTGAGTGTCAAGATAATAATTATCTCTGACATTTTAGCTTAGAGTCTGATAGAATAAGAAATGAGATAAAAACGACTTAATTCTACAATCAGAGCTCCTCATATAGTGATGCTGCCATATTGGCTTACGCTATACCCACATTTTATAACTCATTTTCGGTATCAGTAATATCATCTACCAAGGTATAGCTCAGTTAAAGAGCTAATACCTACTAGACATATTGAAGTATATTTAAGTGAATATATAGTTATAGGCCTATATAAAGTTATAGGCCTATATAACAATAATATAGGCCTATATAAAGTTCAATATATTCTCAATATACTATTTATTATAATAATAGTTTGAAAGACTAACTTTCACTTTGCTAGATATCTGAACCCTCTTTACCCTCGGCTATACCATACAGTCTTTGTTCGTGACTCCTGAATGTCCTCTGCTACCTTCACCTTAACTTAACTTCAACCTATCCCATATACAATTCTTTCTAAAATATCTTCCTTGCTAAATATAGCTTTATAGATAAATATAATTCACAATTCTGTAGATTTCTAGAGTTGAAATATTACTTAATTTACTTACATTACTGGCGAGACTTCCTGGGCGCTAAACACACCATATAAGGTAATCCCAAGACTCCATACCCAATTAACATACTCTACACAAATTTATCATTAAAAGTGATATTATGATAACCTGCCACTCATATAAACTTTTTAATTAACTATATACTCATTAATATACAAAGAACGTCACAGACTCTAACAAAACCTAATAATATAAAAAATAAAGCTTCCAGGGCTTAGTTTTTTGTAGTGACTCCATAATTGTATTTCTTCGAAATAGAAGATACCATACCAGAAAATTGTTTTTATTTTCTCAAAGTTTGGTAAAAATCCTTTATCCTCGTCAGAAAAAAAAAGTAAATCATTAGGCAAGGTAATAAAAATGTATCAGAGGTGTCAAGAGCGTTCCCATGCGATTTTTCAATATTAGTAAATCTAAATCACGATTCATAAACAAATATTTAACCTCACCAAATTAAGATTTCTCTCGTGAAATCGTCTGTTTGCTGGAACTATCTCAGCTGGCGCATGTCTCGTATTCTCTGCTACTAAATGTTTTCTCTGAGTAAATAAACTGAAATTTAGAATGCTCTCTTTATCAGATAGAAAGGTTCAAATATTATCAAATTTGCAAGTTTCATCTCTTATATCTCAACTACATACACAGGATATAGCTTCGCAATTAAAATCACTCACATAACTTGGTGAGATAACTACATCCTGAAATTTTCATATATTTCTGCCTAGTATATCTTTAGGTTTCAAATTCAGAATCACGCAGTGTATTTATCAAATCTTAATTTTTTAATGAATAAAAAATAATAGAAGAATTTTAGAAAATATAAATTAAAATAAAAGATTATAGAGAACTTATGTAAATTTGAAAATAATTTTGATCATATTTAATTGTAACGCCTCATTATATAGACGGCGGATAGATTTTGTGTCTATTTGACACGGGAGTTTAAGGTATATCCAACAGAAATTATGTCACTCCACATATAAACATATGTAGACTTTAATAATTATTTTGTATTCTTATTTATTGTAATACTTAGAAAGTAGTATAAAGTATGGATCCACAAGAAGAGGCTTAAATTGAGGTATTTTATATTTTTACCTCTCCTTTTTTTTTTCAATTTAAATAACCTAAAATACCTATTTATAAGGTATTTATTCTTTAATTCGAGCCGAGACCTCTAGCCAGCTTAAACAATGGTCAAATTATTATGGTTTATGGTCAACATGTCTGTTTTCAAATATCACGTAGGAAATTAGGAAAGACAAACTTCAGGATGACCTATTATTTATTAAAGGCGCACAAGCTAAAAATATATATAAAATTTGATAGAATTAATAAGGGAAGTATATATAGTAGCAAAATATAAATATAAAAATTAATTATATGTTAATAAAAAATAAATATTTCGCTACATGGCTCCTTCCTTATGGGAGCTGTGACTCACAGTTTACAAAAGCTGTTGCTACTGACATGGATGGATCTGATGTGTTTCTGGCAAGGATTCTCTCAAATTCTTAGAACTTTGTCCCTGGTTCTTTAACACCCTGCGGCGTGAAGAGCGGCTTTGTCGTTGTATCGTCTAAAGACTCTTTGTCATCTTGGAGGGAAGTCTTAGCTTTAACAGGGCGGTTGAATCCTGGAGCCCTTAGCTGAAAACGTAGGGCATAGCACCCATTGCTTCAAGGTCTTCTCAGCGATCTCTAAATTGTATTCCCTAAGTTACCCAGCATCTCCACCAAATGTATCGTAGTAAATTAGGAAAGACAAACACAGGATGACACAGCAATTTATTTAAGACACAAGCACAAACCAAAATTTATAAAACTCAAGAGAAGCAAAAAGGGAAGTATACAGAGAATAGCAAAATATAAATATCAAAGTTTCAAATTAAATATTGCATATATTTCCGTAGAAAAGTAAAAATAACGAATCATTTCACCCATTGAGAATGTTTCTAATTTATTTATGCTCAATATGAAATTTAAAGAATAAAATGTTCTCCTATATTATAGCCTCTCTCAATTTGTAAGTATATTTTCCTCCAACATATATTGGTTTATAGAGACGTCATTAAGAAATTTGTCGAAAGAAAAAATGCCACTAAAATGTATGTTGTGAAAGATCAGCTTACATTTTCCTGCAGCAGGAAGAAAACAGCCGGCGGAATCTGAAACAGAAATAAACTTATGAATATTCAGTTCTCTCTATCATTACCACAGACACACAGAGCATGTATATTTATCTCCCTTTTAAAATGGAAAAATTGTTATTTAATTTAGATAAAACCTAATTTAATAATTAAAATATTTTAAAACTATAAATTCTTAACCGAATGTATATGTTTTTTTTATAAATGTAGAGAATATGAATATAAGGGTTTATAATCAGTAATATAGGACTATGTTTGAGTTGAAAGGCGATCTCCTCATTTGAATATAATTAAGTACAAAATAAATAGCAATACCTCGAAATATTATGAAAAGAAAATCCTTTCACAGATCCAGATACGCCTTCTTACATAGAAGTAAATTTCAAGCGTTACAAAAACATTATTTCAAAACCTTTTATAAAAACACAAATATATTCTTAAAAAGGTATTTATCAGACAATAACGTCCAATGATATGAAGCGCTAAAACCGAGGAAGTATTTTCCATTCAATCAGTTATCAAATATCACAATACATCCTTCTATAAGAACATAGCATTAAAGCATCTAATCAAAGAGGCTTCATATGTAGAGAAATTTGGTATCATATTATTTGAACTTCAATTCTATGCTTTTGTTGGAGGATAGATAAGTCTGAAACCTTGTGATGGAATATAAGTAAATGAAATATATACGCTCAACGGTATTTTTGTTTAAGCATTTTAATTTTATATTTGTTAAATATTACAGTATCCATCAAATACTTTTTATTTGCACTTTTTCAATTGTCGTTATCAATATTAAAACTAAAGAGGATTTAAAATGAGTCTTGTTCTAGACCAGTACACATTTCTCTATTTTAATATACACAAGAAACTCATGTTCTTGAGCCGAACCTTTCCTTTTACTTTTATAACAAATGGAAACTTGTGAATAGAAAGGAAAAGAGGAGAATACTTCCACTTATATATAACATTGTCGTCGCAGCCAAGTTTTTTCTGAATTGATTAACCTTTTTTTTCGCTTATCCCTAGGGCATGATAATCATGGTGGGTAGAAGTTGGCGACTTCTTCTACTATAAATGCACTACATTACTACACATGTGAAAAGCAGTTCGACTTTGCACTTACAAATATCTCAAAGCCCCTTATGGTTACTTGCACGCTCTGGTGGGATTGGACTTTTTCAAGAATCGGGGGCCTTTGGAGCATTTTTTTTTATCAGAAAAAAAGTCCCCAATGTGGGAATCGAACCCTGGTCGTAAAGGTCGAAAGCCAACGGTTTAAACCATCCTTCCATCGACCCCATTGATTAACCTGATCCCAGTATATTTTAATTTTGTGTTACATTTAAAAAATCACAATTTCTCTTTTTAATATTTTTATTATTATTTTAGAAGTATATACATAATATATGTAATAAAGGTGAGAGATATAAATTTATTGATATAGATATGTGTGAATGAACTAGTCTAGAATAAAATTAATATTTAATTTATATTTAATCCAAAAGATGGCGCACTCAAGATTTCAAATTTTCTCTTCATTTTAATTAGAAAAATAAATTAAAAGGTTTACCTCTTCCATTGTTTTCGTTTTGGAAAGAGGCGCTTCCAAAACTTTCTACACAAACAAATACAAATTTGGATGTATATAAGGTTAAATACAATATTTCAATATATATACAAATTAAAATGGTTGAGAATAATACTTTAAGGACACGTGTAATCCAATGACCTAATTTCTTTTTCCAGACTTCTTGGAAGTTATTATTATTAATTTGTTCAAACTAGCTTCCTGGAATTTCCTGTGATCTATTTAGAAAAGGACTATTTCAGCTAACACTGTTGAAAGAAGGTTATCAATTTGGGAGCCTGTTGTTTGTTTAAATAGCTGTGTATCGAAGGAGAATACATTCAAGTTTAGACATGTCTCTTAGGAGCTGTACCGCCCTACGGATGGTAGAGTGCTGATATTTAAATATGGGAGTAAGACATTCTCCAATATGATACGAAGTATTAGGCTGAAATAGGAAGAGTTGATAGAACACACTAGGTAGTTGAGATCCGAAGTGGTTTTGTCACCAATCAGAGTCCGTTAGTTTGAAGAGACGGTCAATAGATTGTTCTATCGTTTATTTTGAAGGGAGAGGCGACTTTTATTTAATATATCGATATCCTTCAAAGCATAAATTCCATATTATATATGGGATACCATTACTTCCATATATTATGATGCATTTGTGCGACATCTGTTATGAAAATTCGAAACTATTCTATACCCGCCCTCCCATTAAAATTTCCATTGCAGTAATAGTAGAAGAAATTGTTTAATTTTTAAAATATAATCATACGCGTCTATAATAGCTTCGAATTTTCACTTCCATACATAATCATTATTTTTATTTATTTCAATTCAAAGCGCTATGTCCCCCTAAGGACATTTGCGCTGTCATATATGTATGCCTTTAACTTTGTCTATTATCCTAAGATATCAAAAAGCAAAATATTTCGAATTAGAGAAATGAGAGTAGAAAAGGAGCATATATTATCCTTTATACTTTCAAACATAGTATATATATGGACGTGACCGAGGGACCCAGGAAGGTTTCACAACCTATCTTGGAACTCTCAAGTTAGAAATGAAGTTCAGTATTTTTCTTACATGAAATGTTCACAAATAGCAAAGAATTTCACAAAAGAAAATACATATGGATAAGTACAATTTAATATGATAGGGACGAATCCTTCTATTGTTTCAAAGAGACTGAGAGGTTTGCTCTATACAAGAGAGAGGTTATAGAACAAATAAAATCAGTTTGAAAATATTTAGTCAAAAATAATACAAAAGTAGACAAAAATAAAACTAAAAATAAGTGTATTCTAGTTATGAAACTGAGAGTTGCTAATTAAACCAACCATTTTGATTGATGAACTAGTTTATTGATGAAGAAAACCATTTTTTAAAAAATGATTTTAATGCAGGTTTGGCCATAAATACCTCTTCCATGAATTATCAGGATGCCCCCTTTTGGACTATTTTTGAAAATGTTGAAGTTCAGCCTATATCTCGCTGACCAGGGCCAACAGCTCCAAAGGGATTGGATATTTTCAAAATTTGGTCGATATTCAGGAATTTAAAAAATCCAAGCTTATTTGATAACTAATTCCGATATATGGTACATATGACATCAGCCATATAGAGTTTCACGGTCAAGAGATAAATTTTTGCTAATGTTACTTCAAATCTGTTACATTAACACTTTGGTTTATTTACACAGTAGATATAACACAATTATTAATTATAAATTATTAATTCCTGCATAAAAACAGCGTGTGTGCCCAAATATGAAAGTGTCCTAATCATATCAGTTTAGAGTCTTTAAGAAAATATGAATCACAAGTAAGTAAACAAATGAGATAATAATTTGTATTGAATCTTGAATATTTATTCCAAACCTAATTTCATGTTAGGACGGTAAAAAAAAAGAATCACTACATATAATTAAGGTCTTTATATATTTACATATTTAGTATTCGTTTAATTCGCCATTTGTTCATCTGATAGAATCACGTGATAATGATTGGCTCAGGTTGGATGTCCATTGCCAGGTAACCTTATTTAACCAATCAACGTTGAGTTCATTAGCCAATCAGCACGATGGTGTAAATCTATATAAAATATAAAATTGCGGGTTCGATTCGAGGGAATTTCTTTTTTTGTGAAAATTAAAAAATATATTTGTTGTTATTCTATATTAACTTTAAAAAAATATATTATTTATGAGTTGTATTCATGAATTATTATTCTTTTATCTTCATTCATTTTTATATTAGAGGGATCTGAAGCTTGCTCTCATTCTGTAATGGAAGATTATTTACCCCAGGGTGGTAATATATATCGTTGTCACAGTCCAATATTTCTTCACATTATTCATCGCATGTACGACTTAAGGGTAAACTTTGAAAAATGCTAAAACTGCCTGTCGTTTAAGGCCCAATTGTTGAACAAACTGATGTTCCACAATTCAGAATATGAGATTGCGAGATTTTACAGTTTTCATGTTAAAAGTATTCCTCAGTTCCGATGCCACACAATAATTATTTAAAACCCAATGATGATTTACTTACTATCTAAATAAAGTATATTTCCGAATTTAAAATTTGACGCTGATTTTTACCTCGATAGTGAATTATGAATTATCATTGGCAATATTATATCATATGTTTTAGTTTATTCTTGCACCATAACATGCTAATTCAAGTAGAACATAAGGTTTAAAATGGAGTAAGATCGTGAAATTATATAAATATATTGCATCTCTAATATTATAACCCCAAAAATTGAAAATAACAATAAGGCCTTTATATCAAGGCGTCTAGTCTTATACCGTCTCACCCCGGAGTTCAAAATACAAAATCAAAACAATTGTGTGTTGAGTGCATTGATAAATAAACAAGTAATTAGCTAAACGAAATCTACATATGTGTTAAGGCTAAACAACTACTGATTATTTTCTAGTCATATTCACTTTCATTTCTAAAATGTATTTTCCATGTGCGACAGTATTTGTTTTTGTCAAATTCATTCAGAACACTTTTTAAATAAACCTAATTGTCACACCTCGCAGAAATGTCCAGTTATCTCGATGACGACATATTAAACACGTTGTAAAATCTACAATAGAAAATAAGAGATACAGTTACATTATAAATGGAATAGTTTTGACAATACACACCTTCTGTTATATTTAGATACTGAAGTAAACCAATATTTCAATAGAGGGAATATACTTGAATAGTCAGTTTAAGCACTCTTATTAGTCTTATTAGCTAGTGTGATTTCAATGTCTTTTATTCCTAGATAAACTTTACTTATAAAGGGAGAAGTTCCTTTAAAACCTCTGGTTATTACACAAAAGGACAATTGAGGCATTTGATTTCTTTGTCAATTTCAAATCAATTTTGATATCGGAAGAATTAGGTTAGATTTGACTTACTTGGTGTTACCAAAGCAAGACATAAGAGTGAATTCGGGAAGATTAAGAAATTTTAGGAATTAAGAACAGGTTTTAAGAGATTTGTATTCTTAAATTTATCAATAGAATGATATATATATTTTACAGATCTCTCAAATATAAGCTAGCTAAGCTTAATTGAGGCAATATAATAATCAATTATAACTATCCAGGCGACGGGAATAAAGGAAAATTGAATACATTTCAATATGGCGTTTAAATGAAAATTTTATTGATTCTACGATAAAAAAAAAATCCTATCATGTATGATAATAAAATAATAAAGAAAGTTCAACCTAGGTTATTCTTCAACATCAAGTTCTGAAAAAGATTGAATTTCTCTATCATTTTCCTGTATTTTGGATTCAGATGATTCAAATACTTAATCAAGAATAATCATGGTTCCTGAAGACAATGTAATGGCCCCAATTCAATTCTTCCATAATGTATGGAATGACTGAAATGTGAAATTATCATTATCAACCTTAATCATTCATCTTATTTATTAAAAAAGTTATTTAACTTTATACTAAGCCGAAAATAATAATATTATATGAACGTCGCACATCAGTAACAAAATTTCCAAAGTGTTTTGATTAAATACATCCAATATATAATCATAGGTTGACTGCAATCTGATCAAAAGTCTGTGGAGAGAAATAACTTCTAAGAATTAATTGAGTGAATGGAGATGGGTGTATGGCTGTTTTCTTCCTTGATAAACTCCTTGTCTCCCATTTCCTGAAGTTCTTTCTTTACTCGTTCTCTAATCGACAGGACTATGGGTCTGGGTGGTTTCAATTTGCATGTTCATGTCGATTAGACTGAAACTTGCCTCGTATTCATATTCTTTAAAAATCCAATCCCTTCAAATACTTCTTGGTATTCCTGTGTAATTGTTTGAGACAGGTGTCTATTCGCTGGACAAGACATAAATTGAAACAGGTCTGTCTGCCTAGGATGGAACAAGTGTTATCTCTGGATATGATGTAACGTATGTTCGCAGTTCTGTTTTTAATAACCACGTACATTACGAGACTTCTTTAGGAATTCTATGTCCTCAATAAAATATTAAACTTTTCACTGGAGTATTTCTATTTATAGATTTAGTTTACACTAAGGTTTCATGTATGTAGGGGAATAATTGATATACAAGTATACAAATATATATTTTATTCTATATTCAAACATATTATATAATAAAAATACATATGTTGGATTCAATAAAATATTTATTTTCCAATATATGCCTTTTTATCTAATTATATGAGTATAGGTTGCTCTATATTAAAAATATTTGAATATATAAAAGCGGCATAATATGTAAATAATATTGGAATCATTTATAACAAGAATGCTACAAAAGAGATATAGAGTGATTAAAAAGTATTTTGTTTATTTTGCTAGATCAACTGTGAATTCTGTGCTAGTGGTGGCTGGTTGGATGTTTGGTGTTAGGTGGCTTGGATGGTCGGGGTGGAGGTAGTGCAAGTACGTTGGAATACGTTTCCCTGCACATAAACATCCATATTTTAGTAAGATAAAGGCCATACATTTTTAGCTAACAAAGTTTACAAATAGTATATCCTAAAATATATTTATTTTTAATAAAAATCAATAAATGTATCTGTAGTATAAAAATGCGGGAGGATGATATTCATTCACTAAAATATGAATATCACCAGCCCGCAACGTTAAGTTGGATTCCAGCCTGAAAAATATCCTCGGCCCCTCACCAGCTTAAACACCTTTTTGGTAAATTTGACTCCAATTTATTACCATACATGCATAAACAAAATGCTCTGTTCTAATGTATAATTATTGGTAAGAGTGCCTCTTACGACATATCTATATATAAAAGCATATATTGAAATAAAAATAGAAAATATATACCAATATTCCCGTTTATGAACGCAAACCTGACAAGGTATAACAACGCATTTATTCTGTATGAATAGAATCTTTCAAAATTAAGGAAGAAAAAATTATTCCTAAAGCACGACATCTGTGGTTAATATATAAGTGCAATTTCCAACTGTTGATCGAAAGACGAAGCCTTTCCATTATTCTTGCTAGGCGAATAGCTTCAGATATGGTTAGAATCGTTTCGAAAAAGGTTGGTTTACAGCTAACCAAAATACGAGTATTTACAAATAAATAATTTTATCCAATCCAATTTATCTCTTTTATTATCTGAAGATCAAAGTTTGGATTGTTCTATTTTCTAAACAATATCCTGACCACTCACATTTTGGATGGTTAGAGGATTTTAGAAGGCTGAAGGCCATCTACTGGAATAAAAACAAACTAATTGTTAATTCAGGTCATTTATCAATAATTGGTAACCAATTTTCTTGAAAATAAAAAACAACATACTCGTTTTTGGGTGTTGATTCTGTACCTCAAAAAACAATATATCTTATCAAAGTGGATAACTTCTTTTGCTTTATAAAAAAATGGTTTGGTCAAATGTTGCGTAATAACCTAAATCAAATTTTACTTGAATTTTATTCCATAACAGACACTATGCGATCAAAAATTATCATGTAAGCGGTCAGCATATTCCTGATAAGTGCACTGAAGATGTAAAAGTGAGAAAAAGAGAAATATTTTCTTCACTTTTCATATGTTTAAGGTGATTGCATTTTTTTTATTACTTGATTCATTCAAATTTGATATCTCTAGGTTAGCACAAGTAAAGCGGTGCCAAGTATTTTATGTAAAATGATGAAAACACACTCGCTTTATGATCACCTCAGCTACTATGAAGGTGTAGTAACAATTCACTTACCGCACAATTCAATCCATCGGCGCACGGACACCCAAATGGATCGGCACAAGGTTCTCCTGTCGCACAGAAATAAAGTTAGACTGATTTATCAAATATATAATTGCCAAAATATCAATATTCCTATATCAATATAGATGGAAAGACATTAAATTAAGGATCATTCCGATATATTTTTCGAATAATATCACTATTGCATGAGATTAATGAACTACGTAGGGCACAAGGAAAGTTTCCCGATATGACTTCAATATTTACAATCTTTCAAAGTAATTTCTAACACACAATCAAATAACTTCTCCAGTATTAGAAACCAGCCATCAAGCCAAGGTGATTATTTCAATCAAGTATAACATGTAAAATCTAAAATTTCAAATGCCCATATACCCAAATAACAAATGGTGTTCCAAATTTCAGCTGTTTCCATAAGTGTTCTAATTTTTTAGAAAATATTATGTCAATATTTTCAAAATATCAGTATTCAGATTTCAACATTATCAAATTTCAAAAGCCAAAATACGTTTCTATAAAAATATTTTACTCAATATGAAATTAACAGACTTAACACCACTAATTTACCATCAATTTTATTGGTATTTTTCTTTCTTCTGGTGAATGTGATATCAGATAAATATCTAGATGTGACACATAATAAAAGAGACATAATGACGACTTGCAGTAGGGAAAGATCAGGTATAGGCTAAAAGACAGTAATAAGTGAAATATTCGAGTGCATAAATATATTTCGTTTTATTGAATTAACTATTTATTTCAAAAATTATTATATCGATTAAGTAATTCACCTAACTTTTCTAACTCATGAAATAAAAATCTCAGATGCCTCAAAGTGCATTATTCAACTAGGTTATTCAACTTTATATAAATTCACTCTTTAAATACATAACTAAATGTTTCAAACACAAAGTTGTTTTATCGTTTCTACTTTTACACTGATAGTTACCTTTCCACCAATGAACCTTTAGGACAGGCCCATTCTAAGACAATATTGAATATTATTTTCATATATGATTTTATTTGCGACATACAATATGCAAAAATGTATTACATATAACAAACAGATGGCGATATAGATTATGTGTGGATCTGTACTTACCTGGACCAAGCAGTCCGCGACACGCGAGATTCTGACAACATCTGCCTTCTCCACATGCTTCATTGAAAAAGCAAAGTTGCTGGAACACAGGAAATAGGATAACACAATACATCAAAGATAAAAACAAACATTTTTGAAAGTTTTATTTATAGTTTGTATGTGTGTGTGGATTTTGTAAATATCTATCGACGATGTATAATTTTATTGAGATATTTCAGTAACTTATGGCAATTCTTGAAAGGGATGATACTTGGTTATAAAAATAATTGGCGAGATAATTGATTCAAACCCGATATTATGTGTAAAAAAATACTATCTAAACCAAACATGTTAATCTTTCAAAGGAATGCCATAATTGCCGTTAAAACGAAGGGACACAAATATCACATATTATTTTCAATTACAATTTATTCAAACTAACTGATTTAATTATTGTAAATTGTAAAAAAAAAACGCATTTTGACAAACCTGGAAGCCCGAAGAGTTCTGGTTTAGAGCCTCCTTT
Organism: Cordylochernes scorpioides; assembly: GCA_030710605.1. Taxonomy (NCBI): domain Eukaryota; kingdom Metazoa; phylum Arthropoda; class Arachnida; order Pseudoscorpiones; family Chernetidae; genus Cordylochernes; species Cordylochernes scorpioides. Next base: position 66,113,923 of record CP092869.1, read on the forward strand.
AGACCAAGAAGAATATAACTCCGCTCGAATTTTCATAAGCAAGCATAAATTATTTTAAAACTTGAAAAAAAGACTCTTGCATATAGGTAATAGATAAAACATTTGGATCAGATATCAACTTCTCCAATATGAGAGGGGAAAAATTATACTTTCTACAATACAACTTTCTTATGAGAAAACAAATACTTATTCGATATTTAACAATTAAATTTAAAACCTCTGAGTGCCATTCTATATATAACAGCTAAAAACGAATTTAATTTGGACAATTTTTCATTTTTAAAATTATATTTTAATGTCTTTCTTGCGATTGTTAAAAAAGTGAGGACATGGCTTATCAGTGGTGTACTCTTCCGGTTGTTTCTAGAGTTCATTTAGCAAACAATTCCATTATTGTAGTTGACAGAAAAAGAGAAGTTAAGAATAAACATTATAGATGCACAAACTATCTGACTGTGAATATATCGATTGATCGATATTTAATTAATGATATCATAACTAGATGAGATATTGCTATTTTGAATGAGTCTTCAAGAAGCCACAAATCTCTCACCTGCATTGATGGTCCCACCATTAACAGAAACATCACTGGAATCAATATGGCGGCTTGCATCTTTTCTAATCATTCCCTACTCTCTTCACTTTCCCTTTTATACGTACCTTCACAGCTGGATGTAATAGTGATATATGGCCCACTTGTTTCTTGCAAGACATGTCTATAAATTACTGTTTATAACCTAATTTTATTGTCTTACCAACTGTGGTTTACGTGGAAATGTAGAAATTGCCTCCTTGAATAATATATTACTGCTGACGTGTAATTAAATAAGCAAATATTTATTTGTATTTTTATCACATTTCGACACACAATCATAACGATTTATATTTATTCTTCAGAGACAAATTTCTACCTAATTATTTCAAATATTTTTATTTTCACATTTATTTAATTTCAGACCACTTGGATTAGATGTTTACACATATGTATAATGAAAATTCCAAACTATTAAACTGGAGAAACCGCTGGGAGGGTTCACCACTGATGAGCCAGTCCTTCCCATTAATGTTTCCATTGCAGTAAGGACAGTAGAAATTGTTTAATTTTAAAACAATCATAGGCGTCTATAATAGTTTCGAATTTTCATAACAGATGGCGTGTTAATGCATCATAACATATGCATAAATGATACATAAATTCATTTTGTGTATTGAACATAGCATGTTCAATAACTGTCTGAGTGCATGCATATACATGGGAATATTGAATCAATAAAACTATTAAAACACGCTTTTACTTATAAAATAAAACACCAAATAATGTCCTTAAATGTAATGGTAGGTGTCTTATAGAACTTTTTTCTCTTTAATATATCGAGTGGAATTATTTTCTTATGTCCAATATATGCATATACAAGACAATATTTATTTCAATATATATGTTATATTGTTTTGAAAATAGGGCAATCCATACTTAATTCATTAGATAATAAAAGGCATATATTGGATTTAATAAAATATTTATTTTGCCAATATGCCTCGATAAAGGTTGGCGTTCAGCCAGCCGAAATATTGGCAAAATAAATATTTTTTTAAATCCAATATATGCCTTTTATGATCTAATATATATATTAAGAAAAAAAGGCATCTCCTTATCGTGCAACTGAAAGTTGCTGATGGCTTGCGTCATCTATCGGAAAAAATATCAACTATTCTCGTTTATTTTTAATTATTCCAGAATTAGCCAAATACCCATTCTTGATTAATCAAGAAAAGCTAACCACGGACGCGTTTCGGGCTGTTGGGCCTCATCAGCGTGGTGCAAGCTGTACCTCAACGACCAAAAATTTGGTCATTAAGGCATCCTGAAAAATCATGAAACGGGTAGTTAAGGCCAGAATTGCGTGAGAACCATACACAATGTGAAAAAAATAGTACAAATGTAATATTGTAATATTGATAACGAGATGCCTTTTTCTTAATTTATGCACCTTATCCCAGTACAATATTACATTTGTACTATTTTTTCATATATATATATATATATAGAAATTACTTATTAATGAAAAAGACGCGATATTGATGTATTTTCCCTAATACAGAGGAAACAAACAAAATAATAACAATTAAAACTTCAGAATAGATATTTACAAATTTACATTATTATATTATCAATCTACAGAGTTCATGAGATGTAAAAGAGATAAATTATTATTATCTGGGAACAATTGAGGTCTCACTTCTGCAGAGTTTGAACAGTCGTAGATAAGGCGAAGAGCAGTTTGTTCAGTTTTCGCAGGAATAATTTGGTGTTTCAGATAGAGCCCTTTTATCTATGTAAGTAGTGCTGATATTTTCTGTGTGAAATGAAAAATTGAGCGACTATAAAATTCGGATGGAACTGTATATGAATAATGTTTGGAAAAATAGTTTGAATTGTATATTTAGTATTATATATGGATTGATGCAAATAATCAATAATACACACACATACAGCTTTATTAAGACCATCGTTCATATACAAATTCACCACAGAAAAGAAGCATAGATGGAGCTCCTTTACTCCAGGCAGCGCAGAGCCCAACAGCCTCCAGGTCCGACGCATTTCCAGTGGCCACAGAATACATAGTATTAGTTTTTACTCGCCGAACATTCATTTAAAAATATTTATCCTGGTAAATTTTTGTTCTTACAGTAAATGTATTAGTATTTAATGTATGTATATTGTATGTAATTAGTATTTGAGATAGTATTTTATGAAAGGCGTATATGCGAAAGGAGGTGTAAGAATTCGTATGATATGGTTACATGTACCACTGAGTTAAGAATATTATGTAGCCCAAGTGAATGAAGTTTCTGTAAAGAACTTGTATAAATTTATGAATACCATTTTCAATTTTTATATAGAACATTATGTTTAAATTATTATATTTTTTATGAGAAGTATGAAGACCTTTTTTCATATATTTGGAAATATAATCCTATCTCTTTTTATGAACACTATTGGCCATTAAAATTTCGACAATATGTAGTAATATACAAATAACAAAATGATATATTTATATTCCAAATACACTATGCTCGAAATAACAAGTGATTAATTATAAAATAAATATGGAAGTATTCAATTCCACACTAAGATATTGAAAAATGGGCCGTTATGATAATCATGACAATTCCGCATATGTGAGGATGTTCAAATCAATATGAACATAATAATTATCATGCATTATACATAGACCCAAATCACATAACACAAATATGTGAACATATAAAACAATATACGAAAATTGAGACAAAAAATGAATAGAAAATAGACAGCAATGGTCAGTGAGATATAAACAGTGAATTATTGTTTCAAAACAATTGTAAAATTATTAGAATATTTAAATTTTGAACGTATCCTCTATAAATTCTAATGTGAGAACGGTTGAAATATATTAACTTAAAATGTATTAAATTTATAATATACATACCTATAGATTCTGATGAATGAGCACATTCAGATATACATATGACAGGATAATATACTTGATATTTATATGGTGTAAATATTCTCAAATATATACGTCACATATCCGACGAGCATATACAGCCAGTAATTTTAAAACGTTGCAAACCTTAATAATTCAATCTTCCCTCCCTGCATCTTCTCTGGATCTCTTGAAATATTCTACGTTTTGACAGACTAACATTCCTGATGTTTAAATGCAATTCAAATTATCTAATATATGTAAATGCAAATTCAGACATGTAGCAAAAAAAATGATATTTTGGATGCAGTTGGCTGGAATCCTCTCAGCGATTCAAATTTAAAAAATAATAAGGTTATAAATTTTCAATTCAACTCTCCGTATCGATTATATTTATTTTAATTCATTTAAAACATATTTATCTTTCTTTGATAATATATATTTATTTTATTCTAGAATGCCATCACTACAGGATGAAGCACTCTTGATGAAATATTTTTTTTCGCATTTCAGAATCTACAACTGGAGCTTTATGAGCGTTTCGTGCCTTTAAAGGTATTCGAAGCAGTAAAGGACCCATGAGTTGCTACTTTCTGAGGTGGATGATGAGAAAAATCGAGAAGACTGGATCTCTGAAAGCAAAACTCGAAGTTGAAGACCATCGAGATGCAAGTCAGTGGCTGTTACGATTTCGCAGAATGTTGAAGCTATTGAAACCTTATCCACGTATGGAGAAATAAGTTTCGACAAATTTCTCTACAAATGGAGATATCGTATGGAATAGTTTAGAGAGCTCTAAGAATTTTCATTAAAAATACCCTCACAAAATTCAAAGATTTCACGAGCTAAATGCCGGCGATTTTGAGAAGTGTCAAAATTCCGCTGCATGTTTTTTCCAGCAAATTCATATCGATGAAAATAGGCTTTCGAATGTTCTGTGAACAGACGAAGCTCACTTTTCTCTAATCGGAGAAGTTAACACTCAAAACAGCCGCATTTGGGCAATAGAAAACCCTATGATTTTTACAGAAAAGCCACTTTATCAGCCTATAGTTAAAGTTTAGTGTGGGTTCACTTCTTATATTATATGGAATTTTTCACTGAAGAAATCGATGGAAGAACTTTTAAAACCGTTTCTGTAACTGAGAACGTTATGTTCAACTTTTGAGAAAAAATGTTATTCAATATTGCAGGACAGACAAACACTAAGAGAAAAAAAAATATTCATGCAAAAAGGAAGACCTCCTCATATCTCCCGCGGAGCCAAACAATTGCTGAAGGATCGTTCGGTAAAGATCGTGTGATAAGTCGACATTTTATACACCAGTGGCCTCCAAGAGGACCAGACTTGACGCCTTGCGATTTTTGCCTATGGGAGTACATTGAGTCGCGTGTTTATCGATGCCAGCCTAACAAATTGGCCATGTTGAAGACTTATATCAGACAGCACATTTCATCAATTTCAACAGATATGTTATTTGATGCTGTCAAATCTGTCATCTATCGTCTGCAGGCGGTGTTTGAGAATGAAGGGCGCCACATTGAGCAAGGATTGTGACCTAATACAAGTGAGAAGGCAGTTACCTCCTGTGTTATATAAGCTGCCATGCATTATATTATATACCAATATTTGGCAGCTCTTTGTGTTGGGTTATGGAGATGATAAATGCTGTACTCACATCTTGAATCTTTTTTTTCTGTGAACAGTAATATTTTGCTTGTCATTTGCTCACATATTATTTTTGTCGCGCAGACCAAAGCGTCATAACTTCTCGAATAACACTGGTACACAGAATTTCACCCCTCATGTTCAGTTTATCACTTTTCGCTTATTAAAAGAAATAGCATAAAGAAAATTCTCTGTACACCCCTAACTTTAGAATTTTGCGTAAAATGATAATTAAAAATGATTTTTCTACCACGGTATTCGAAGCAAAAGTCGATCTAAAATTGATTTTTATTTGAGAGGACACATTTTTAAAATTTTGTACAGTATAATAAGCAATGATAACATTTGACAAGTCCATAGGATATTTGTAATAAAAGTTAATAGATTTTGTCACCCCCCTCTTTATTTCATTTGTTGGATCATGATAAATTTCCAGTTGAATAGTCAAGTGTCGCCAATTTGTCAAGAAACTATACATTTTGATGAGAGAAGCGTGGACGCGGGCGCCGCTTGGAGGCGCTGCATGAAGATAACTGACTAATGGGAACGGCTCACCTCAACCGTCAGTCTTCATCTTGTATATACTTTTATACTGCTTTTGTTCTACTGCTGTGTGCGGTTGCTATTCTTTTGTCAACATATATATCTTTATATCTAATAATAATACTATATTTATAAAATCACTTATTTGGCTGTTCTTTTGCATCACCGACCCACAACATGGTAGCAGAGCGTGGTTAGCTTCATAAAAAGAACGAAAAGTTAGTGAAACCAAGATGGCGTCGTCTTCCCAAGCGCTTGCCCTGAACTTCGAGAAGCTCACCGGCAGCAATTGTCGATCATGGAAATTTAACATGAAGATGCTTCTGATCGAAAGAGGATTATGGGAATGTGTAATTAACGGAGAAACGATCGACGCTGATGAGGATCAAAGAAAATATGAGAAGACAAAAATTAAACAAGAAAAGGCACTGGCAACGATTGCTCTATCAATTTCTACAGAGCAACAAATACACGTTATCGACTGTAAGACTGCAAGTGAAGCCTGGACGACCCTGGAACAAATATTTGAACCGAAATCAAGGGCGCGAATTCTTCAACTCAAGAAACAATTCGTGAACATCAAGTTCATCGAAGAAGAAAATATGGTAAATTACCTATCAAGATTAAAGACCTGCAGTGATCATCTCAGAGAAGCGGGATGTGAAGTAAAGGATGAAGATCTGGCATACTCTATGATAGCTGGACTACCAGACTCCTATGATGGGATTATAATGAACTTTGGAAACATGACGGTTGATGAGTTCACGTCATCCAAGGTGAGGCAGGTCTTGCTAACGGAACACGAGAGGAGAACAACCAGAAAAGAGGATTCATCCAAGGAGGTGCTACAGTTGAACAAGCATCAAAATAACAGCAGCACCGACAGTCGAAGAAAATGCTACCGATGCGGGAAGATCGGCCACATCGCCACCAACTGCCGAGGAATGAAGCAAACAACTACTAGGAACCGCGATACTCAGCATTATCAGAGGAAGGTAAACAAATCAGATAACTTCCTGGCTGCACTCAACCTAAAGAGCGACGAGGATTCGTGGCTGCTGGACAGCGGAGCAACCAACCATGTATGCAGAAACAAAGACTGGTTCGTTGACCTTCGGGAGGTTTCATCTGATCCTATCATGACTGCGAGTGGGACAACTGAGGCCAAAGGATATGGACACATATTTCTCCAGACGTCTATCCATAATGAAAGCATCGAAATCAAGCTAAACAATGTGTTATACGTCCCAAATGTGCGAAGGAATCTGCTGTCAGTCTCCAAGATAGAAGAAAAACGGCAACCGTGTGACCTTTCGTAATATGGTAGCTCGCGTTTTCGACCCAGGAGACAGGATTATAGCGGAAGCGACAAATGTAAATGGCCTCTACATTGTGAAAGGTAAGACCTTAAACTCCAGTAAAACAGCATTTAATAGAGTGAAAGGGACCATTTTCAGAACAATTCCTTGAGAACGTGGCATCAAAGGGTATGCCATATTGACAGTAACGCCATTGAAAAGATGGCGCGGGAGGAGCTGGTAATAGGCTTAGAAATTTCCTCTAGAGAGAAAGGCCTATGCGACGATTGTTGTGCCGCCAAATCCACTAAAGCGTCACATAAAAACCTAGGCAATATTAGATCAAAACGGACCTTGGAGCTTATCCACACAGATATTTGCGGTCCAATGCCGATAAAATCAACCGGAGGCAATAGATACTTTCTATCTTTTGTTGATGATTTCTCAAGAAGGATTACTGTGTATTTTCTGAAAAACAAAGATGAAGTATTAAAATATTTCGATATCTATAGAGCCACTGTAGAGAGACAAACTGGTAATAAAATTAAAGTGTTACGATCGGATAATAGACTTGAGTTTTGCAGTAGAGATTTTCAAGACAAATTACAAAAACTAGGGATAAAGCATGAACGCACAAACGTGTATTCTCCGCAAATGAACGGTGTGGCAAAACGTGTAAATCGAACATTTTAGATATGGCCCGCGCTTGTTTACATAGCGCTAATCTCCCCTGAATATTTTGAGCAGAGGCGGTAAACACAGCTGCTTACATTAAAAACAAATGTTATAATACTGCTCTTAAAGACAAAGTACCTGATGGACTTTGGTTAGAAAGAAATCCTAGTGTAAGACACCTAAAAGCATTTGGATGTTTGGCATATAGCCATACTAGCCGAATGACCTGGGCAACGCCCGTGTTTTACCCGATTGAATGTTTTGATTCAAATACTATTTGTTACAATTATAAATTGGTGCCTTAAATAAATGCATATTTAAGTTAATAACTATAGCCTATGTGCTTTATCTCTCTATGTATTGTTGGCTTCCGTAGGCGTCTCTTACTGGGAAAAAGAAAGAGAGGATTCCATTTGGTTAATAACGAATATATGCATTTATTTAAGGAGCGACCCGCTCCAACACAATAGTTACAGAAATGGGAAGGGGGGGGGGGCATGATGGGGGGGGGGGGGGGTGGCAAAGGTGGCGTGATCGTAGCCGACCAATAGGAGGGCGCCATTCCAAAAAAAAAAGCAAACCGTGACAGAGGCAAGCATGACGCTCGTAACTGTATATAGAATACCAAGAGAAAGAAGGCGAAAATTAGACCATCAGGCATGTAGATGTATTCTGGTAGGATACTCCACTCAAACACGGTGGATATCGTCTCTGGTGCCCAGAATCACAAAGAGTGATTGAAACAAAACATGTTAGATTCGATGAGTCGAAAATTGGACTAGAGTGGACCAAAATAGTCGAAGAGACAGAACCGGAAAGGTACAACCACGTTTGGCTAGAACCTGAGACTAATTATGATAACGACCTAGAAAATGAATTACCGAGTAATTTGGATTCAGTGGGGGTAGAGGGCGCTCTACCACAACCCTCCACCTCCAAAACATTGTTCGAAATCCATATGGGAGAAAAGGTAAACCAAGAGTAGAGTTAAATTTTTTAGATGTTACCGTGCCGCAAAGTTTTCAAGAGGCAGTCCAATCTCCCGAAGCCGTGTATTGGAGAAAAGCAATGGAAGATGAGCTTAGAGTGCTTCAGGAACGAGGCACTTGAGAGTTATCAACATTACCGCCGGGAAAGAAACCGATTAGCAGAAGATGGGTGTATAAGGTGAAGACAAATGAGAGCGGAAATGTAGAGCGTTTCAAAGCACGTTAAATAGCTAGAGGTTTCTCACAGAAACAAGGAATCGATTTTCAGGAAACGAATGCACCTGTTATTAACTTAGCTGTAATCAGAGTTTTGATAACGTTAAGTTTGAACACGAAATGGTACAATAGACATCTCGACGTAGATAACGCTTATCTATATGGCGACTTAGAAGAATAAATATACATGCTTTTGCCAAAAGGGGTCGAGAGGAAAGATAACGAGGTTTACAAACTGCTTCGACCTATTTATGGCTTGCGACAATCAGGGCGGAATTGGAATTTAACACTCGATCATGCTTTACAAGAGATGGGATTTACACGACAAGAATCCTGTAATTGTATTTATACTTATCTGGATAAGGCAATTATTGCCGTTTATGTAGATGACTTGGCTTTATTTGGTGAAAGTGAAGAGGTTTTGCGGAATATTGAACAGAAAATTAACGAAAGGTTCCGAGTTAGAAATTTGGGAGCGATCAGGAATTTCTTGGGAGTTCAGATTGACTATCCAGATGAGGAGACTGTAGTACGATCTCAAAGTACGTATGTTAAATCAATCTCACAAAAATCAACATGATTGAATGTCGACCAGTATCCACACCGTTAGACATCAGTTTTCCAATCTCAAAAGGAGATTGCCACACAGATGAAGAAGAGAAAGAGAGGATGAAAGCTATTCCATATAGGGAACTAATCGGGTTGCTCCTTTATCTTGCGAATTCTACTAGGCCAGGCTTAATGTTTTCTGTTACGTGATTAGCTTAATTCGCCTTGGACGTCGACATTGGCAAGCTGCCAAACACGTCTTAAGATATTTACACGGCAGCATAAATCTATCTCTCGTTTATCGCCGGACTGATTCCAATGATGTTTGTGCATACAGTGATGCAGATTGGGCTAGCGACATCGATGACAGACGGTCCAATAGTGGGACCGCTATCACTATAGGACATTCCTTAGTTATATGGAAGACTAGCAAACAGAAGTGTCTCACTTTCCACAATGGAGGCAGAATATTAAGCGCTATCCCAGACCACTAAGGAAGCAGTTTGGATCGCTACCATCTTGAAAGAATTAAAGTTCTTATCGAATTTTGCCTTTCCCTTGATAATTCATTGCGATAACAGATCCGCTATAGACTTTTCCAAAAATAATGTGGAGAACAACAGATCCAAACACATTGATATAAGATATCATCACGTCAGAGAAAGAATAATTAGCGGAGAGATCAAGATTGTCTACATCCCTACAAAGGAGAACCTGGCCGACGTCTTCACCAAGACCCTGAGCAAAGTGGCTCACAAGAACGCCTGTGACTTCATGAACTGTTCTCTAGTCCAGCGCTTCAGTGGGGGAATGATGAGAGAAGCGTGGACGCGGGCGCCGCTTGGAAGGGCTGCATAAATTTAACTGACCAATGGGAACGGCTCACCTCAACCGTCCGTCTTCATCTTGTATATACTTTTAGCCTGATTTTGTTCTACTGCTGTGTGCAGTTGCTATTCTTTTGTCAAAATATATATCCTTATATCTAATAATAATACTATATTTATAAAATCACTTATTTGGCTGTTCTTTTGCATCACTGACCCACAACACATTTCTTATTACAAGAAATCCTATCAGTAGTGCCATCATAATTTTTGGTACTATATTAACATTTCAGAAATTGTGTATTGATATCAGCAGTGTTTTTCAAGCATTCAATCTATTTCATAGAACAAAATCTAAAATATATATATATTTTTGCTACATGTTTTGATTTGCATTTATCTAATTTACATATCTCGGATGCATTCAAAAATCGCCAAATCGCCTGAGTCTTTGCACAGGATCTCTTTTTAGGAAGGCTCTGAAATGGAATAAGCCCTATAAGAGAAATATCTCGGAATCTCAATAGGCTTGTGAATTATTGCCTCCATGATGTAATCATCCTCATTCTCGCATGTTCCTTGAGGCAAAAAGGATGGAACCCTACCAAAAGTTCTCTCTATGAATAATTCCGTGTGTGTGAAGATAGTTCAGAACTATTATAGCCTCCGCTGAGTAGAAGCGGGCATAATCCTCTGGCATCTACCCATCTGTTTGGAATAATGGCAGAGATATTTTTCTTTTACGATATCCATTAGGAGATAAGCTATCTCGTCGGTTTCAAAAGAGGCAGCTAGGCCGATGAGGAATAGAAATCCAATATATAGTTATAGAACCTTTTTTACCATTCCATAATCCTCATCAAAACCTTCATATTTTATTATTGTTTTTGAAGAAAAGTGTTCTTTGCTGATTTTATCTTTAACAGGATAAACTAGTCCAAAGACGCCTTTCCCTAAGAGTTTTACAGGTTCAAAGGCTTCCAGAATGGAGCTATCTAATTCGGTTAATTCAATAGCTGTGAATCCTTCCGGAATAATTTGACTTAGTTGGGAATTTCAACGCGGTGCTTCCTGCGGAAACGGCTAAAGAAATTTCTTAAGGCGTTAGGGGGTCTTATCCTTTCAGGTCGAGCTTCCTTTGGTTGGTTCCTGGAGTTTGATTTGCCCATCCTGTGCGAGAATTATCATTAATTTTATCTTTAAATAACCGTTTCTATATAACGTTTTATTTGTTAAAATATTTTATAATTATATAATAAGAACAATTTATTTTTCAATATATTTTCAAAATATATATTTGAGAATTTACGATTTTATGATGAATACCGTACATGAATTTATAAAATTGTAACCACCAGATACACAGAGAGATAGTGGAATATGTATTTCAATGAGATAGATTTTATTATTATCATTTTATTTTAGAACTAGAATTCTGCATGTCTACTCTGGAAATATTTCCTAACTTTACTCTATTTATTTATTTTTTGTTATTTTTTAAAGCCTTAATCACAAATTTCCAACAACTTATATATAAAAAATTAATAGTTGTAAAAAAATCCCCAACAACAAATTCCGAAAGTAGACTGCTGTAACAAGAAGTTCATATGATAACACATAATACTACAACCACGCTACGGCATAACAAGGTTTGAATCAACTGTAATTTATTCAGCTTTTTCAATTTAAAAAAGTTTCCACACATTTTATTTAAATATTCAATAATTTTATTATTATCTATATATATGTATATTTTTTCAAATATAATTTATTATATTTGAAAAAAAAAGTATCATCTTTTCCATTCACAAATATAATTCCACCAGAAGCCGTGAGAGGCGCTTATTGTGTTTGATATTTGTAAATAAAATTGCACTATTATAATTGGTAATGAAAATAAGAAATTTCAATTTAAGCTCATTTTATTATCCTTTATGTCCAAATAGATGGAGGTATTGTTACATCATACTCAGATGCTGCTCGTGATCTTTGTCTATTCAGGATGGCACAAAGATACACACGTGGGTCACTTGTATATCGTTCCAATCCACACTTCACATATTCATCCATGGCTACACCTACTTTGTATGCCGCTCCGATGTCAGGCTCTCCTGGCACCGTTTCGCAGAATCATCCACACGGGCGAAGATAAATCCCCACGTCTTCTACTTGCTTCAGATGTGACCTGTCTGCTTGTTGTCCTACTCCCACTCTGGAATGACGTTTTTGTCGCCTGTTCCCTTCGAACCAGGCAGCTGGAGTCTACCCATCTTTCACAACCTATTTCAGGAATCGTGCCCTCTCAGGTAGCTTGTAATCTATTTCACAGTATATTATACTGTCTGCTTAAATGAGGATTAAAATTGGTAAAGCGCCATCTATCAGAATGAAAAATTCAACAAATATTCTAATTTAATATCTTTAATATTCATTTTAAATGACTGGTTTACTTCGCTATATTTTACAAAAGTTTCTCTCGTACAGATAAAACACATCTTGGTGTTTTTTTGCGTATGTTGTCAGGTTCAAATAATTTGGACACTTAATTTTCAAAAATAGTAATTACCTTTTGACGTGACAACGTCTTAAATTAGGTTGCGGCTGGGAGTCACTTATGAAAAAGTGTAACGCCCGGTAACGTTACGATGAGTCATCGAACGAGAGTGCTGCGCGCGCAGCGCTAGAGAATTAGGCGCATTGAATCGGCGCATGCTTGTCTCTGTCTTTGTCTTTCTCGAACGTTCTTGGCGTTGGAAAAACAAGAAAGCGTCATAATACAAGTTCACACGTGTGGTTAAAGTATCGTCAGCTGTGTCTGTAGTGAAAATGTGGAGTGCTTAGATTCGTCATTTACAACAACTACAACAATAAAGGTAAATAATTGTACACTGATATTTCATTATCGTAAACTATGATTGATTGATTAATTGTTAGATTGACACAAAAGTTGAGAAACTGAGTTTATAGGGTATGTCATACTATTGATAAATGTTGATAGTGTTAAGTAAATTATTAGTTTAAAATTAAATAATTAATTAATTATTATTTTACAAATTTTAAATAGTTTCAAATTTATTTAGCAAAAATTTGAACCTTCGATCTGAATAAATGTTTTGATTTTCGAATTGATTCTTTAAAATTACAAATATTAAGAAAAAGTGGCAGATATAAGAAAACTTTATTTAAACTGTGTTGAGCAAGAATTTTAACATCTAATTTAAGTAAATGTTTTAATTTTCAACTTCATCATTTACAATTACAAATTTAATTTAATTTCAAATTTATTTAGCAAAAATTTGAACCTTCGATCTGAATAAGTGTTTTGAATTTCAAATACCAACGCGGCTGGTGGAGTGGCGATCTATCGTAAATTATCATCGACATCTACGGCGGAAGTGTTCCAAGTTGCGATTACAGACGTAACTCGTGTCATTAAAACCAAGGGTGACATGTGCATGACTGAAGTTACTTGCTTCGCCGCTAATACTAGCTTCAAGTTTATACTCGGTGCTGTATATATTCATCCAGGAGCTAGTATGCAGGATATTGGAATGTTACTATGGCAAAGACTCGGTCCGTACATTCACAACAGCCAGTACGTGCCACCGTTCGTGCAAGTTGATTCTAGTATACCGATTCTTCTGTGTGGTGATTTTAACAAAAACGTAAAGCCTGACAACTCGTTTCTTAATTTCATGAAAAATACGTATAATCTTGATTGCGTATCAAACGTTTCTAAGTCAACTACGTTAAAAGGAACAACTATCGACTTGACTTTCGCAAGACACATTACAGCAGAAACACTTCCTTTCATTTCATATTTCTCCTATCATCGTCCTATCCTCAACAAAAGCACTCAAATAGGAATTAGTTAAGTTTAAGTTTACATGTACAATGTTTTAGTAAACAAAATATATTTCTATAGTTAAAATTTGTGCAATTCTTATTTTCATTCAATTCCTTGTTCCTATTGTGCAATTTAAATATATTCATATCAATAAATATTCTACCGTTGTCACGTAAAATCTTCGCCCGTAAAACCGACTTTACAGGCAACCATTGTTTTTTTTTTTTTTTCTTTTCAATTATACTAATGGACAAAACTTAAGGAAGTTGAAACTTTTAGCATTTCGGGAATCAAACAATAACACTGAAAAATATTTGATACAGAGTGACCTCACGAGATAACCATGTGTGAACAAAATTGCCTCCTTCTCCTTAAAATTTGTGAGTCTTGTGATTATTCTTTTATTATTTTATTAGTGTTTATGCCGCATTTTGACCTTTCCTTGTTTTTGCTGGATTATTCTGTATTACTCCCTCAAATCATCAACATTAAATTCTAAAATTTGTTGGGTGAACTAGATAAATGAATGTTTTCTATTACATGATGACACAGAAGCTTTTTTGGCAATTAAATTTTACTTTATTTATAACACCAGGTAGAAATTTGACCCATTCTAAAATATGGCCTTCTCATTTCTGGTAGCAGATCTCCATTTTTCTTGGTAATCAGCGCTGGAATGCGCCTCTAGTTATTTATGAAGGCGCAAATAAATCATTCCTGAAAACAATCTTTTAAAACGAATTATTATCAAAAGTACATGTTTCAAGGTATGATAATATTTTATTGAACTATGAATTTCAATATATGTGGGAAAATTAGATTGATTGACAGAAATATACAGGTAAAATTATTTAAAAGAATTTATTGTACTACGAAATTAAAGACTCTAATTTTCAAATTATATGGATAGGTGTCTCTTTGTTTAAGAACCTATTTTAATACTTAGAATTTGAGTTATAAGCAGCTAATAAATGTGTATGTTGATTATTTTAAGATTAAAGGTTAAAATATATGTCAGGCACACAGAAATGGTAAAAGGGCGACCACCTCAATGCAGGTGATCTATTTTGTGACTCAGTAAAAATCAACCATCTCTATTCAGATGATTTTGCTTATGAGTCACATTTTAATAGTCGACCACCTTGACATAGATGATCTTTGTTGTGGCCCAGATTTTGATAAAGTTGCCCATCATGATTAAGGTTATCATTAATTCAAATACGAATTCACTAGTTGACCATTTCTAAACAGATAATTCTGTTATATAGCCACAAAATAGTAATAATGATATTTTGCTTAATGATCAACAGCTTGTTAAAATTTATTATTTGATTAAAATGAAAACTTAATGCAAGAAATATTTGATTGCTACTCGCTCAAAGTATTTTGCTTCTAATTATATAAATTCTGTTGATGTGTCTACTCTATAGAATCTTTAAAAGAAAAAATATATATACTTATGAAAAGGTTAATATTTATATAAAAAAATTTAGTAATATATTATAGTAAACATGAGAAAATATAGAATGCAATTAATTTAGATTATTTAAATGAATATACATTTTACCTTCTGTCTAATGCAGACTAATTCTCAAAGACAGATCAATAATCAAGATTTGCAAAGCTGTCTTAACAGGCAAAATAATGATATCATTTTCTATGCGTGTTATGGCATACTTACATAATATATAATATCAAATAAATAAAATTTGCCCTCCACCACCCCCTATATATAGGGCCATTACTGCAGAAAATACAATTTTAACGGTAAATTTATCGTAATAGTATTTACCATTTCTGATGATTAATTTTCTATAATATGAAGACTTTCCTATTAAACATATGTAAATAATAATCTAACCTAATTAATCTGTATTAAAGTTCTTTTTAAAAAGGATCAATGTGTTTAACTGATAAATTTATTAGGGAAAATATAGTATGGATTATGGTCTAATTTTCAGAATAATATATTCAGCTAAATGTGTTATCAGTAATTTCAATAATGTTAATTTTCTGAAATGTATCGATATTATTCGATGATATTATCTCTCAAAAAGATATTCACCTTTTGATATGTCAACTTTGACAGATACTCGTTAAGTTCTTCTTTATTTAAAATAATTTTAAACCCAATTCTTACACTAGAATTTTGCTCAAAAGAATCATTTTATTCCATTCATCCTTTATTGTATTATGCTGAATATTTTTTTCAATGATTTATTGTTGAAAATTCCTTAATATAGTACGTTTTTACCTAACTGCATGCAATTTGACGATTTTCCTGATATTGATATTGATATTCATTATCCATCTACATCTTTATAAACGATCAAGTTTTAGAGGCAGATTGATTTGGTATTTTGCAACCATTATCTTTTTTGTATAGCCTTTAAGAGACCTACTTTCCATACCTAACTAAAACATCTTACATATTTTTTTGCACTACTTCAATAGTTTATTGTAGAACGTCTATCACAAATAACTATCTTTCTAAAGAGAAATCGTCGCATTTAAATATTCAGATATTTGCCTATCTATATATGATAATGCCGTTGCAGCAGAATATTTGGGAAAAATTAGAGTCATTTCTTTAAATTCTAATTATATATCATTAGAAATGTGGACAAAGAAGTGTGTTCTTTTATTTATTATTCAATATTTGATTTAATAATTAGCAGACCTATTTCATTTGATTATGTTTTTCTCTGTTATACCTTGAGAAGTCGTAAAGACCAATGATTGGTTAGAGCTCAAATATTATAATATGAATTATTATAGAGGAAAAATTAGAATTATTGAATATCAAATTGTGTTTTTCAATTTTATTTTACTATTCTTTATATATCTAGTTTCAAATTTTGACATGCATTAATTATCAGTGTTTTATGTATTTCTAAACCTATCAAATATTTTCCATTAAAAATAGCCCAGTCTAAATGCAAATTAATATTATAATTAGGAAAATATCAATATTCAGGTTGGGCGATAAAAATTCATTCTTATTTTCTATATAATCGGTATATTTCATTTATAATGAAAAGGGTATAACGACACTTTACTTTGATTAAAAATAATATCACGAAAAATCATTATTTAGGATCTGAATTCTTTTTATTCCTTACATATGTCAATTTTCATATAAAGAGCCATTTGATTGCATCTCTCCATTCAATATGTTTGAAATTAACTTTTACTTTTAGGATCTCATCAAGAAAATGTATTCAGAGCATGAGGAAACCACCAAAATGATTACTTTATAGCTTATTTATTCTGTCATATAGAGATTTTAACCTAAATGACCCACCTCCACCCCCTATATAGGGCCACATATCCATCTCGAATATAGAACAAACCTACTTGTTCAGCAATGTTTGTCTATATAAAGCTAGATATTTCTCCTGTAAGGCTAATTTTGACAATAAATAACCTTTGAATCAGTTTATTCATTTTTAAATAATACGCCTTAAATGATTCAATTATCCAAACAAAATATATCGAGATTATATATTTATAAAATAATTTATTGAATTAATAAATAGAAAAGCTTGAATGTAGATATGAGTATTGAACTACAACAACGAAAAATATATTTAATTCCTCTCTAATTTCATAAGTCGGGATATTAATATGTTGGGATATCGACCTTTTCGGGATTTTGGTCTCTCAGGATTTTGGTCTGTCGGAATTTTGGCTGTCTGAATTTTGACTCTCGCGATTTCTTTTTTTTTTGTGATTTTGGTCTGTCGCGATTTGTGAGCATCTAGACTTTGCTCTGCTGGATTCTACTCTAACGGCTTTTAGTCTGTCAGAATTTTGACTGTCGGGATTTTGATCTATCGGGATTTTGATCTATCGGGATTTTGATCTTTTGGGGTTTTATTCTATTATATTTAGTTTAACGGAGTTTTAGTCTGTCAAAATTTTGGCATTTTGGGGATTAGTAGTCAGTATTTTGGTCTGTTTGGATTTTGGTCTGTCGAGATTTTGAAGGTCAGGATTTTGACTGTTGTTTATAAGGTCTGTCGGAAATTCGGTCTGTCGAGATTTTGACTGTCAGGATTCTAATTGTCGTGATTTAGGTCTGTCGGGATTTTGGTCTGTCGGGATTTTAACTCCAAGGATTTTGGTCTGTCGGGATTATGACTATCGGGATTTCGGTTTGTTAGAATTCCGGCTGTCAGGATTTATAAACATTCTTTTGAATTGATGCACATGTTTTACTCGCGTTATTAATGTTTAAATCGATAATTTCAGCACCTTCTGTTTCAGATAGATAATTTGAAAATATTATACTAAAATATAAGCGATCGAATTCTTTTTATCTCTTACAAATGTTAAAATTTGCATATGAACAGTCATTTAATTGTATCTCTCCATTCGATATTTTTAAAATTGTATTCTACTTTTGAATTTCAATAATGTAATGTATTAAGAACATGTGGAAACCATCAAAATAATTAATGTATAGCTTATTTATTCTCTCATTATGATAGATATTATAACCATAATGACCCACCTCAACCCCCTATATAGGGCCACATATCCAGCTCAAATAAAGAACAAACCTACTCGTTCAGCAATATTTGTCTATAGTCAATCTAGATATTTCTCCTGTAAGGCTAATTTTGACAATAACTAATTTTAAATAAGTTTAATCATTTCAAAATAGTACCCTAGTATTTCTTAAAATAAAATACATAAATCACTTATAAATTATCAAAATAAATAGTATTGAGATTATATATGTATGAAATTGTTCAATAAATTGATAAAAAGAAAAGCTTGAGTGTAGATATAAGTCATGAACACAAAAATGAAATAAAATTATTTATTTCCTCACTATTATAATTAGTTCAGATTTTAATGGGTTAAGATTTCGACCCCGTCGGTGATTTTTGTCTCTCGGGATTTTGGTCTATCGGAGTTTATGTCTGTCAGAATTTTAGCCTTTTGGGGATTAGTCTGTCAGGTTTTTGTCTGTCGAGATTTTGAGAGTCAGGATTTTGAGAGTTGTGATTTAGGTCTGTCGGGATTTTGGTCTGTCGAGATTTTGACTATCAGGATTTTGACTATCAGGATTTTGACTATCAGGATTTTGACTATCAGGATTATGACTGTCTGAATTTAGGTCTGTCTGGATTTTGACTATCAGGATTTCAGGTTGATGGAATTTAATGAATTATAGATAATAGAATTTAAACCCTATTCTTTTGAATTGAGGTATATGTTATTTTTCACGCTTTATTAATGTTTTAATCAATAATCCCAGCAACTTTTGTATCAGATGCAAAATATGAGAAATATTACACTCAAAATAAGTTATTGGATAATTTTAATTTCTTTCAAATGTTAAAATTAGCATAGGAACAGCCCTTAATTGCATCTCTATTCAACATGTTTAGAATTAATTAATACTTTTGGGATTTTTTTATGATTACATTAGTATTCAGGGCATGAGTGAACCACCAAAATAATTGCTTTATAGCCTATTTATTCTATCGTTATAATAGATATTATAACTTAAATGACCCACCTCCACCCCCTATATAGGGCCACATATCCAACTCGATTATAGAATAAACCTACTACTTCAGCAATGTTTTTCGATATTCAAGCTAGATATTTCTGCTGTAAGCAAAATTTTGACAATAACTTATTGAATAGCTTGAGTGTGGATAAGGTATTGAACTACAAAAACGAAATAAAATTATTAATTTTCTCTTCAATTTAATAAGTCAGGATTTTGATGGGTTGGGATTTCGATGCTGTTGGGATTTTGGTCTCTCAGAATTTTGGAATATGGGTATTTTTACTATTAGGTTTTTCGTCTGTCGGAATTATGAAGGTCGGGATTTTGACTTCCAGGATATTTACTGTTGAGATTTCGGTCTTTCAGAATTTTGGTTAGTCTGGATTTTTATCTATCGAGATTTTGATTTGTTGGAATTTTGGTCAGTCGGAATTTTAACTGTCAAGCTTTTAGTGTGTCTGGGTTTTGGTCTGTCGGAATTCTGACTGTCGGGATTTTTAATGTCGAAATTTTAGTCCATCATAATTCGTGACTATCTAGATTTTAGTCTGTGTGGATTCTAGCTTTTCGGGGTTTGGTCTGTCGGAATTTTGACTGTCGAGATTTTGGTCTTTGGGTAGTTTGGTCTTTCAGGGTTTTGGTCTGTCGGGATTTTGAATGTCGGGAATTTGCCTGCCAGGATTTTATCTGTAGGGATTATCGTCTGTCGAGATTTTGGTCTGCAGGATTTTGACTCTCGGTATTTTGACTCTGTCGGTTTTGACTCTTTATTTGCCCCTTGGGGATTTTAACGGTCGAAATTTTAGTTTGTCAGCATTTTGGTCTGTTGAGATTTTGACTTTTGGGATTTGACCAGTTTGGATTTTGGTGTGTTGGGATTTTGACCTTCAAGATTTTGTCTCTCGGGATTTGACTCGGGATTTTTACTGTCGAAATTTCGGCCTGGCGGGATTTATGACTATATAGATTTTGATTTTCAAAATTTCGGTTAGTCTGGATTTTTGTCTATCGAGATTTTGGTCTTTAGGAATTTTGACTCTCGTGATTTTAGTCATTCGGAATTTTGACTGTCAAGCTTTTTGTCTCTTTAGGTTTTGGTCTTTCGTGATTTAGGTTTTTCTGGATATTGTTCTGTTGGGATTTTGGTCTTCCAAGATTTTGATTACCAGGATTTCGTCTGTCGAGATTTTAATCCATCAGAATTTGTGACTATCTTGATTTTAGTCTGTCTGGATTCTAGCCTTTTGGGGTTTGGTCTGTCGAAATTTTGACTGTCAAGATTTTGGTCTTTGGAGAGTTTGGTCTATCAGGGTTTTGGTCTCTCGGTATTTTGAATGTCGGGAATTTTCCTGTCAGGATTTTGACTGTCGGGATTATAGTCTGTCAAATTTTGGTCTGCGGGATTTTGACTGTCGGTATTTTAAATCTGGGGGTTTTGACTCTTTATTTACGCCTGTAGGGATTTTGACGGTCGGAATTTTTGGTTTATTGGCATTTTGGTCTGTTGGGATTTTGAATTTTGAAATTTGGCCAGTCAGGATTTTGGTGTATTGGGATTTTGAAGTTCAGGATTTTGTCTGTCGGAATTTTGACTTTCGGGATTTTTACTGTCGAAATTTTCGTCTGTCAGGACTTATGACTATATAGATTTAGTTCTTTCAGGATTTTCGTCTGTCAGGATTTCGTCTGTCAGGATGAATGTCGGGAATTTTACTGTCGAGATTTTTAGTGTCGAGATTTTGGTCCATCAGAATTTGTGACTATCTAGATTTTAGTCTGGCTTGATTCTAGTCTATCAGGATTTAGTCTGTCGAGATTTTGTCTGTCAGGATTTTGATTTTCGGAATTATCATCTGTCGAGATATCGGTCTGCGGGATTTTGACTGTCGGTATTTTGACTCTGGGGGTTTTGACTCTTTACGCCTGTAGGGAATTTGACGGTCTGATTTTTGGTTAATCAGCATTTGGTCTGTTGGGAATTTGATTTTTGGGAATTAGCCAGTCAGAATTTTGGTGTGTTGGGATTTTGACGTTTTGGATTTTGTCTGTCGGGAATTTGACTGTCGTGATTTTGATCTGTTGGGATTTTAGTCTTTTGGGATTTTGAATCGAAGGATTTGGTCTGTCTGGATTTTGGCTGTTGGGATTATTGTCTGTCGGGATTTTAGTCTACGGGATTCTGACTCTCGATATTTTGACTCTCGGGGTTTTGACTTTCGTTATTTACGCCTGTAGGGATTTTGATGGTCGGAATTTTGGGTTTGTCGGCATTTTAGTCAGTTGAAATTTTGACTCTTGGGATTTGGCCAGTCAGGATTTTGATTTGTTGGGATTTGCTTTTCGGGATTTGGTCTTTCGCGAATTTGACTTACAGGATATTGACTGCCATTTTGATCTGACAGGATTATGGTTTGTAGGGATTATGACGTTCAGGATTTTGTCTTTCGGTAATTTGACTGTCGGGATTTTGACAGTCAGGATTTTTAATGTCGTGACTTTGACAGTCGGGAATTTGACTGTTGAATTTTGACTGTCGTGATTTTGATCTGTCGGATTTTAGTCTGTTGGGATTTTGAATCTCGGGAATTGGGGTGTCTGGATTTTGACTGTTGGGATTATCGCCTATCGGGATTTTAGTCTATGGGATTTTGACTGTCAGTATTTTGATTCTCGGGGTTTTGACTTACCTTATTTAGGCCTATAAGGATTTTGATGGTCGGAATTTTGGGTTTGTCTGCAATTTTGATCTGTTGGGATTTTGACTCTTTGGATTTGGCCAGTCAGGATTTTGGTTTGTTGGGATTTTGACTTTCGGGATTTGGTCTGTCGCGAATTTGAATGTCGGGATTTTGACTGTCGTAATTTTGATATGTCGGGATTATGGTTTGTTGGAATTTTTACGTTCAGGATTTTGTCTGTCAAGAATTTGGCTGTCGAGATTTTGACAGTGAGGATTTTTACTGTCGTGATTTTGACAGTCGGGAATTTGACTGTTGGATTTTGACTGCCGTGATTTTGATCTGTCGGGATTTTAGCCTGTTGGGATTTTGAATCTCGGGATTTGAACTGTCTTGATTTTGACTGTTGGGATTATCGTCTGATGGGAATTTGGTCAACGGGATTTTGACTGCTGGTATTTTGACTCTCGGGGTTTCGACTTTCTTTATTTACGCCTGTAGGGATTTTGATGGTCAGAATTTTGGGTTTATCGGCATTTTGGTCTGTTGGGATTTTGACTCTTCGGATTTGGCAAGTCAGGATTTTGGCTTGTTGGAATTTTGCCTTTCGGGATTTGGTCTGTCGCGAATTTAACTGTCGGGATTCTGACTGTCGTAATTTTGATCTGTCGGGATTATAGTTTGTTAGGATTTTGACGTTCAGGATTTTGTCTGTCGGGAATTTGACTGTCGGGATTTTGACAGTAAGGATTTTCACTTTTGGATTTTGAAAGTCCGGAATTTGACTGTTGGATTTTGACTGTCGTGATTCTGATCTGTCGGGATTTTAGTCTGTTGGGATTTTGAATCACGGGATTTGGTCTGTCTGGATTTTGATTGTTGGGATTATCGTCTGACGGGATTTTAGTCTACGGGATTTTGACTGTCGGTATTTTGTCTCTAGGTGTTTTGACTGTCTTTATTTACGCCTGGAGGAATTTTGATGGTCGGAATTTTGGGTTTGTCGGCATTTTAGTGTGTTGGGATTTTGACTCTTTGATTTGGCCAGTCAGGATTTTGGTTTGTTGGGATTTTGACTTTCGTGATTTGGTCTGTCGAGAATTTGACTGTCGGGATTTCGACTGTCGTGATTTTGACAGTCGGGAATTTGAATGTTGGATTTTGATTGTCGTGATTTTGATCTGTCGGGATTTTAGTCTGTTGGGATTTTGAATCTCGGAATTTGAACTGTCTTGATTTTGACTGTTGGGAATATCGTCTGATGGGAATTTGGTCAACGGGATTTTGACTGCCGGTATTTTGACTCTCGGGGTTTCGACTTTCTTTATTTACGCCTGTAGGGATTTTGATGGTCAGAATTTTGAGTTTATCGGCATTTTGGTCTGTTGGGATTTTGACTCTTGGGATTTGGCAAGTCAGGATTTTGGCTTGTTGGAATTTTGCCTTTCGGATTTGGTCTGTCGCGAATTTAACTGTCGGGATTCTGTCGTAATTTTGATCTGTCGGGATTATGGTTTGTTAGAATTTTGACGTTCAGGATTTTGTCTGTCGGGAATTTGACTGTAGGGATTTTGACAGTAAGGATTTTTATTGTTGGATTTTGAAAGTCCGGAATTTGACTGTTGGATTTTGACTGTCATGATTCTGATCTGTCGGGATTTTAGTCTGTTGGGATTTTGAATCACGGGATTTGGTCTGTCTGGATTTTGATTGTTGGGATTATCGTCTGACGGGATTTTAGTCTACGGGATTTTGACTGTCGGTATTTTGTCTCTCGGTGTTTTGACTGTCTTTATTTACGCCTGGAGGAATTTTGATGGTCGGAATTTTGGGTTTGTCGGCATTTTGGTGTGTTGGGATTTTGACTTTCGGAATTTGGTCTGTCGCGAATTTGACTGTCGGGATTTTGACTGTCGTGATTTTGATCTGTCAGGATTATGGTTTGTTGGGATTTTGAATCAACGGGATTTGGTCTGTCAGGATTTTGTCTGTCGGGATTCTTTCTTTTGGGATTTCAGGGTGTTGGAATTTCTGCTGTAAGGCTTATTTCCTGATATATTCTATGACTGTTCGATTCTGTTTGGGGATTTATCATAATCTTCTTCATTCTATTCCTAAATTCATATACACCCTTTAACTTATAATTTAATGTGTATCATTATAAAATATAATTGAAGCAAATTTTCATATAATATAGAAAATTACTATATTTTTTCTGTAGATCAATTTCAAGTTTATCAATGTTTTAGTTTCGCGCGCGCGCGCGAGGCAGAATTTACCTAAAATACTTCGTAATGAAACATTTCAAATATGAAACATACTTTATGGTCGCTCTACATATTTTTCGCGACATGATATTCAGCCAACATCAAAATGTTCTGGGCATTCTCTCTTGAATATTTATCAAGAAAATATATTTTATATGCTTAGAATTGAGGTAAGATATAATTATATTCATTATCATTACACTAATGATTACAAATTTTTATTTTTAAAAATTCACCTTTTCGAATTGAATGTATCGCGTAGAGGCTGAAATGATATGAACTCTAACAACATACTTTATAATATTAGTATTCAGTCAACGTCAATATTTTTTTCTTTGAATTATATCTATAATAATTTATCAATCAAATCAATTTAATATGATATCTGATTGAGGTGAAAAATAATTTTCTTGCGTTATTAATGCTTATTCCAATAAAAAGGCAATATCGGCTCATTTTCTGTTGCAAAATTAAAATAAATTCTCTCTTCGAATTTAATGTGACGTTTTTTATCTGAAAAACACTCTACCAACGACCTTATAATGATAGGTTTTAGCCAACATTACTAGTGTTATTTTGCATTCTCTCTTCAAGATTTATCAATCAAATACATTTTAGCTGATATTGAATTGATGTGAAGATCATTTTCCTGTGTTTTCAATGCTTATTTCAATAAAAAAAAGCAATTGCGGCACTTTTTCTGTTCTAAAAATTTGAAAAATTCACTACTGGGAATTTGATGTGACGTTTTTCTTTTGTTACAAACTCTAAAAAAATACTTTGTAATAATAGACTTCAGCCAATGTGTACTAGGTTTTTGTGCATTCTCTCTTTAAGATTTATTATTAATATATATTTTAACTGATATTGAATTGAGGTAAAAGATCATTTTCCTATGTTTTTAATGCTCATTTCAATAATGATGAAAAGTGCGGCCTTTTTCTCTCATCGAGATAATTTAAAATATTAACTCTAGGAATTAAATGGGACGTTATTCATCTGTTAAACCCACTACCAGTATACTTTATAATGATAGACCAATCTTAAATATCGAAGTAAATTGCTTTATGTAATATATGAAATTTAGGGCTATGTAATTTCACATTTTGCTTAATTTTCTTTTTGATTTTCATTCTTATTTATTCGGCTTTTTATACATTTTGGAATTCATTAATTTTCAAAAAGAATATGAATGTATTGTTCTTTTATGCGCTCTATCAACGTTTTCCTAACGCACGCGCATAAAAGACCTATACGAAATACAAAATGAATTTTAGGGTTAGCCAAAACCCCAGTATTCACGTTTGGTCATTGATGTATTGATTTCTATTATCTATATCATTAGTATATTCGGACGCACCTTTCGATGATAATATTGTTATACTATTTATATATATCCTTCAACTTCTTAGACATTTTCCGATTAAGAGAATTCCCGATTCCCGAAAATATTATGTTAGATATGTAAAATGAAGGGGGAGTTAAAAAGGGTACATCCTATTGATTTTCATAAATATATTCAGTATGAAGTTATCTTTCTGGTTACCATATTTTCAAGGTTGGAGTCTTCATAAGTTATATATGATATATCCTAATACCACTTGACTTGAAAATATTTCTAGGCCAAAGGATCTTACTAAAATGAAATAATACATTTCTAAAAAACACATTTATCATTTTGAAGTTCATTTTTTAAAATATTTATGCCAATATAAT
This sequence comes from Cordylochernes scorpioides, assembly GCA_030710605.1. Classification (NCBI taxonomy): domain Eukaryota; kingdom Metazoa; phylum Arthropoda; class Arachnida; order Pseudoscorpiones; family Chernetidae; genus Cordylochernes; species Cordylochernes scorpioides. The sequence continues at coordinate 66,140,197 of CP092869.1, forward strand.
TATACATATCTATCTTTTTATTCCTTAATTAGATAATATAAAAATTTTAAAAATAAAAAACCCTAAACGCTTCATAATCCAAATGGCTCAGTTATATCCTGAAGATTCGCCAGTAAGTCTGAAATATTTATCATTTTTATATTGTTTTTTCGATTAAACAGGTATGTTCAACATTTTCCATATTCTATAATAAATTTAGTATTTAGATTCTCTAAAAGATGACTATATTTATGGAATTATCATATTATACGGAAATTTACCATATGAGAAGGAGATTTTGTAACGTGAAATATTATTTGATACATGTAATTTACTCGCTCTAAGATTGAATACATAACTTCATTTTCTGATATAGAAACTGCCTTTAAATTCAAACATTATCTGTTTGTACGTAATTTATAAAATTTAAGGATAAACTTTGTAACAATAAGTTATTTCTAGCAATAGTAAATTAGGTCTATCTCTGTCTCTATTAGAAAACATCCTACATAAGCTTGTTGTTTATTTTCTGAAAATAAATAAGTCAAGTACTTTTTATTTGACTGATTAAGAGTACGTTTTTATATCTCGTGAAGAGTGATTTGAACGCCTCTTTAGCTGAAAGTACTCAGCCAATATTTGAACATTCAGACTGATTAGCTTATATTGTTCGTATTCAGGCTGAGTATGAAAAACATGTGGACACTATGTGCCAATTTTACCTGCCTCATATATCAACAGAATTTCACATCTTAACAATGTGGAATTCATTGATATGATATGGCATTAAAATATGTAAATTTCGCCTCCTGCTCAGTCCCGTTTAATGTAAGACCAGGCATGAAAAATAATGAACACTTTCGCTTTAAAAAAAAGTATCAATACAGTCAAGCCAGTCCATATAGATATGCCTCGACCTATGCCGTGCCTGCTCTCTCAACGCCTCCTACCTATCATGATGCCAGCGAGAAATTTTAAATATAAATATACGAAATATATTGCAAAATTTAGATTAAAAATAGAAAAAAAATTAATTTGTCGAATTTGCCTTCCATTTCAGTGCAGAGTACTTGAGTGCCTGAAACACAGTAAAGAAATCATCAAAAAATGACAAAAAAATATAAATTATTTTATAAAAATAGCAATATATATATATTAAAATAAAAAGGCATATATTGGATCAAGCTATCATTTATTTATATTAATATTTCAGTTGGCTGAACGCCAAACTTTATGAAGGTTGGCGTTCAGTCAACTGAAATATTGGTAAAAAATAAATGATAACTTGATCAAATATATGCCTTTTTATTTAAAGGTTCATTTATGGATTGCTCTATTTTCAAATATATATATATATATATATATATATATATATATATATATATATATATTTAATTCTTGAGATAAACGCATTTTCTTCCAATATATGCGTATTTATTGCCAAAATGAATAAATATATCATGTACCTGAATAGGGCACCTATCTCTTTAAATATACATCAGAACAAAGCATTATTTTATCACCCTAGTGAAAGATTAACTAATGGGGATGAAGAATGATCTACAGCACCAGTTTTGGCAAATTTCAGACATTATCCTACTTCCCTAACTTTATGTGGTATTCTAGCCTGAATATTGAACCAGGAATGAAAGCTCAAGTTTCACTAAGAGGACATAGCGCTTCAAATTAAAATTGAGAAATGATAAATATTATTGAAAAGAGGTTCATTTAATGTTAATTAGATGAATTAAATTCCGGAATCAATTTCCAATTCGATAATTATTTAAAACTACAAAATGATGAAATAATTATTTAAAAATAAGAAATACCTATATAAATAACAATCTAGACCCCTTAAAACCTTTCAAATGTTAATGAAGCTATTATTGCACTTTACATGGCTAAGTACCCCTTTGAGGTTGGTAGTATCCGTTTCAAAAATCTAGGTATTGGATTATTATCCCGTCAAATAAGAGATGAATAAAGTATTAAAAATGATTCCTGAAAATAATTTGAAACCTTTATCAAGGCTCCATTGAAAACATTTGAAGATATAATATCCATTCGATTATATAAGGAATAAAAACGGCTGTATCTGTGATATTTCCTTCGCTTATACGCAGGCCACAAAATAAAATGACCTACGCATTCGTCAGAAGCTTCTAAAAAAGGAGAGATCAAATGAGGAGAAATTTAATAAACAGCAACTACATGAATCTATCACGAATTGTGACCATTAACCGTCAATATTACCATGAAATTCTAAAGGAATATTACTCTAAACAACATGACATTTATTGGAACCATTCGTTTAACTCTAAAAATATAATATTGATTTACTTCCTCGTAAAATTGTATAATAGTAGACCATTCACACTATACTCAACTTGATTCAATGTAATATATTAGGGAATATGTTTTACAAACTATAGAGTTCCTCACAATAAGTTTCCTTCTAAATTTTAAAATGATAGTTTTCAAACGATAATCGCTGATATCTACTTCAAATTGAAGGTAAGTTGGCATGTCACAAATAACACCTGTAGTCCAAACTATAGAGATGACAGGAAGATCTATAAGATATCTATAAGTTGACATGTCATATATGTCATCGATACCTGTAGTTCACACTATAGATATGACAAGAAGATCTATAATATATCTATAAGCTGACAAAATGGTATTTACCAGGAAGGTAGTACCGCACGGATGGAACAGATTACTGATGGCTGCCAACGATCATTCTCCTTCTGCTGCAAAATATAATTTTTTTATAGATCGAGAGTAATTATAAAACAAACAAATATATTCTTACCTATCATCCCTATTTGTGAATTTTAGACATCTATTATCATAAGTTTTTAAATAAATAGAGGGACTAGCATTCATCATTACTCTTCACAGAAAATTGAGGAATTTGTCTTTCTCGAAGGGAAAACACTTTTTATAATTTTTCTTCTGAATTAATTCACAGTTATATATATAGTGTGAATGTATTCCGAAGGTAAATAATTATTGTAATATTTATATAAAAATAAGCAAACCTTAGTTAATATGAACTTAGCGCATTATAAAATTTAGTTAATTTTTTTGTTTGCATTTTTTATTAATTAAGAAACATTTAGTATCATTCCAATGACAATTACTTTCAATTTCATTACATTCAATTACAATAATTTAATTTACTAATAATTTTTGAATATTTTTACAAAATATGTAATATATATTCACTCATGGACAAAACTTAAGAAGGTTGTACCTTTTAAAATCAATGGGGATTCAGACAATAACTCTGAAAGATAATTGATACACAGCGACCTTTATTGAATAGACAACACAAGACAGAGGAGATAGTTTTGGTCTCTTCCTCTTTAAAAGAAATCATACGACAGGCGAGCCATTAAACTTCCTTAAGTTTTGTTTGTGAGTGTATATTTTCGTTCTCACTTTCTATCCTGCTACAAATAATAAAAAGAACTACTTTAGTTTTTCATCAGTTTGAAATATCAATTAATTTTAAAATATGATATGCTTATAAAATGTTATTCTATATTTAGAACATTGCGCACTTACCCTCTTAAATATTCCCATAAGGATGGACCTCCTTATGAAGATTCCCAGAATAGAGAACGCACTAAGAGATTTGATCATGTTGGCAAAAAAGATCGTGATTATATTTTTTTAATCTCTTAAATTTCGAATGGTAGTGGAATGAATGGAGGGTCTACCATTTTATGTTCCAACTCATAGAAGCTAAATGAGTTATAGTAGAACGGGTGTAATTGTATATCCGCATAACCGAATTCACTATTGGATCCGAGTCTTTGCTCAGGATCTCTTTTAAGAAAGGCTCTCAAAATGGAATATGCCCTGTAAGAGAGATATCTCGGAATATCAATGGGCTTGTGAATTATTGCCTCCTTGATGTAATTATCCTCATTCTCGCATGTTCCTTGAGGCAAAAAAGGATGGAACCCTAACAAAAGTTCAAAGATAACTGTCCCTATTGCCCAGAAATCAACCGCCTTATTGTAATCCAGGTCCTGGATAAATTCTGGCGCCTTGTACATTTCTGTCCCAGCATTACTGCGGTAATTTTGATCAGGACCTTCCTCCCGACAAGCGCCATAGTCGGCGAGTTTAATATGGCCGTCGTTATTTACTAGGATGTTCTCGAGCTTCACATCTCTATGGATAATTCCGTGTGTGTGAAGATAGTTCAGAGCTATTATAGCCTCCGCTGAGTAGAAACGGGCATAATCTTCTGGCATCCTACCCATCTGTTTGGAATAATGGTAGAGATCTTTTCCTTTGACGAGATCCATTATGACATAAGCTATCTCGTCGGTTTCAAAGGAGGCAGCTAGGCCGATTAGGAATGGAAATCCAATAGATATCTCTAGAACCTTTTTCTCAATTTCATAATCCTCATCAAAACCTTCATATTTTATGATTGTTTTTAAAGCAAAGTGTTCTTTGCTAATTTTATCTTTCACAAGAAAAACTTGTCCAAAGCCGCCTTTCCCTAAGAGTTTTACAGGTTCATAGGCTTCCAGAATGAAGCTATCAAATTCGGTTGTATCGATAGCTATGGATCCTTCATGAATAATCTGACTGGTATTGGGAATTTTCACGCGGTGCTTTCTGCGGAAACGGTTAAAGAAATTTCTTAAGGCGTTAGGGGGTCTTATCCTTTCAGGTCGAGCTTCCTTTGGTTGGTTCCTGGAGTTCGATTTGCCCATCTTGTGCGAGAATTATTCTTGATTTTCTCTTTAAAGGACCGTTTCTATATAATGTTTTATTTGTTAAAAATATTTTTTAATTCTATTATTAAAAAAATTCAATTTTCAATTTCTTTTTCAAACCTATATATTTCAGAATTCAAAATTTTCTGATTCTGCTCTATTTCAAAGCCTACATCCCAAAATTTCAAATGAATTTATAAATTGGCTGCTGTAAAAAGAAGTTCACATAATAACGAACAATACTACAACCACACTACGGCATGACAAGATTTAAATTATCTGTAATTCATTCAGGTTTTTCAATTTAAAAAATAGCTTTAAATCATTTTTATTTATTTTATTATTAAATCATTTCAAATTACTACATATATATGTTATGAATATTTTGTGTTGTTGTTAGATTAGGCTTGATAAGACAAAGGATCGATAAGATAAAGGGTTGAGGTGCAGTCGTGATAAAAAAAGATAAATATTTACCGTCAAGTAGCTTTTATTTTCAATTACTTGAGGAAAGATTATACATTTGTTAGTTTTCACATTATATAGAATTTATAATTTAATCCTATACTAGTGATTTAAAAGGATTGATTGGTTAACTACGCATATTTACAACAAAATTATACAACTAAAACTGAAAGTCTTTCTAAAAACGATGATAACAAAAATAAAAATTATCAATTAATAAAATAAAGTATATATTTTTTAAAATATAGAAATTTTTGAGGTTTTAGATTATATAATATTTTTAGATTATATAATATTTCCCCCCTGTGAAAAGATTCTAAAAAAATAAAATTTTAAAATAAAATTGGTAATTAAAATAATTAATTAAACGAAATCAATAAATCTTTAGAAATAATTAAAAATGAAACAATAAAAATCAATACGCACATTTTTTCAAAATAAACAAAAGAAAGTTTGTTTACAAATAATTTATATAATTATGAAATTATAATAAAGTATATATAAGAAATATTAATGAGTAAAATAAATCAAAAATGTATATGAAGCAAAAAAGGTATTTAAAATTTGAGTAATTATCACATTATGGTAGTTACACTTCAAAGTATCAAAAGCAGTAGAAAATGTTATTTTTACATGGTTGAGTAATGAAACGCTAATAGATATATGGAGTGACATTAAGTTATTTGTGAAGGCTTAAGAATTGGTGCTGATATTTGTTCTTCATTGTCCGTGTCCAAAATATGGCCTTCCTGTAAAAAACATGGTTTATCATCAATATCTATTAACTTTGTGTTAGAATTTTGGTTTACTATAAAGTCATTTTCTATGTTAGTGCTATAGTGAAGTAGAAAATCTGCTCCTGGGTAAAATAATTTAAGCTTATTAGAGTGTATAATTTCTGTTTGTTTTCATTGGGGAAATTGGGTTTATTAATTTCATATGTGACTGGAGAAAGTTGTTTTAAAATAGTAAATGGGCCTATATATCTTTGTGTTAATTTACCAGTGTTTGGATAAATAAAGGTTTTTACTAATACCTGATCTCCTTCTTTAAAAATGGGTTCTGGGTGTTTAATATCATAAAGTTGTTTGCTGTGTTCATGGGATTTTATGGTTCTTTCAATGGCTAATTTTCTTGCTTTTTCAATTGGTGTATGTGTTACTGTGTCATGTTCTATATACTGTGGTTGTATTCCATAATATAAGAATTTAGGAGTAAAACCTGTTGTGGTATGTACTGTTTCATTATAGCTTTCAGTAATTTTAGGAATATATTTTGTCCAAGGAATCTTTAAATTAGCATTATATTCACATCTTAACCTATTAATGATAGTGGAATTTAGTCTTTCTACTTTTGCATTTGTTTCTGGATGATGGGAACTGGTGAGTAGATGCTTAACATTATTTCTTTCTAAAAAGTGTTTAAATTTTCTGCTAAGAAAAGCTGCATTTCTGTCAGTTATTAATATTTCTGGTTTATTAATTTGGAATAAATTTCTCAAACAAGTTATATAAGAATCAGTTGATACAGATTTTGTTGGAAAAGCCCAAAGGAATCTACTATGGTGATCTACTATCATATGGATACTGTGTCTTGTTGTCCCATAATTATGTAACCCGCCCAATGTATCTAGAGAAAAAATGTGATTTGGGTGTGTGGCTATTGGCATCTGTTGTAGTGGTCCATAAACAATTCTGTTATCCCTAGATTTATTAAACTGGCAAGTTTCACAATGTTTGGTGTAATTGGCAATATCTCTAGTCATATGTGGCCAATAATAGTGTGGAGAATTTATTTTAGTCATTTGAGTTGTTCCAATATGTCCATGCTTTATATGTACTTTGCTTAATAATTTCTGTCTTAGTGTCTGTGGTACATAAGCTCTTTTAAAACCCTTCTTGTTAATCATATAAAGGCCATTTTGTATTTTAATTTTAGCACTACTAATTTGTTCTGTGGATTGGTGTTCTTTTAACTCATTATATGTTAGGTAAAATGAGACAGGTGCTCTTGATAGCATGTCTGCTTCTATATTATTTAATCCTTTAATATGTTTTATGTCAAAGCTATATTGAGATAGGATTAAGGACCATCTAAATAACCTACCTTGTGGGTTTTTTACATTTTTGATCCATTTTAAAGGTAAGTGATCTGTGTGCAAGGTAAAATATATGTTGTGTAGATATGTATGAAATATTTGTACTGAATTAATGATAGCTAATGTTTCAATTTCTGAGGCAGTATAATTCTGTTCATATGGGTGAAGTTTTCTTGAAAAATAACCTATGGGGTGTAAAATGCCTTGTTCATCTGGTTGTTTAAGAACTCCTGCTACTCCTAGACCCGACGCGTCTGTGAATAAATGACATGGTTTTGATGGGTCATAAATATATAGTACAGGTTGTGATATGAGTGCATTTTTAAGTGTTTGGAAGGCTTGTTCATGTTTCGCACTCCATAACCAAGGAGCATTTTTTAACAACAGTTCATTCAAAGGTGCCCTAATTTGCGCATAATGGGGAATAAATTTATTATAAATATTTATGGTGCCTAAAAATCTCTGTAAGGTTTTAATGTTATATGGTCTATTTAATTTTAAAATTGCTTCAATATTTGTGTTATTTGGTGTATATTTTCCTGAGTTAATAGTGTATCCTAAGAATTGTATTTCTTTTTGTAAAAATTTGCATTTATTGAGATTCAGCTTTATATCCTCTTGTTCGAATATACCTAATATGTCATCTAAATGTTTAATGTGTTCTTCATAAGTTTTAGAGTATAATAATATCATCAAAATAATTTAAGGCATAGTGTATGTTGTGTTTAGTGAAAACTGATTTCATAATCCTTTCAAATTGTGAAGGTGCATTTTTTAGACCATATGGAAGTCTGTTCCATTCATAACATCCTAATTGTGTTACAAAGGAAGTTTTATGTCTATCTTTTTCATCTATGGGTATATGCCAGTATGCATTTTTAACATCTAGAATAGTGTATATTTTTGACTGTGATAACCTATCTATAATTTGTTCTATGAGTGGAATTGGTGTATGTTCTGGAACTGTTTTTTGATTAAGTTTCCTATAATCTATACAGAGTCTTGTGGGGTGATTTGGGTTATCAGATTTTTTATTCACTAATAATGCAGGAGAACTATAGGGGCTAGATGAGGGCCTAATAATATCATATTTTAATAATTCAGTTATTTGTATTTCAGCATTATTGTAAAAATATGTCCTATATGGCTTTTGTGCTATGGGAATATTATCTAAAAGAGATATGCAAATTGGGTTAGTCTTTATGTGTCCTATATCAAAATTGTGCTTAGAGAAAACATTTTTATATTTATGCAATATATCTGAAATTGTTTGATCAGAGAAATTTGGATTAATATTTACTTTACTAAAGTCTAAATATGAATTATAATTTGTTATAGAGCCCGGTTGTCGCATACTGTGATATGAGTTATAATCAATAATGGGATTTGAATTAGGATCTATAAGTTTAACATTTGTAGTTGGCATATCAAAAGAATTGAAATTACACAATGGGTTAATCTTTAAAAGAGATGAATTTTTAACATAGTATGGGTCTGGAATACATAGGGTAGTGGCATATGACTTCTGATTATCAGTTTTTGGATTAAAAGAATACAAGAATTTATAATTTTGGAAAAGAAGGTTTTTTGAGAAATCTATTTGTAACTTAAATATATAAAATGTTGGTAAACCTAAAATAAGATATTCTATTGGACTATCACAAAAACAAACATTTCTTGATACTTGGTAATTTTACCTAAGCTAAGCCTAACCAATATTTTGTATAATGGGTAAGTAAATCCTTCTACCTGACCTATTCTTTCTTTTGGGGAATTATCTAAAATTTTATAATAAATATGGTTTAAGTATTTTAAAGGGATAATGGAAATAGATGATGCAGTTTCAAGTACACAAGGTAAGGATATTTGGTTTATAAATACAGAAAAAAGTAATAATGTTCTACCTGGATTGATGCGCTTCGGATGATTATTGTTCTTAAGTGGGCAGTCTCTATGGAAATGGATCTGGTTGGGTAGCTGGTGAGATGCACATATCTTGCAGGGGTATGGAGGCTGGTTTATGGATTTGTGGGGTTCTTGTTGGTGATGAGTTGCTGCTGCTGTCCTGGGAAAAGGCTGGTATTGATGAGCTTTGGAGGAGTTGGAGTTAAATTTTTTTACTGGAGTGCTTGTACTGGTAGAGGGTTGTTGGGGTTCTTCTTCTTTATTTGTTGATAATTTTAATTGGGTTGTGATTTTATACCATTCTGAAGGTTCTTGTACTCTTGCAGCTATTAGATATTTTTTTAGGTGATCTGGCATTCCATCTGTAAGTGCTTCTAGTAAAAGTGTTTTTTCAAGATTAAGTTTATTGGCTAAGGCAGATTTTTCTTTAAAATATTGTTCAAGATCATTATTATTATTATATTTTAAATTTAGAAACCTACTGAATAAATTTGAATCTTTAATTGTGAAATATGATGTTAATTTTTGTTCAATTTCCCCCCAATTATATATATCTTGTAGTTCTTCTATGTAATAACTGAATGCTTCTCCCTCGAGATAATTTGAAATATTATTTAGTTTAAAATCTTCATCAAGATGTTTCTGTAAACATTTTTTGTTAAAGAATTTGAGCCAAGATATTATGTCTAAATTTTGACCATTAAATTTCGGTATTTCTATAGTATTTGGATTTGGCGTCATGGCGTGTTCTACATTCCTTTGTTTGCGAGACATTTTGTAAAAATAGTTTTATAAAATTTGAATAATTTATAGAGCAATTGGGTTGAAAATTCAGGTAATCCTGCCGGCTTATTGTTATGAATATTTTGTGTTGTTGTTAGATTAGGCTTGATAAGACAAAGGATCGATAAGATAAAGGGTTGAGGTGCAGTCGTGATAAAAAAAGATAAATATTTACCGTCAAGTAGCTTTTATTTTCAATTACTTGAGGAAAGATTATACATTTGTTAGTTTTCACATTATATAGAATTTATAATTTAATCCTATACTAGTGATTTAAAAGGATTGATTGGTTAACTACGCATATTTACAACAAAATTATACAACTAAAACTGAAAGTCTTTCTAAAAACGATGATAACAAAAATAAAAATTATCAATGAATAAAATAAAGTATATATTTTTTAAAATATAGAAATTTTTGAGGTTTTAGATTATATAATATTTTTAGATTATATAATATATATATATATATATATATATATATATATTCTTTTTCAAATATAGTTATGAAGCACATTTATTACATTTAGAAAAAAATGTATCATCTTTACCATTTACAAATATAGTTACACCAGAAACCGCGAGAGATGCTGATTGCGAGTGATAGTGGCAAATTTTCAAATAAAATTGCAACTAATATTTATTTTAATTTAAAATTGAACAAGAAACCTTTCCGGTAGTATATGAACCAACCTTCCAAACTTTCATGGCGATTAGATGAATAGTGTTTGGTTAGATATAAAGATAGACATACATTTATTCAAACATTGATAACTTTATTATCCATAAACATATGTGCATAGGTAGCAGATTCTATTTCAAACGTTAATGAACGCTAGTGTTGAAAATTAGTGAAGTTTGAAAATAAGATAAAAACACAAAATATGTTGTTTGGTGCAATAACTTTAGTGAAACGAAGAAAGAAAACTTTTATTGTTATATATATTTATTATTATATTCATTTATATTTGACTGTGCTGCTCTGTCTGAGGAAAGACAAAAACTAAATGATAAAACGGTGCAACTTTGTCCTTCATTTCCGGCACTAATTAATGAAATATCAAATAATAGGTATATAGCGATGGCGATATTTGGATTCCACAAGACTATATCCCGGAAAAAGGCCGCACAGTGTTCTCCCAATCCCTTGTGAACTGCCGAATCCTGTATAGGGCGAGAGGCCCTAAATAAAGGCTTTGTTGTTGTATATTCATTTATATATATATATTTGAATATTTAATCAAAAGAAATAAACACAAAAATATTAAATTAAATGAATGCAATAAAGAAGAATATAATGCAAATTATTTAAATTCAAAACAACTATGATGATGACAACTTGTGAATTACAGAAGCAAAATATCTTCACAGAATATTTCACGCTGATATATTACACCATCTTCCCGCTACATGCAAATATATCTTGAAGGAGGTCTCCGATTTCTTGGTAGGTTTCTTCTTGGGATGGGTTCTTTATTACTGGCTTCGGGATCCGGTGAACGAGATGACTCCCTTGAAATGCCTCCATCATTCTGGTCCACGAGTCCAGAGTCCCGCTGCTGTCTGGCTGTTTCTATAGGCAGCGATTCACTTCTGCCTCTGTTGGGCATATCAGCCTCAGGAACGATGATATCAGTTTTTTCTCTTTGGCGTCCATATTGTCGATCTTCATCTCCACCATTCTCCCACCTCTTCCTTATTTGATCTCTATGATAACTTTTGACCTGTCCGTGTATTAAAACTGTATAGACTCGGGATCCTTTTCTCCTCACTATTCTGCCTGGAATCCAACGATCACCGCCTCTAAAATTTCGACACCAAACCATTGCATCTATTCCAAACTCATCTTGTTGAAATCCGTGGTCGTATTTCATTTGCCTGGCCTGCTGCTCCTTTACTCTTGATTCCAGATTTGGATGTATAATTGATAGGCGGGTTCGAAGGGAACTCCCAATAAAGAGTTCTGACGGAGTCTTCTTGGTTGTTTCATGAGGGGTGCTACCATATGCCAGCAACATTTTTGATATCGTGTCATGAATGGTATCCCCAGGTTTTATTTTATTTTTGTCTAACGCCATTTTTATCATCTTGACAGCTCTCTCTGCCAGGCCATTGCTCTGAGGATGGTACGCAGAAATCAGTGTTTGATTTATCCCATTATTATTATTTTTATTTCATATCACTACCCGTAAACTGAGGGCCATTATCTGACACCATTTCTTCCGGTAAGCCATAAGAAGAAAAAGTCGTCTTAATTGCTCAATTGTTTTTGCTGAGGTTATTTCTCTCATTGGGAATGCCTCGACCCACTTAGAATGACTATTCACGACAATTAGCCTCTTCACACTCCTTGGTCCAGCTCCAGCAATTATTTTGGTGAAGCAGCTCGTGAAGAGGCCTCAATAGATCCAGTTGATTTGGAATAAATTTTCCATAATAATTCACGACAATTATCTTTGTTTGCATAATCAATATGGATCCGCTGCCAGGGTCTAACTGCCCAAATCCAAGGTTGCCACTTCACACTATTTGGACCATCTTGAACCTGTTGGCAGTTTCTACACCTGTTTTCCAGGAACTCAATCTCATTGTCTAGATTCGGCCACCAAAAATGAGACCTTGCCACAGACTTCATTTTGCTCATGCCTGAATGGGTCTCGTGTAAGCAACTCAACAAGTTCGGTCTGAGAGAGGAAGGAATAATGACCCGCATCCCCCACAATAGACACTCTCCGTACACAGTCAGCTCCAGTTTTCTCTGAAAGTAAGGTCTGAGGTGGTCTGGCACCCTCTCAGGCCAGCCATGCTGGGTATAGGAATTCTCTATTGATAATACTTCATTCTTTTGAGTTTCAATTCTAATTTCTTCAGCCGTGATTGGCAAATCCTCCATGTAGGACAGTGCATAAATGTTATCCAGTCTCGATATTTCCCCAATCCCAACTGGAAGACGTGACAGAAGATCTGCATTTCCATGATCTTGAGTTATTTTAAACTTGATATCGTAGGTATAAGCAGACATAATTATCGCCCATCTCTGTAATCTCGAAGTTGATAAATTAGGAATTCCCGATTTTGGGCCTAAAATCGACAAGCGGCTTATGATCCGTTATCAGGGTAAAACGTCTCCCATAAATAAACTGATGGAATTTGGTCACTCCATAAATTATTGCGAGAGCTTCCCTCTCAATCTGAGAATAGTTGCGCTCGGCTCCTGATAGGGTCCGAGAGGCAAACATGATCGGTCTTTCCTGGCCTCCGATGACAGGAGACAGAACCGCGCCAATTCCAATCTGGGATGCATCCGTGGCCAAAAACAAAGGCAATGTGGTGTCGTACGGAACTCAAACCCTCTCAGAGGTAATGCAACTCTTACACTTTTCAATAGCCTCTTCACACTCCTTTGTCCAGCTCCAGCAATTCTTTTTATTAAGCAGCTCGTGAAGAGGCCTCAATAGATCCGGTAGATTTGGAATAAATTTTCCATAATAATTCACCAATCCAAGAAATGACCTAAACTCAGAGATGTTTGTCGGACTCTTGGCCTTCTGTAAAGCTTGCACCTTGTGATCCAAAGGTCGGATGCCATCTTCCTTGATAAGATGGCCCAAATACTCGATTTCTTTTTGCACAAATTTACATTTATCCTTATTCAGTTTAATGTTGTATTTTTCCAAACGCAGAAACACAGTTTTCAATACAGCTAAGTGTTTCTCCACTGAAACCGTAGCTATCAGGACATCATCAATATAGCAAATAACGCCCTCTATTCCAGCCAGAACCCTATCCATCACAGATTAGAAATAACTAGGGGCATTAGCCAGCCCAAAAGGCATTCTCCTGAAACTGAAAAGTCCCTTCTGTGTGTCGATAGTTAAAAATGGCTGGGTGCTCGTTGCCACCTCTAGTTGCAGGTAAGCGCTGCTCAAATCTAATTTTGAGAAATATTTCGCCTTGGCCAAGATAGCAAACAAGTCTTGCTGAGTGGGGAGTGGATAAGCTGCTGTATCCAAGAATCTGTTCAAAGTTACCTTAAAATCACAGCAAATTCTCATTACCTTTTTTTTTTTTGGTACCACTACTACTGGAGTTGCCCACTGGCTACTCCTCACCTTATATAAGTATTCTCTTTGTCACCATATTTTCTAAAGCTTCTGTAACCGCCGTTCTAATCGCAAAAGGCACCGGTCGAGCCTTATGAAATATTGGGCTGACGTCACGAATATTCATTGAAAATGTGAATCCTTTTATGGGCTCAGCTGTGTCATTGAACAAAACTTGGTGCTCTTTCAAAAATTCAGCAATAGCAATTTCCGAAGGTATCTGGTTCACCGCAAAATAATCAATTTTCAACAAATTTATCCATTCTCTCCCCAGCAGGGCCTTTTTTCACCTTTGACTACTACTGCTCGAAGCATTGAAGTCTTGCCCTGAAATTCCATCTTAACGATAACTTCGCCCAGAATTGGTACAACTTTCCCGTCATATGTCTTGACGATCATTCCGATAGTTTTTAATTGTGCATTTGGAAGATACTTCTTGAAATCATTCTCCGATATCAAGGTTAGACAAATTCCCGTATCCAATTCAAAATCAAAAAAATTTCCTCGACTTTCAATCTTATGGTATAGGGAGGGTCACTTGTCGTAGTATTTATTCTATAATCGTGTGGTGTCCTCATGCATGTAATTTATTGTATCAATTCCTCCATCTCTCCCAGATCATCCATCTGATGTTTCCTTTTCTGTTGGCTCGCCTGTTCCCTAATAAGATATACTTCATGATTCCTACATACTGGGGCAATGTGACCTTTTTTCTGCACTTGAAACACACTGCGTCCTTTAATCTACAAGAGTCTCTATGCAAATTTCCACAATGTTTGAATTTTCTTTTTCCATTTTCGATTCTCTTTGCATATCAATGCGCAACTTATCCACGCTTTTTTTCCAATTCCCCTGCATGAAATAATTTAATATTCTGTTCTGCCGCCTCCATGGACAAAGCAATTTCCATCACCCGAGCCAAGGAAACATCTCCCTCAGACAAAATTTTCTTTTGGATTCTTGAATCGCTTAATCCGCACACAAACCTGTTTCTCAGAGAGTCCTCCAAAAAGTTGCTAAATTCACAAGTTGCTGCCAACCGCTTAATCGCTACCAAATACTGAGAAACACTTTCTTCCGTTTCTTGCATCCTTTTAAAAAATGAACTGCTAGACTATGATAGAACGTTTTGGGGAAAAATGAGTATTTAATTTTTCAGTAAGTTCCTCAAAGGTCTTATTTTTCGGATATTCTGGACTGCATAAGCTTTTTAAAACCTCATAGGCTTTTGCTCCAATAAGTGTCAGGAGATACGCCTTCTTTTTGTCCTCGCGCTAGCGTCTTCCAAAATTAAAAATTGTTCTAAACGTTCAAAGAACTTGCTAAAACTTTCAACCTCTTCATTAAATTCACTAAATTGGAAACAAGCCATTTGCAAGAGTATCAAAAATTAAATCCAAAAATAAATTCTTTTCTTCGGGTACTTACGCTTAGTTCCTCGTCGCCATTTGCAATAACTTTAGTGAAACGAAGAAAGAAAACTTTTATTGTTATATATTTTCATAATTATAATTATTTATATATATATTTGAATATTTAATCAAAAGAAATAAACACAAAAAATATTAAATTAAATGAATGCAATAAAGAAGAATATAATGCAAATTATATAAATTCAAAACAACTATGGTGATGATAACTTGTGAATTACAGAAGCAAACAATCTTCACAGATATTTCACGCTGATATATTATATTTGGCATTATCCTATTTTAGAATCCGCGCTCACTGTTTACAAAGTTGGGTAGTCAAACTTCGAAAAAAGCATACAACTGCCCCAGATATTCATAATACAGATTGGACATAATATTACCATATTTACATTTTAATCTTAACTCAGCCTCAACATTACTTTTTTTTCATTGCAGACATTTTATATAAATTATTTACTTATTCAAAACAAGAAGAAAATTTCATCCCCCCGTACCTGATGACGTGTCTGCCCTTTACATTCTCTTATCTTCACACCCCCCTCCCCCTATCTTCCCTGGCCTGGGGAATATCACCTTGTGTATTAACTTTGGTGGCGTGCTGTAACTTGGTCTATTTCAACAGTTCATTGTCAGCTTGCTATGACCATTGCAGGGCTCAAAAATCATCTACTTTGGTTAGAACCGAGAAAATCCCGATAATGACCTTTATGTTTAACATATATGGTATACGTTTTATTCACCTTTTGTTTAGCTTATTAGAGAGTCCCTTGAAAATAAATTAATTGGCTCTGTTTAGAAGTCCATCACAATGTTACCTTAATCAGCCAATCATATTTGAGTTCATCGGCCAATCAGCAGTGAGAATTACATAAATCTATATTAAATATAAGATTCTAGTAGTTCTTTTTGTAATGTTTTTTTTATATATATCTTGTGTGCTATGTGTGTGTCATATTCTCTATATTAACATTTAAAAATATATATTTCTGAGTTATATTCAAGAATTATTCTGAATATTATCCTCATTTTCTCTTTATATTAAAGGTATCCGAGAATTTGTTCTCATTCTGTAATAGAAGATGATTTACTCCGGTGTCGTAATATATCGTCTTCACAGTTCAATATTTATTGATATTTCCCATCGACCGAATAATGCTCTATTCGGC
>CP092869.1:66156972-66182976 GCA_030710605.1 Cordylochernes scorpioides
ATTTCTGATTAATTTTCTGATATCATGTATGTTCCAGATTAGCTTCTTAGATAATTTAGCATTTTACTTTTTCACTTATTAAAATCCATATAGCCATCAAATCCCCAACATTGTATTAAAGCAGATTCTTGTTCATTCTTGCACCTTTTTGTTTTGTGGATGCCTAATTCTCTGTAGTTCTGAACTATATAAGTAGGGCCCTTACATAGTCATCATAATGACTGTTCCTAATCTCGATATTGACAGAATGATCTTTAAGAGAGATACATAATCCCTACCTGAATTTTATGCGCGGGTGATGAATTTCGGGTGATGATGCAATATCTTTAACAGACAATGAGTAAGCATAATTCTTGTAGCTCGGTGGTTACATCGATATATCGGGAAAATAACTTAATTTTCATTGTTGAGAACCAAAATAATTCATTATCAACATTATTTAGTATATTTTGTACTACATTTATTATTTCAAGGTTGAATTATAACCAATGGGCGTGGCTTGAAAATACCTATACATATGACGCCTTTACGTCCCAGAAGATTATTAATTCTTAAATCTCCTACACATTTACATATGAAATAAAACCTCACCAACAATTATAAACTTTCCTTATTATATATTCCACCCATTATGCACTCATGGAAAAAACTTAAGGAAGTTTTATATAGGTCGTCTATTTTTTTAAGGAAACAAAGAGGTAATATTTTTCACACTTGATTATCTCGTGTGTCTTCAATAAAAGTCACTATGTATAAAATATTCTCAGAGTTATTGTCCCGCGATATAAATTCTAGAGAGTAAAACTTCCTTCAAGGTTTGTTCATTAGTGCATATATATTTTTAAAGCAGTGGTAGATAAGTCCTCGGAGTATTTTAGTGTGACATAGCGATGAAATCCTCACGACAAACTCCTTAGAAGGGAAACACTGGGTTGCACATCAGAATAATTTCACAAAAATTAAATTCCATTGAAATTTCTGTATTTTCACATGTGTATAAAGGTTGTCCTACATGATGCGACCACAGACTCTGTGTGAAGAGTTTATTGAGCTGTTTCAACATGTCACCATTCACTCTCCGGCTCAGTGGGGGTGGTGGTCTCCTCTGTCGCCACGGTGATGTTGGGGTTGACACAGCGGGGGTCTTCATACACCTTCTTCTGCTCACACATATGGGATTAATTATTGCTCAACTCCAACCTGTGTGTGTGAGTGCGGGTAAAACAACCTTGTAAGTACAAAGCCGAAATGCTTATACATGTGTGGATATATGGTCTGGGAATGCCAATTAATTCAAGGTGAAATTGAAAAAGTCGTTCAAATTACTGCAAATATTTCTCATAATGAGTTTCTATCCATTTTATTAATTTCTTAATTTTAGAATTTGAATGTTTAATTTGAATTTTAGTTGTAAGTATCCATGCTATCTCTTATTTGACTATGTAATAAAGTAGTTCAAATCTCAAATTCTCTCTCTCTCTCTCTCTTTCTGTATATTTGTAAACACGTCTTTTTATATAAGAATTAGTCGATGTTTTTAATTAAGCCTATTGAAGAGTGATTATCGCTTGAAAGCTAGAATTTTATAACAAAAAAAAATACTTCATTGTGAGGAATATTTATAATTCTTAAAACGAATTTAAAAATAATGCGATATTTGTAGACATGTTTAGGAAAAGCAATCACATCCCTCTACATATCATGGCCTCTCACTATATGCGTAGAACGGTGATGTACTTAAAGTATAGGTTGCCACAAATCTCCACCCAACTCACTTACCTGGTATTATATATGCAGACAGCTGGTGTACTTACAATACAAAGGTATCGACCATCTACGAGAGGGGTTGTGAAATCGAAGTCGCCCATGTACCGATGAGGGCCAAAGTACGAAACCATGGTATACAGGTTGGCCTTTTGTCTGAATTTGACAGTACTGATGTCGTGGCTCATTCTTTATCCTTTTTTATCATAACTAGCAAAGGTTTTACTAGTGTGATAAACAGTGAATGATGTTAATGAACAAATAAAGGGAGAGGTGCCGCTTTTAACATATTAATTTTATCTTCCCGCAATTTTATGCTGTATACTTATAGGTAGAAATCTTTTTAAGCCCATTATGCTTACAAGTTGACAAACCCCGTTTGGTTACTTTCATTCACTGATAAATTGGGACTTGTATAAGAATAGGGTGGGTATTGCTGAAATTTACTTGTTTGTAGTGCAGTAGGAACATGATGAGTGGACACTATTTCTCTAGAGGAGATATCTCTACAAATATTCGTTTTTCTCTCATTACCAAAATTATTATTTTTCGAAATTAGCAACTCTCCGGTAAGAAAAGACCTCTCTCTCTAAAGTGCATTTTGACTTTGAAACTAGGTGTCATTCTTCAAGAGAAAGAGGTTCCACTGTGACTTCTTCATTGTGGCCCTGTGTTTATACATTTATTTAAGTTTTAAAACTCTTTATTCAGACATCATAATTAACTATTAGAATTATAATCCATTGTATCAATTAGATTAATTAAATCTCCGAGGATGAGTTTCTTCATTACACTATTAACGAGTTTAATAGTGTTTATACATGTATGTGTAATAAAGAAGCTTTGGAGATTTTTATTTAATTAATCTATTATAATTAACTACATAGCATCATTTACATAGTAATTATTACATATGAAAATATACATAGCTGTATATAGATAGTAATTTCAGTTTTACATGAGGCAAAATTTTAGTCAAGCAAAGTATGGTTGAATATAGAGACATTGAGAGTATATTTTTACACCATATATATATTGCCACGTTTTTATTTTTAAAACGCTAATTTTAGTTTAGTAAAACTTTATTTTTAAAGTTTATTATTTTAAAAGTGAAATGTTTGTTAATGAAATAGACATTTTGCCTAAACTCATTTATTGCTGCTTTCTTTTACAAGCCATTTGTTTATGTGTATTTTTGCATATCGTTTTTATTGAGTTTTTACTAATTTAGTATGTACATCATTGACTTTTGATGAATGAGAAAAAGAAATTGAAAATAAACACATGAAAAATTAAAATAACATTTTAAAGGAAATTATGTACAATTGAAAATTGTTTCTGTAACGTCTCATATTCCCCTTCTTGAAGCATTTATTCTCGGGTAATAAATGGTCGAAGTTGAGATATGTGAACGCGTCTTGCTTGCTTTTGGTCTTTCAGAGAGATATCGTAGGTTACATCAGATATCTTTTTTTGAATGACAAATGGTCCTTCATATTTTGGTGATGTCTTGATGAGACAAGGGTCGTTGAAGGCAATTTTTCTTATGACTAAGTCTCCTTCTTTAAAGACATACTTGGGGTGATGGCTATCGTGTTTAATCTTCCACTTACTTCTAAATTGTTCTGTCCGCAGGCTAGCTTTCTTCCTGGCTTCTTCAATTGTAATTGGAGTTTGGTCGGCAAATTCGGGTACATTACCGATTCCATACATTAAGAAAAGCGGTGAAAAACCAGTCACGTCATGTGGTGTGGAATTATAATTTTTGACAACTTGCGGTAACAATGAGCTCCATTTACATCTAGGTTTCTCTAGAACAGCTATTCTCAGTTTTGTCATTATCGTATCATTTAATTTCTCACAAATTCCATTGCACTGAGGATGATAAGGCGAAGTATATGTGTGTTTAATTCCTTGTGAAGAAAGAAATTTGTTGAACTCTTTTGATATAAAATTTTTGCCATTATCTGTTAAGATAGTATTGATCGAATTAACAGATTTGATTATCTTATCAAGACATTGAGTGACAGCTTGAGCAGTGTTTGTTATTGTGGGATATGCCCATAGATAACGAGTTGCGTGATCAACAAAAACTTGAATGAATTTATGCTTTGTGTTAGCTGCTGCTGTTCCCAGTACAATAGTGTCACAACCGATCATTTGTAATGGTTGGATATTTGACGTTGGAGTGATCATTTCTCCTAAAGTTGGTTCATGTCTGACCTTCACTAGTTGACAAGATTTACAAGATCGAACATAATTCTTGATATCAGTTGTTATTCCTTTCCACCAATAACATTGAGTTATAAGTTTGCATGTTTTGGTTATTGATGGGTGACTCAATGAATCGTGATATTCTTCCAATATTTTTTTGGTAAGCGAGTTTGGGACAACTGCTTTAAAAACTCCTTTTTGTTTGATCATTACCACACCGTCGTGAGTGTGGGAATTTTTCAAGAAACTCAAATCTGAATTTTGTTGGTGTTCTTGAAGTTCTTGAGTCGCAATGTTAACAACTGGGAGTCTTGATAAGGCGTCAACATGAGTTTGTTGCTTTCCAGAACGATGAACGATGTTACATGATTTCGAGGATAAACTAAGAATCCATCTAAAATACTTAGGTTTCGGTTTCTTCATGGTGAAAAGCCATTGGAGCGCCGCATGATCAGTGATGATTTCAAATGGTTGGTTTTCTATGTATACATGAAAGTGATCAGTTGCTTGTATTACGGCTAGGCATTCCATCTCATAAGCAGAATAATTCTCTTGGTGTGGTTGCAGTGTTTTGGAGTAATAAGCAATTACATGTTCCTCATTGTCTGGACCAATTTGTGTTAGGATTGCTCCAATTCCATATTTGGAGGCATCTGTATAAACTCTAGAGGGGTAGTCCGGGTTGTAAATAGCAAGGACAGGTTTTGTAGATAGTGCCATTTTAAGTTTAGCGAACGACTCCTCTACTTCCTCATTCCAGATGAAGGGCTGATTCTTCCGAGTGAGTCGAACCAAGGGGAATGAAATTTTTGAAAAGTCCTTCACAAATTTTCTGTAATAATTTGCCAATCCCATGAACTGACGAACTTTCTTTACAGTATCAGGTCTTGGAAAGTCTTGAATAGATTTTACTTTTCCTGGATCAGGTTTTAATTGATTGTGACTGATGATATGTCCGAGGTATTTTACTTCAGTTCTTCCAAAAATACATTTCGACAATTTTAATTTCATGTTGTACTGTCTTAATTTGTCAAAAACTTTACTAAGAAGCTCTATGTGCTCTTGCCATGTTTTCGTGTACACCAATATGTCATCTTGGAAAGAGCAAGTTCCTTTCCATAATAATTCACCTAGAATATGTTGGATTATCCTTTGAAACGTTGAAGCAGCATTTTTTAAACCAAAGGGCATCACTAAAAACTCATAATGACCATCGTTTGTGACGAATGCAGTTTTTTGAATAGATTGCGGGTCCATTTCGATCTGCCAATAACCCCAGGCAACATCAAGGGTAGAGAAGAATCTGGATCCATGTAATCGATCAAACATGTCCTGTATGTGAGGTAGGGGTTGCCTGTCATCCAGTGTGATCTCATTAAGACGTCTGTAATCAATGCACATCCTTTTATTTCCATCCTTCTTGGGAACCATAACAACAGGAAATGCCCAAGGAGAATCTGAAGTTCTTATTAACTTGTGTTCGAGAAGTTCTTTAACTTGTTCAGCTATCTCTTCATACTCTTTTAGAGGACGACGATAGGGTCTAAGAGAAATTGGTTGTTCACTTTTCGTGATGATCTTATGTTGTATAGCTACTTTTCCCAAATCAATAGCATGCTGAGAAAATACATTCTTATTGTGTTCAAGTAATTTTTTTAATTCATGTTCTCTTATCTCTTCTAGATGATTTACAAGAATTGGATTTTGTAATCCATCAATTTTGGTGTAAATTGTTTTGTCTCTGACATCTATTAAAAGATTAAAAAGAGATGCAACATCTAATCCGATCAAGAGTGGATATTTAAAGTTCTTCATTACATGGAGAGTTACAGGTTTAATTAGTTTATCTATTCTTACCTTGGTCTGAAGGCTTCCACATGTCCTGGTAACACCATCCGCTTGGCTGATGTGAATGTCTGAATTTGGTTGAAGTTGAAGACGGGTTCGCTTGAACAATCGCCAATTGATTATTGATACTGTTGCTCCAGTATCCACAAATGCTTGCGCAGGAATTCCATTTACTTCAACACTTATGTTGATAAGCTTGAAAGCTCCTTGTGTAGGGGTATTTGTCAAAGTAATTACATTCAACAATTCCGGGGCTCCGCATACTTGTTTCACTGAAGTGTTTTGATTAGGCCCATCCTTTTTATAATTAGGATCATAATCCTCACAATCTGTGACCCAATGTTTAATTTTTATTCCCTTTTTCGAACATATTGGACACCAGAATGGGCAAACATTTTTTCTATTATCATTATTTTTTGTCGCGAGATGTATTTTGTTTTTAGGCTTAAACTGAATTGAAGCCCTATTTTGTTCAATTGAAGCTGCGATATGAAACCATTTTGTGGCGTCAGTTGGCTGTGCAGCCACAATTAAATCTTTCCAATCATTTGGAAGTCCGTCTGTTAATAAATTAATTTTTTCCTCCTTCGTTAGATGGGTTTGATTTAACAGGCGAATTTTATCTTGAAAATAATTTTCTATTGATTCTTCTCGTTTTAATCTTCGATGTGATGCTGAGACAATTGGATTTGCGTTGTATGAACCAAATCTTTGAATCAACTTTTCCTTTACAACTTCCCATCTTTTTATTGCAGGATTTGAAATAATCTCGTCTGCATACCATTCAAGTGCTGAATCTGTCAAGTAGTACATAAGATTTTTGATTTTTTCATCTTCTTTTAAAGAATTATTTTCAAAATCATATAATTTGATCCATGACTCAGGCCTAATTGCCGACTTCGAGCCGTTGAATTTTTGCAACCGGTTGTTTGGATTTTCCGCCATTTTCTTTTTCCGTATCCTTTTAGACTGCGCCAAATGCCACGTTTTTATTTTTAAAACGCTAATTTTAGTTTAGTAAAACTTTATTTTTAAAGTTTATTATTTTAAAAGTGAAATGTTTGTTAATGAAATAGACATTTTGCCTAAACTCATTTATTGCTGCTTTCTTTTACAAGCCATTTGTTTATGTGTATTTTTGCATATCGTTTTTATCGAGTTTTTACTAATTTAGTATGTACATCATTGACTTTTGATGAATGAGAAAAAGAAATTGAAAATAAACACATGAAAAATTGCAATAACATTTTAAAGGAAATTATGTACAATTGAAAATTGTTTCTGTAACGTCTCAATATATATATATATATATATACATTAGACATAAGTCTCTAAAAGGGAGTTAAACTTTGTTTCGATGTTTTAGTCATAATTAAAATCGATGTTTATCTTGAATTTTACATTACATATTTGGCGATGGTTAAAATGTATGTCTAATCCGTTTTTTTAAATGATTAATCATTTATCATGATTAAAAATTTAACTCCGCCTTTGCCGGTCCCAAGCCCGGATGAAAAAGGAGGAGGAGAAGTAACAAGCTCACTAAAAAGATTTGGGCTCAGCTGGCCCGGCTGATAGTACCCTGCAAGGGCTCCTTATCCAGGGATACAGGATGATCAGCGTTTGTTCTCCATGTTAGGAGCGGCTGCATGGCGTCTGTTCCTTATTTCAGAGGCGGCCATTTCTTTCGGAGCTAAGTAGGGCAGTGCTCCCAGTCTTAATGCCAAAGGCAGACGCATTCTACTTCACCCAGTCATGATGGTTGTCAAAACCTGAAATTCTAATATGATTGAATGGAGATAAGAAAGAAAAAGATGATTAAAAACGATTTTCCCTTGATTAAAAACAAAAAGTGAACAAAATGTGTCCATACACGTCATGTAGACAGAGAAAGTTCACCTACTCCAAACCTCTCCTTCACCACAGACGGCCGGCACTCGTATCCGTCAACACATGGGCACAAGCTGGAGATCTGCAGGACCTTCACATCGAATGTTCCCTGGCATGCCTGGCCTGGAACACAACGTCAAGGTTTTCTACCCAAGCAGGAGTAAAGTATTAAATCACGCTATCTTTAAAACCAGATATTTCAACCATAGATTAAAACATCCGTTAACCACCCACTTTGATTCTAACAAAAACTTGATTACAATAAAACACAGCCTCCAAGTATTAATTTCTTACTTTTTTTAGAAGAACTCGAGTAAGAAACTCATTTTCGGAAGCTACGTTTTATTGTAAATCAATATTCAGAGGATTCTACCGATTTTACAAAAAATACTCGACATTCAGCCAAGAGTAAATATTTTTTGACCGTCCAAAACTGGAGATTCATTTCCTCAATATGAATGAAGCTTTATGATAACTCACCACATCTAAAATGCTTATGTACACTGCGTGACATTGAAAATGGAACACCAAGAAATAGTGGCCAGAAAATTATGCAAATTTCTGGGTAGACGCGCCTAACCGAGTTATGCAAATGATGTAAAATGCGCAGCTCTCGTGCGCACATAGAGTAAGATATAAGGGAAGGAACTTGCAGAAAGGACAGTATTCGTGTCGTTATTTCTTCAAGGAAAATCATTGTAGAAATATTTTTCTTGTGTCAAAAGACACGTGTAATAACAGAGAATGCCAGGTCATCGTAAACGGAGGCAGTTCAAGCAGACAGACGTTTTTACGAGGGGCATGGTGATCGGACTGAAAAGGGCAGGTTGGTCCATACGTCAAATCGCAGCTGATACACACCTTGGTGCGTCCACGGTGCACCGACTGTGGAGAAGATGGTTGGAACAAGTAAATGTGGCAATTTATAGGAATGCCGGTGCAACCAGAGTGACGTCATCACGTGTGGATCGGCGTATCCTTCGACAAGCAGTGGCGGCCCCACAAGCCACTTGTACCGCCATCCTGCAACATGTGCAAGACACCCTAGATCATTCCATCTCGACCAGAACCATTTCCCGTCGATTGGTTGCTAATGGCTTGCACTCATGCCGTCCGCTAAGAAGACTGCCATTGACCCCACCGAATAGGCGCCAACGTTTGGAATGGTGCCGGGCTAGATCGACGTGGATGACGGAATGGCACAGGGTCGTGTTCTCAGATGAGTCGCGTTTCTTCTTGTCCAGTGATAGTCGCCGTGTACGCGTGTGGCGTCGACGTGGAGAAAGGTCCAATCCGGCAGCAATTGTGGAACGCATCACCGTGCGACAACGTGGAATCATGGTTTGGGGCGCAATCGCGTATGATTCCAGGTCACCTTTACTTCGTATTCAGGGCACTATGACGGCCCAACGATACGTTGATGATGTGCTGCGACCGGTGACACTCCCCTAACTTCAGGGGGTACCCAATGCCCTTTATCAGCAGGATAACGCCCGACCGCACACTGCTCGCATTAGCCAACAAGCTCTGCAAGATGTACAGATGCTTCCCTGGCCACCGTACTCTCCTGAACTTTCTCCAATCGAGCACGTCTGGGACATCATTGGACGCCGTTTGCATGCCTTGCCACAGCCGCGTTCAGAAGACGAACTGTGGCAAATGGTTGAGAGGGAATGGAGAGCCATCCCTCAGGACGCCATCCGTACTCTGATTGACTCTCTACCTAGACGTGTTGCTGCGTGCATCGCCGTCCGCGGTGGTCCTACTTGCTACTAAGCCGACGCCGTTCTCACTCTGTATTATGACTATCATTTTGAAATAAAGATCACTTATTGTTCGTCCCTGTCTCTCTCTGTCTGGCGAGTTTCATCACTTTCTGGCCACTATTTCTTGGTGTTCCATTTTCAATGTCACGCAGTGTATATTAAAACTAACAATTTGGATATATTGAAAATATTTTAGAACAATATTATTCGGAGTTGTTTAAATAGGAGTCTCTTCAACGAGATAAGGTTTTATTTCTTTAACGTTTCGAAATAAATTTCTCGGCCTCATCAGGAAAAAAATAAAAATAAATATTTTATTCAGAAGAAGAAACAAAGGTCGGGGAAAAGAGCTTCCCTATATATAATGTATCTAGTCTCTCCGACACGTGGGTTCTTCCTATATAGCCAATAGGAGATTATTCTTGTCTAAATGCTTTATTTCACTCTTCAGTGACGAAACCTTCAAACGGATTCGCAAATTCAATCAATTATATATATTTTAAGGCTCTAATATGGATTTTTTAAAAATCTGATTCTATAAACAACACTGTAAGGGAGACTTTGGATGTGGTGTTGAATATAATAAGGAATGTAAAATTACATGATCTATTTGCATGCTTTTGCATGAATTTGCATTTGCCTTTTATGCAAACAATATATACAAGGCCAGTTAGGCGTAAATTAAACATAAATTCACCATCAATATAGAAATAAGGACAATGAAATGTTTATTTTAATTGAGAAATAATTCGTGATTAATGGTTTCATTTCTATGCAAAATGAATATTCCTTCATAAGAAGCAACCATTTTCATTTTCTACCTTGCTATCCACTCTAATAGCCAATATTTGCAAAGTTAAATTGTTGCGCCATTTATTCAAAATAATCTCTGAAAGTAAGCTCTTAAACTTTATAAAGTCGCTCTAAACTTTTTCAATCTTTTCTCAAATTCAATCTTCACTTCTCTCAAAACCTTTTAAAACAAACTCTCAATTCTAATTATTTGATTCTACAATGTAGGCGCTACAAATTAAGCAAATATCTTGACTGTTCATCAAATTGATATAAAGCAAAAACGCGCAATTTATATTGAACAAATGAAAACATTTTGATGTGAATTTTTATTTTACACATCAATAAAAACTCTAAAATAAACATTCGCGTCTTAATAGTTCCATTTGCTTTATATGGATGGATCATTATTGCTTTATATTAATTTATACCTAACTGGTTTTGTCCATATTGTT
The DNA here is from genome assembly GCA_030710605.1 of Cordylochernes scorpioides. Classification (NCBI taxonomy): domain Eukaryota; kingdom Metazoa; phylum Arthropoda; class Arachnida; order Pseudoscorpiones; family Chernetidae; genus Cordylochernes; species Cordylochernes scorpioides. The sequence goes on from CP092869.1 coordinate 66,167,702, forward strand.
CACTTAAGAGCATTTCTCGATGTAGAAATTTATATGTAATTCTACTGTCCTAAAAGCTTATGTCCATAGTTTACTTGAATACTATTTTTGAGATTATACCCTTCAGTGTAGTATATAAGCAGAATTAACCAATACAGTATTATAGCTCTAAAGAAATGGTCTGGTAGATTAAATTGACGAAACCGCTGGGAAGGTTCACCACTAATGAGCCAAGACCTTCTAAAATTTTTCATCGCAGCAAGGAGAGTAGAAGTTTGATTTATTTTTGAAAAGAAACATTCGCGTCTTAATGTTTTCATTTGCAATGTTTGTTATATATCAAAGTAGAGATTATTAAATAGGAAAACATTTTATGGCCAAGAATCGTAGATTAATATCGTAATCTCATTGTGTGGCCGGAAAAGAATCAGAAAGGGCTGATAGAAGGTGGTATAGGTGATACAGGACTGCGTTTAGATTAGGTATCGTACTGAAGTCACCTACCTTCAAGTGACTTGAGCTTACAGAGCCTGGTGCCGAACTTCCGCTCTGGGCAACATTCGTTCTCCTTGCAGTCACTGTCCTTCTTACAGCCGTCGAAAAACCCCTGTACACACACAGAACTGTACGTGGCTTCTTCCGGGTTCCATTTTAGAATTAAGAATTCATTAAAATGTGTGCTTTATAGTTTGATTTCTTATATATAGATGATTTGTTGTTACACTATATTTAATGTGTCTCTAACTGGCCTCGAGTATTTTATTTTCGTAACAGCATTGTTTGATGTAAATATGTAAATGTCGTATTTTATATGTTGTATTTATACTACATGTTGTATATAAGAATGTTTTACATAGAAACATCAAACCTGATTGATCGCACATTGACTCAAGCCAAGCCTGATGTAACTTAAAAATGGCCCTAATAAAATGGTACTCGAAAAAGGAATAGGTTGACACTTAGTAAGGTCGTAAACAGGTCGTTAACATTGTCCAATGAGCTAAGGAAGGATGTAAGCATATTAGCCCTGAAAATCCTTGATAAGACACGGATGCTTAACAAGATCCGCCCTCTCTGACGTCACTATCAGCATATAGGCTGGGTAGTTTCTAATATCAGGAGAAAAGAGTAAGTAAAGACATCAGAGACTGTACAGGAGAAGCAGAAGTAGTGGATAGGACAATTAAAATAGTTTATTGACATCTAGTCAACAGTAGGGAGAAGGTTTACAACCATTTTTAAAATAGGGAGAAATATATACAACAGACGGAGCCCTCTCCGGAGGAACGTCTGGATTTCATCAGGAGCTTAAAGCCGCCTTGAGTTCGGACAGCCGTTGCGGATTATGAAATTCATGTCCCAGCATGCTCGATGACAGTGTTAAGGAATTCGACAAGAATAATCTTGTGTTCAGGCGAGATATTTATTTTTTAGATAATTTCTATCATCGTGGTGTAGAATCGCGAACGTAATCTCTGGCCTGACCCACTTTGTTTCATATAGGGGGCTCAGGATAGTTGTATCGTTCAGTAGTTCGAGTAAATCGTTTATCTGGTACTCGAGTTTCAGGTATAAAGCGTCAATATCATCAGTGGGTGTAGGAGCGGTCTGGAGCTCATGGGTCGTCGAGGCAGTTAATAGTAGCGGTGGGGCTACTGCGGCTGGAGATGACTCCTCTTCATGGGGAGTGTGCAGCGCTGGTTCAGCAGGCTGAGGCGCAGTGAACCGACGGGGCGAAGTGTGGGCCGTGGGACCATCACTTGGCACCTCCAGAGCAGGGGTGCAGGGGGCGCTGAGGCAGGAGGCGGCACCTCCACAGATGAAGCTGGGGGTGCTGGTGCAGGGGGCCGAGGCGCAGCTGGTCGATGGGGCGATGCCCGGGCCGCGGGACCAATGTTGGAGACCTCTATAGATGGAGTAGGGGATGCTGGTGCAGGAGGCACGAGTGCTAGCTGTCTGGGCTTTGAGGCGCGGTCGGTGATGTGTCATCGGTGTGAAAGGGTAGTGAAGCTTGCTTGGGGCCGGTGGACTGCCTAGCAAGCATGGGGCAGTTGGCTCTGCGATGGTCTTGGTTGTGGCATTTGGAACATCTGATCCCGAAGGTCAGGAACGCCGGCCAGGTGTCGCCTTTGGTCTTTATATCGAGGCGGGTAGGGAGCTTCTCAAGTTTCATGCCGTCGTGGAAGAGAATATAAGCCTCACGGCGGCCGTCAGTGTAGCCGTACTCGCCAGCCTTGAGTTGTTTGGGGACGATGGTGCGTCGATGACGACGGCATCCTCCACGTAGAAGGGGAGGTTCCTGATGGTAATTTTTTCCGACCTTTTACGGAAAGAGAAGGTCCTGTGGATCGTGCCTTCAATTTTGAGGCCTTCCTCAATAAGGCGTTCCGCTAGGTTCTTGCTGGTCAGGCCCACCAGGACGTGGCCATTCATCCTAGTGAGCTGGATTATGTGCCTGGCCCCTCCGACCACTCTGTCGATCGCCTTCAGGTAATGGTAAGGCGCGAAGTCAGGGCAGTGCTCTATGAAGACGCACTGCTCCTGTGTGGAGGACGCCTGCCGCGCCCTGGCTTCCGCGATGTGTGCCCTCGTGGCCTTCACCTCCTGCACACGCGGTAACCATGCTGCCGACGATCACTGTCGCCGGGTAGTGTTACTGGCACTGTTGGAATGTGCGGCCGTGACGCCCGATGCTCCCGAGTCGCGGCGTCTCTTCTTACTCTGTACGACGGTGTAGCTGTCCCCAATTTCAGGATATTCATACACCGGTAGGTCTGCCCAGTTCGTATGAACATTTACAGCGCCAATTGAAGGCGTCTTAGTCGCGGAGTCGTGCGACGTGGCAAAAATTGCATAGTTGCCGCCAATAGGCGAATTTACATTGTTAGCAGTTTCCTGCATTTCAATTGAAAATTTGTTCTGAAAATCGATTTCCGCAGATAACTTTGCAACAGTTGAAAGGCTCGATGCTGTACCTTTCAGGTACATGGTCAGCTTTCAAAGGGCTATCAGCCCGTACCAAATCCGGCATATCAGCCAACAGTTATCCATCAGCCAGGGCGGAAAAACAATTTATAAATCAGTTATTTAGGGTTAAGCATAAATATTTGAGGAGGGAAAGATTCTAATAGCAGGAGAAATGAGTAAGTAAATACATCAGAGACTGTACAGGAGAAGCAGAATAGTGAGTAGCGAAAAACGATTTTCATGTTTCTCGATTGGCCAGTATTCCCAAGACTTCCCCCTATTCCACCTCACCATCCCGGGTGGTTCCACTAAACCATGGTAATAATGCTCGTGTGGATTTCATTTGTATTCAGGCTAGTGCGCTCCCACTTCCGGCCCATGACTGCTAGTTGGATGAGGAACATAATGCGACCATGTTGGCTTCACATTATTCAAAATATATGTAATTATTCTATCTTCAAAGCGTATGTCCATAGTTTGATTAAATACCATAACCAAGGTTCTTTCTAAAAATATCGTTTATATAAACATAATCTTTCAATACAATATTAGAGCTCTAAAAAAGAGTTATGGTTCATCACTGATAAACCAGGCTCTTCGAATATATATTTTTTTCTGTGCTGTAAAGACAATTGGAAGTTTGTTTTAACAGAAAAATAAAATTCCGCAAATTATATTTTTCAATTATTATTTGTTCTTTTCTCTTGATGCTTTTATCACTATAATACGTTGACTATTGCGATTTCACCGCCACTATGTGTTGTGACGACGATCTAAGCTCTATAGAGGGAGTCACTCACCTCTATTCTTGGTCGGCGGGGTTGAAGGTTTAAAATTGTGATGCCGCTGTTTATAACACTTTTAAAATGTATGACGGAAACAGGAGGGAAAATTATATTTATTATAAATTTGAAAAATAAGTAAAGTATTATTTAATTGATTATATATTTAAATATTTACACTAAAAGAATCGGGGATCAGGGCAAATTCTCGTGTTCGAAAGTTGTTTATCATGTTCTTCCTTTTTCCTCCCATTTCAACCGCTGCATTCCCGTAGCTCCCTTCCGTCGGCCTCCCATTGGCTGCTGCGAACTCCTTCTTTTCCAACATTGCCCATCAATAAAATATAATTTAAAATTTTGAGGTCTTAAAAAAACTGAGATTCGAGATCTAAATAAGGACCTAAATAAGAATGCAAAATTTTGCCGGGAAGAAATTTTGATCTGAAAAAGAAGAAAGAAACCCTATCTCACGTCAAAATATACGCCGAGACTATGCGTCATCTATCGATCATCTTTGCACTCTTGTTTCGATGATAGTTACAAAAACTACTTTGGAAAAATCAGGATGCCCTTCTGGAGAACATGGTCTCCGACTACGGCTCTCTTCAGTCCACAGGACGGACTTGATTTTATAAAATTCACAGAGGATTCAGGAAAACTTCAAAATTTGAAAGAAGTATTTAGATGTTGAAGTGGTCAAAATTTATATTTTCAATGGATAGATAAGGTCTGGTCGGTAAAAACTTGACCTTAAAAAAGAGAAGACTGTAATACATATAGACGCTATACCAGAACAATTTGACTGTATATCTAAAACCCTTATTATAAAGAGTTTCACCTAAAATAATTTGTGTGATTAGGAGAATATATGATAGGAGAAATAACACATGCCTTTAAAGTGTCAAAACAAGCTCAAAAGCTATATTTTCTAGTATATAGACAAAAGAATTGCTACAAAGCATGAAATAAAAATAAACGATAGCAATACGTTTCTTTATACGTGAAATTTTATGCAAGCTTTCGGATCTTATCAATCCTTCCACAGGCCAAGCTATAAGCTGAGAGAAAGAATATCTACATATTCGAAAAAATAAGACGCAAGTAAAATTCTATCTACATGCGAACAAAACATGGTGTATGGGGCTATGGGTGTGATGGTCAAACTGGGGAAGATGAGGAAGGATCTGGTGAAAAGGAAGGGCTGGGCTGTTTTTTCCTGAATGAGTGGTACTGAGATGGTAGTTCTATACGCCTGTTGATGATGTTTAAATCATGAGAGACGAAGGATTCTATTAATAATCTTTGATATTTGGATTTGGTGTTATGGTAATGACAGGTTGGGTCGGAAAGGTTAAAGGCATGGCCGGTTTTTGAGGTGTGCTGAAAGATCAAAGATTTGGGATCTTTGTTTATTATATTTCTGTTATGCTCGGAAATTCTGTTATAAATGAAGCGGCCAGTCTCACCCACATATGTTGCGTTGCAATCTTGACAACCTATGGAGTAAATGGCATATGGTTGCTGGTCGGGACGTTTCTTAATATTGGATCTGGTGATGGGGTTCCGGAGTATTTGGCCTATTGAGAGGTGGTTGGTGAAAAAGGTTCTTAAACCAAAATTTTTGAGGGAGTGGGCTATTGATTGATTTTCAAAGGAATAAGGTATAATGCAGGTGTTACGGTTTACTGCGGGCTGAGTGTGTTTCTCTCAGCTTATAGCTTGGCCTGTGGAAGGATTGATAAGATCCGAAAGCTTGTATAAAATTTCACGTATAAAGAAACGTATTGCTATCGTTTATTTTTATTTCATTTTCTAGTATGGGAAATGTTCTTTAATTACTTATATTTCTGCATCGATATTTATATAAAAAATATAATTGTGAAAGATAACGTCAGTTTAATATATTGATGAGTAAGAGATATATTAATAAAATATTGTTGTCCGAATCATAATCATCAAGTAGCATTCTTAATTCGAAAGTCAACTATCAGTAGTGACCGGTTTCTACCATATTCTGTATTTGAAATTTATCCATTTATCATGTTATCAAACCAAGTTCCTTACTGATTTTCTGGGGTATATCTTCAGATATAATAACATTTTTGTTTAATAGTACATTTCCCACATACAGCTTTGAAAACCTATCTGTATTGATGGCCAGTCAAAAAGAAAGTGGTGCAGGTTATCACTATGTTTTTTGCTTATCTCTAGTACACGTGCTACAGGTGATGATAATCATGATGGGTAGAAGTTAGCGACTGCTTTTACTGTAATTGCACCACATGTTTAAACATGTGAAAAGCAGTACGACATTACACTTACACATGTTCCATAGCCCCGTTTGGTTACATGCACTCGCTTGTGGTGTTGGACTTTTGCAAGAATCGGGGGCCATTAGAGCATTCTTTTTAATCAGAAAAAAAGTGGCCAATGCGGGATTCGATCCCTGGTCGTCGCGGTCGAAAACCAACGGTTTAGACCATCCTTCCACCGACTCCCTTATTATTATGTTGGAGATCCATGCAAGATGACACAAAGCAGCATTATCTTGAAGATAGAAGTTTCATGACCGTCATTTATAAAGTTCACAAAAATAAAACTTTTTCTGGCCAAAGTGTTTCTTATTTCGAAGCAGATTCTCAATAGTTGAAGTGAGTGTGAGAGGATATAAAAAATAATAAATTAAAAGAGACCCAAAAATTTTTTAAAACAACCCAGCGAGAATTCGAAGAACTGCACTCCTTTTTTCAAACTAATTAAGAGACAGTAAAACTACAAAAAAATAAAGATTCAAGCTAAAGACAAATAAAGAATTAAGTTGAATTTATAAACATTTTAACTTTTATCTCGTTTTACCCTGCATCGATATCTGCCTGAAAAAATAGGTTCGTTTCTTAAAAGTGGGCATAGTTCTGATAGAGAAAATATTGGGAAATTTCATATGTTGATTTATTGAGGTAACTAAGAAGAAAGTTCATTGTGTTGGGATCCCAAATACAGAATTATACCGTTAGAGATGGACAATTTAAAGATATAAAAACAAAATTAAAAAAGGACTAAATAAAGAAATAAAATACCAAAAGATATGATGAAAGGGGAAAGACTCACAGCCAGAGTTGACCCCAGCACAAGGCTGATGACTAGAAGAGCCACAATTCCCTTCATGACGGTCAGACGATGAGCTGCACGATCGTCTGTTGTGGAAAGATAGGGTATCTCCTATTGCCTGCCACCGCCCCCTGTTTGATACCATATTAACACTATTGTTCCTTTTGTAGAACTTTGGGTTATCTTCTTATCTTTGAATATTTTATCATTGGACACTTTTTTAAACACTTCATTTCATTCGCTTTCGTGCTTGTTCACAAATATTGAACGCTGTATTAAACACACTTTCAGGCCGCTTATGAATGTCTGAAAATATGTATACTTGCTCAGCCCGATGACAATACACTCATACGAAATTCCAGACATCTTGGTGGTTCGGAAGTATGTTAAGTATATAAGATAAATATCTACAGGCAAAACTAAAAAATGATGTGGTGGTGTCTTGTCCAACTAAAAATGATAAATATGTATATAAATTGGAATTATATAAAAGAGAACAATATTTATCCCAGTTATCTTATTAAAAACTTCGATTTATATATGAGTAAAACTTAAAATATTTCCAAAAATAGAAATATTCTTGCAGAGATATCAGTATGTAAAACCGTTAAGTTTAGAAGAAAAAATAATGAAATGAAAATGGCGAGTGCTTCCATAATTCATTTATAACTGAATTAATCTATCGCGTGGTTGACAAGTCTTCGTTTGATAAGATGTATACCTCTTCACTCTATATTATGAGCGGTCTCCCGCTACTTTTATTTTAAACCATATAATTTATATAGTTTAAAACCAAAGAAAACATAAAAATGTCTCTTTTTGAAATTTATAAGGTTAAAAATCATACACTCTTATTGTTTTTTGGTTTAAATTATGTCTGCCTTTCATTTTATGTTGGAAACACGAGATAAAAATAAAAAAACACGCGAAGAATTTGAAAACTACGTTCCATAAAGTACGTTGATATATCACCATAGAAAACCATTTATTGTAAATAAAAATTGCAGCATGAAAAAATATTTTTCAATGTACTATTCATGAAGAGAGATTATATCATGAACACAATGAGAAAAAATCTAAAGTTCATGTCAAAAATACATCCATGAAAGGTAAATATAATGCAGGTTTCTCTATGAGATTATTTCGAAGGTTAAATTTGAAGAGTACTGTTATATTGCATGAAATTTGGGTTCAATTTAATCAATGTAACTTCTCACAAGTACGTTTATTATGTTGAAAACGACCTTAATGCCATCGAAGACTCAATTCTCTAATAAATAGAGGTAGTTTCGAAAGGCTTCATGATTGTCGCTGGCTTTTGATCAAGAAGATAACTCAAGCATAGTTGAGAGAGAGAAGAATATTAAAAATCCATTAATAATATCATTAATAAAATTATCAAGCAAATTTTGATTGAAATATTTCTAACTTATACGGAACTGAGAGTATGGGATCCATCAAGATAAGAATTACATGGCTCGTAAAAAATGGAAATGGCAGTTCTGCTATTCTATGTTCTGTTTATTTTCAGAATCACTTGATACCGCTCCTAAGAGACTTCTGTATATTTGGACTCCTGAAACAAGGCCTAGAAAGAGATCGATTCTATTGGGCGGCTTCTAGAAAATTCGCTTGGAGGTTCGGGGAAAATCAATAAAAATACCTTGATAGAAAGTCATGGAAACATCGATGATATCTTCTTCTTCTTTCTTATCTCCACTCAATCATATTAAGGTATCAAGCTTGTAAAACTTGATACTTTTGATGGTGTCTGCCGGGGAAGAGTAGAGCTCATCAATGGATGAGTGGGTGGGGTAGAATGCGTCTGCCTTTTTCATAAAGACTGAGAGCGCTACTCAGTGGCAGGCCGACTTAGCTCCAAAATAAATGGCCGCCTCTGACATGAGGAACAGACGCCATGTGTAGCCGCTCCTAATATGGAGTACAAACGCTGCTCAGGGCTTGAGACCAGAAAAGCGGAGTTACATCGATGATTTCATCTTGTTCAATGTTCAGGAAATCATAATTCTATTATAAATATAAATATTAAAAATAATTTATATAAATCTGAAAGTTTTACTATTTTCTGAATGTGAATTATCCTCTCTCTGTACCTATGTAGTGAAATGTCAGTTGGATTTATAATACGAGGCATTTGTAAACATCCATTTACAATGGGTATCACGATCTGTAACATATGTACTTGTGAAAAACAGAGTTATTAATATTCAAGAAGTGAACTAAAGAGAGATTGCAAAACATGGAAATCTACATGTAAACAGATTTAATATTGTATCAGTAGATGTTGTCATACAATCGATGGTGACATCTAGGTGTCCTCTACGGGGTCCGTCTACGGGGTTTTGTTGAGTGAGCGACTTTAGTCTATCATTGTCCAATGAATTTTTGATAATAGTGAGATCGGCGAAGAAATCGTCACTTGTGTCGGTGCTGAGGGCGTAGAAGCTTAGGGTAGTAAGAGTTCTCCTTGCCTCGCTCTGCGTGTGAAATTTGAGCTCTAACTTTGTCTAGTTAGTTCGCGCGTCTGGTCTGGCTTGAGAAAGTCGCTGGCAACAATTTCCTTCTTATTTTAATTTTCAGATAGAATCTTACATTTTAATAAAATCAAGTAAACTAGAGTTGATCAAAATTCGTTATTTATTATTTTAAACATTTGTACAGTTATTCACAGATGTTAATTTGTGGCGAGATACTATTCATTCAACTTCAAATTAACGAGGGGACCAATTAATATTGAATATATTCAAATAATCGAGTATTTTTCAAGGCACCGGGAAAAAATTTCAAATTATCAGGAGATTCAAATTAACGAGTTTCAAATTATCGAGAGTAGATTGTACATATATATTTATCACTCAAGATATTTTCCCTTTAATTTTTATGTTTACCATTTTTCAAATCAATTTTAATTCTCTATACCCCACACACACTACTCTAGCTAGAGTTTTTATATGACCTACCAGATTCAAACCCGAAGGTTATTTAAATACAGTTTAAGAATGATTAGTTAATTGTGTGTGTGTGTGTGTGTGTGTGTAAATAAGATCTTACGAATTTAAATCAAATCATATGTAAGATGAGAAATCTCTGGAGATACTTGTTTATATGAACAATATTGATTCACTCAATCTGGGGTTTATAAATTTGGAATGGCTAAATACAATTCTAACTCAAAAATCCAAGTTAACAGAGGATTATTTTCACAACCTTCTCACCTAGAATTCCATGTCCTGATATACTTGAAACCAAGTGTGACAATAGAGACTTCCGTAGTAGACCATCCAAATACTGGTCTCTCCTGGTGGTGTTCTATCATTAATGAGGGTGATACCAAGTATTATATAGATAAAACATTATTTTTGGTTGGAAATAAAATTGGATATGGTGTTAATATAAATGTAATGTGAAATTATAGTCGTTAAACATAAACTAGATAAATGAATGTATTTAACTACTTGATGACACAGAATCTTCATACTGAGGATTAGGTATTACTTTATTTACAACATCAGGTAGAAATTTAACACGTTCTAAAAAATAAGGTCCTCCTTTTATTCCTGGTAACTGGTGTCAAACTGGAGTTGGCACTCCGCGCTGGAATGTCGTTGGTTATTTAAAATGTAGCAAATAAGTTCATTCCTGGAAGCAATCTTCGAAAAAAAATATTATCAAATACATGTGTTAGGTATGGAAGTATTTTTAAAGCTATATTTTTCATGTGGTAAATTTTGATCGACTGACAAAGATATACTGATAAAGATTATTTGAAAGATTGCATATATTGTGAAAGGAAAAAGAAAGTTCTTCTTCGTAAATGATATTTATATATTTCTATTTTTGTTTGAGAAACTATTTTAAAATGCATTTGAATTTTGGAAAATAAATCTTTAAGTCGAATATTGATATTCAATAATATTTGTCATCCACACAGAAATGGTAGGAAGGCGACCACCTCTATGCAGGTGATCTATTTTGTGACTCAGAAATTAATTTAAAAATCAACCATCTCTATTCAGATGATTTTGATTCTGAATCACAAATTGATAATCCACATTGATGATCTTTGTTGTGTGAATTTAATTTCTATACAGATATTTTTATTGAAAATTATTAACGTTGTAAAATATAATTATATTATTCAATAATATTATCTCGTCAAAGGTTAAGCACAATTTAATATAGCTCACTTTTAACAATTACTCTCGAGTTATTCTCAAATCAAAAATATTTTTTAAATCAAATTCTACATTTGCATATTATTGTGTAAGATTATACTGTTTATCAAACTTTCAAATGATGTAAGTGCCAATATATTGCTGAATCAATAATAAATTGAGGTAATGTGAATAGATAACATAGATTATAATTTGCAAATTTCAAAGATTTATGCTGCGTATTTAATTTTAGATAGTTTTCACGACTAGAAACTCCTCAAGAGTTTTGTTATTTCTATAAAAGAACTTTTATAAACGAAGGCATCTTTCTTTTACTAAAATGAATTCATAAAATTTACCTTATTCATCGAATGATGACTTTAGTTCCAAAAATAACATTTACCCAAATTCATTTAAGTATTTTCTTTGAAATTGTTATTAATATTAATTACCTATCCACAGGTTCATAAGCGTTCAAATATAAAAGAAGATTGATTTGATATTTAATTACATATATATGTATATTTCTTTTATAAAGACTTTGAAAGGAATATTCTGTCACGAAGGACCCATTGCGAATATGTATCAAACATGTTACCTAAATATAATCGACAATATTATGGATAATTTATTGTGTGGAGAACGTCCAAATTCCAGGGATAGAATATTATAATTTTAGCTCTATAATTTCTCTAAGAGTTAAGAAATCAATCGTTGTAATATCTTTAATATCAATAAGGTTCTTGTAATTTCTTCAAAAGTCTTCTATCAAAAGTGGTCTATATACTATTATTAATAGATAGATTTACAAAAAATATTTTTTTAAATTTCTTTATTGAGGGTTTGATATAATATTCGTCAGTATAACTTCATTTGATCTGAGTCTTTCCGACAATTCAATTTGGAATGATGAATTGTCTTGCTTTTATAAAATGATCAAACATATCTAAAAATAATAATGGGACTTTTTTAGACATTGAAACACTTTTCATTATATAAGATAAGGATTTAGGGCCATGACATTCAAAATTTATTTTCTATAGTCTTTAATTTTTATTCAAATATCCACGTCCACATTTTGGTATGCATCAATTTTCAATATACATTGAAGTTTATTTCCTACCAACTATTTCTTAGCATAAATGACCCAGTGTATAATTAAGAAATTTATTTATGTCAAGGAAGATACTAATATTCAGGTTGGGTTATTGATTCCTACATTCTATATCCTTATTAGAAATGGATTTTTCTCATAAGAATATTGATATTTAGAAATTTAATTTGAATGACAATTCGTTTTAATTAAACTAGTCAAAAATAAAATGTCCAGTGCTAAATTAAATTCTTTATTAAATGATCTGAAATACCCTCCTCCACCCCCTATACTATAGGGCCAAATATCCAGCAATATATTTGATCTTCACGCTGGATATTTACTTCTGTAATAGGAATTTTGACGATCATTTAATCGTGATAGGTGTTTATCATTTTATTACAATAAATTCAAATTCATGAAGCTGTTTTTCTCAATTTATTGTGACTTATTTAATAGAGAAGAGCTAAAAGATATATAACAAACATATGTGTGAGTACATTTAATTAAATAATTTATTGCAGATTGGTATAGATACAAATATGTTTAATTTTTGAAATTTCCATTTCAATCTTTTCTCTAGTAATATATTTGCATGCGATGATGTATTCATTTAAGAAGGTTCATAAATTTTAAGCTGTATAAACAAAGATTCCATGTGAAATATCCCCAGGCCCCCAATTTGTCAATATTGAATATTAGCAGCTCTTTGAAGATTTTATTTGGTAAAATATCAATTATCCAAGCATTACTATATTGGTAATCCCATGTATATATAAATATCATTAAATTAATCGATTCATTTGAAAGCTGAATTTATACATGTATCGAAAAGTGCAAATTCAAAAATAGACATCTGTGTAATTTGTAATTTGCATTGAATGCAATTTAAGTAGTGATATTGAAATTGAAGCTATACTCGAATAAACATTTTGCCCAATTAGAGAATAACTCAGTCCAAATTAATTTTAAATATTCAGGCCTAAACATGATTTATTTCTTCTATAAATGTTATTTTGCATTATGTTCAACTATTTTTCCATCAAAATAAGTCTATATAACAATATGTGTGGATGAAAAAAGTATAATTTTCATTATTAAAGGTTTGATTTAATATTTGTCAGTATAACTAGTTTTAATCTGCATATTTTTATCAATTCAATTCGTAAAGATAAATGCTCTTGCTATTTTAAAAGGTTTAATAAACATATTGAATTATAATGAACTAATTCAGATATTCAAACAATTTTCATTATATAAAATAAGGAATTGAGGCTATTTCATTCGAAATTGTTTTACTATTTTGTTTAATATATATCCACTTTCACATTTCGGTATGAATTTATTTTCAATATACCTTGACATATTTAACTTACTAACTATTTCTTAGCATAAATGACCCAGTATATAATTATAAAATCCATTAATGTAAAGGAAGACAGCAATACTCAGGTTGGGTAATTGAAAAGTGACTCCTACTTTATATATCCTTTTTAGAATTTGATTTTATACCTATTAGAATGTTGATATTTCGTGATTTAATTTATACAAAACCTTTCAATTGAATTAGTGAAATATAATATATCCAGTGCTAAAAAAAAACTATATTTTTTTATTTTCACTATTGATAAAAAATTAATATTAAAAACCACTTATCTGCTATAATTTCTCTGATTTAGTTCGATATTACATTTTACCTTTTGATTTGCATTAATGAGATGTATTTATATCGTGAAGAAACCATCGAAACAACATCAGAATAGGTTGTTCATTTTGCTAGATAAGGATTGCGATCGAAATATGTCATACATTTTATACAATAAACAATTTAGAAAGAGCTGAAATGGATATATAAAATCCTGGACTTCTCTGACTTCAATATTTCTTCAGAAAGACTATTTCACTTACTATTGTTCTGATATAACATTTTACTCGCGTACGTTCGATTATATGTTCGATTTGATAATTGAAACGTTCATTTTCCCTTTTAATAATTTTGCGAGAATCTAAGTATTAAAATAAATATGGCATCGTTTACTTGTTGGTTGTGTGATATGAACTCGACAAAAAATAATTCATCTCAAATATGGAAGAATCCTGCTTTATATTAGAACCCCCCTAAATTTAGAGTTACATAATTTCGTATGCGACTGAATTTCCTCCAAATAAATTCTGCCTACTTCAATTCTCTTAATGTACATGACGTTCTTAACCCTATATAGTTGTTCTTATTCAATGTAATATATTATAGATATATGCTATACTTTTGAGATTGATTCCTACCAAAACTGACTTCTATAGTATAGAATTGAGCCGAAATATTTATTAAATGATCTGAAATACCCTCCTCCACCCCCTATATTATAGGGCCAATTTATCAGCCCCCCAATTTGTTATTAACGACTATCAACAGCCCTTTGAAGATATTAATTTGATAAAATTTCCATTAAAATCCTGTGATATTGCCTAGATATTGCCCATATACAATTCAATATCTATTATTTAGTAAATATCTTTTGAGTCCATTTCATTCGAAGAAAATTTCCTCACACAATGTACGGGAATATTGCTGTAATAAACAATTTTCATTCTTTCATCTTATCGATAAAATTTATTTGTTAAATTTCAATTATGAAAAATGTGACAATCCCGTCACAATATATATAGAAAAATAGATAAGGCCAAATATTCAGTTCATATATGTATCAAATCGTTCTTCTCTTATCGTTTTTCCTTATCCATTTCTTTATAGTTCTTCCCTATAATGTGTGAAAAATACTTTTATACTTATCTTCAAATTTAGGATTGAGCCGAAATATTTATTACATGATATGAAATACCCTCCTCCACCCCCTATACTATAGGGCCAAATATCCAGCAATATATTTGATCTTCACGCTGGATATTTACTTCTGTAATAGGAATTTTGACGATCATTTAATCGTGATAGGTGTTCATCATTTTCTTGCAATACATTCCAAATCATGAAGCTGTTCTTAATTTATAGCGACTTAGTTAATAGAGAAGTGCTAAAAGTAATATAGCAAACATATGTGTAAGTTAATTTAATCAAACAATTTATTGCAGAATGGTATAGATACAAATATGTACAATTTTTGAAATATCCATTTCACTCTTTCTCTAGTAATATATTTGCATGCGATGAAGTAT
>CP092869.1:66183076-66234800 GCA_030710605.1 Cordylochernes scorpioides
ACGTGATTGATGATATGTATTACGATAATATTACTTGACATTATCCCTTTCTTTGGGCTCCAACGCGTCTTTTTGGCCTTTCTTTATTCTTTGGTATTAGGGTTTCATCTTTGATATATGAACAATGTGTGTCTGTAAGGTTGTATTTAAATTTTAGCTAATTAAATAATTTCTAACCATTTTTATGATATCATTAATTTTTAGGTACTTTGGCATTTATATTTTTTACTTATGAATATATAAATAGTCACTAAATCTCCGAAGTTGTATTTGTAATCGCACTGTTTTTCATTATAGTAAATTCTTGTCAGTTTTTATACTTTTTTCGTGTTATGGATGCCTAATTCTCTGTAGTTCTGAAACCTTTCTAAGTAGGTCCCTCACATGAACATCATATTCAATGTTGTTGGTCTCGATATTGAAAATAGGATGTTATTTAAGAGAGACGACTACACATAGATAGAAAATATAAATAATGACAAAAAACGACAGGCAATTCTGTCTCTCGTGGAGGTAAACCCCGAGTAGGCTGTACCACTAAGAAACTCGCCCTGTAATGCTTCAAAAAGCAGCTTCAAAGACTCCAAAAATAAACATGGACGTTGAGTCTTTAAAATATTTAAAAATAGTATGTTTATTCCAACAGCAAGTGGCTCGCTCTCCTCTAGCCACGAGTAATATTCTACTGCCGGCACAGACAGCATCCCCTTTTATAAATGTAAAAATTAGCAAATGGGAAAAAATGTAAAGTAACTATTTACATAAAGGAGAAATATTTCTAACACTGTCATTTCTTGCAACATTGCATGCGTGCAAAGACAGTATTTCATCCCTTTTTCAAAAATACAATGAGTGAGCATAATTCTCTTATCTCAGTGATTACATAGAAGTATCATATAAATAACATATAGTTGTTGTTGCAAACAACAATATTTATTATTATTGATTCTATTTTACAAACGAATTTTAAGACCGAATTATATTCAATGGAGGCCTGGCTTGGTATACCTAGACATTTGTCGTTCTCACGTCCCAGAAGATTCTTAAATCTTCTTCACATTTATATATATATTAAAACCTCACCAACAATTTGAAACTTTACTTATCATATATTCACTCAATATACACTCAAAGAGAAAATGTAGGGCAGTCTTATATCTTGATATCCCTGGTCATTTTTTAAGGAGACAGCGGCAATATATTTTACACTTGGTTATATCGTGTCTCTTGAATGAAGGTCACTGTGTATAAAATATCTTTCATAGTTATTGTCCCGCGATATACATTCTAAAAGGTACAACTTCCTTCAGGCTTTGTCCATTAGTGTATATATATTTCTAGTACAGTTGTGGATAAGTCCTCGGAGTATTTTGGTTTGACATAGCAATGAAACCCTTACGACAAACTCCTTGGGAGGAAAACACTGGGTGGACAATCAGAATAATTTCACAAAAAATAGAGATCCATTAAAATTTCTGTATTTTCACATGTGTATAAAGTTTGTCCTATATGATACGACCACAGACTCTGTGTGAAGAGTTTATTGAGCTGTCTCAACCTGTCACCATTCACTCTCCGGCTCAGTGGGGGTGGTGACCTCCTCTGTCGCCACGGTGATGTTGGGGTTGACACAGCGGGGATCTTCATACACCTTCTTCTGCTCACACACTTGTTAATTAATGCACAACTCCGACCTGTGTGTGTGAGTGAAAGTAAACATATTGTAAGTACAAACCGAAATGCTTATACATGTGTTGATATTTAGTCTTGCAATGCCAATCAATTCAAGGTGAAATTGTGAAAGTCGTTTAAATACTGCAAATATTTTTCATAATGAGTTTCTTTCTATTTTATTAATTTATTAATTTACAAGTTGAATGTTTTATTCGATTTTTAGTTGTAAATATTTATGCTTTCTCTTATATGACGATGTGATAAAGTAGTTCCAATCTCAATTTCTCAATTTTTGTATATTTGTGATCACATCTTTTTTCTTTTTTTTTTTTTTTGGTAAAATATATTAGATGTTTTAATTGAGCCTGTTGAAGAGAGATTGGCGCTTTGAAAGCTAGAATTTTATAATAAAAAGTAAACTTATTGTAAGGAATATTTGTAGTTTTTGAAAACAAATTAATGATAATGCGATATTTGTAGATATGTATAGGAAATGCAATCGCACCCCTCTACATATCATGGCCTGTCACTATATGCGTATTAAGGTGATGTATTATATATGTACTTACAGTATAGAATGCCACAAATCTCCACCCAACTCACTTGCCTGTTATTATATATGCAGACAGCTGGTGTACTTACAATACAAAACGTATCGACCATCTACGAGAGGGATTATGAAATCGAAGTCGCCCATGTACCAATGAGGTCCAAAGTACGAAACCATGGTATACAGGTTGACCTTTTGTCTGAATTTGACAGTACTGATGTCGTGGCTCATTCCTTATCATATTTATCATAACTAGTAAAGGTTTTACTAGTGTGATAAACAGTGCATGATGTTAATGAACAAATAAAGGGAGAGGTGCCGCTGTTAACATATTAATTTTATCTTCCCGAAATTTTATGCTGTATACTAATAGGTAGAAATCTTTTTAAGCCCATTATGCTTACTTTCATTCACTTATTAATTGGGGGCTTGTATAAGAATAGGGTGGGTATTGCTGCAATTTACTTGTTTGAAGTGCAATAGGAACTCCATGAGTGGACATTCTTTTTAGAGGAGATATCTCTACAAATATTGGTTCTTCTCTCATTACCAAAATCATCATTTTCATAAATTAGAAACTCTACGGTAAGATAAGACTTCTCTAAAAAGAACATTTTGACTTCCAAAATAGTTGTTGTTCTTTAAGAGAGAAAGATTCTACTGTGACTTGTTCATTGTGGCCCTGTGTCAATACATTTATTTAAGTTTTGAAACTCTTTATTCAGACATCATAATTAACTATTAGAATTATAATCCTCTGTATCAATTAGATTAATCAAATATAAATCTCCGAGGATCAGTTTCTTTATTACACTATTAACGAGTTTACTAGTGTTTAAATGTGTAATAAAGAAGTTTATCTTTGGAGATTTTTATTTAATTAATCTATTATATTTAACTACATAGCATTATTTATATAGTAATTATTACATATGAAAATATACATAGCTGTATATAGATAGTAATGTCAGTGTGTTTTACATGAGGAAAAGTATGGTTGAATATAGAGACATTGAGAGTATAGTTTTACACCATTTATATATTTATATACATTAGACATAAGTCTCTAAAAGGGAGTTAAACTTTGTTTCAATGTTTTAGTCATAATTAAAATCGATGTTTATCTTGAATTTGTACATTACATTATTGGCGATGGTTAAAATGTGTGTCTAATCCGTTTTTTTTTTTTTATGATTAATAATTTATCATGATTAAAAATTCAACTCCGCCTTTGCCGGTCCCAAGCCCGGATGAAAAAGGAGGAGGGGGAGAAGTAACAAGCTCACTAAAAAAAAACTTGGGCTCAGCTGGCCCGGCTGATAGTACCCTGCAAGGGCTCCTAATCCAGGGATACAGGATGAGCAGCGTTTGTACTCCATGTTAGGAGCAGCTGCATGGCGTCTGTTTCCTATTTCAGAGGCGGCCATTTCTTTCGGAGCTAGGTAGGGCAGTGCTCCCAGTCTTAATGACAAAGGCAGACGCATTCTACTTCACCCAGTCATGATGGTTGTCAAAACTTGATATTCTAATATGATTGAATGGAGATACGAAAGAAAAAGATGATTAAAAGCGAATTTCCCTTGATTAAAAACAAAACGTGAACAAAATGTGTCCATACACGTCCTGTAGACAGAGAAAGTTCACCTACCCCAAACCTCTCCTTCACCACAGACGGCCGGCACTCGTATCCGTCAACACACGGGCACAGGCTGGAGATCTGCAGGACCTTCACATCGAATGTTCCCTGGCATGCCTGGCCTGGAACACAACGTCAAGATTTTCTACACAAGCAGGAGTAAAGTATTAAAGCACGCCATCTATCTTTTAAACCAGATACTTCAACCATAGATTAAAACATTCGTTAACCACCTACTTTAATTCTAACAAACACTTGATTACAATAAAACGCAGACTCCAAGAATTAATTTCTTACTTTTTTAAAAGAAGAACTCGAGTAAGAAACTCATTTTCGGAAGCTCCGTTTTATTGTAAATCAAAATTCAGAGGATTCTACCGATTTTACAAAAAATACTCGACATTCAGCCAAGAGTAAATATTTTTTACCGTCCAAAACTGGAGATTCATTTCGTCAATATAAATGAAGCTTTATGATAACTCACCACATCCAAAATGCTTATGTATATTAAAACTAATAATTTGGATATATTGAAAATATTTTAGAACAATATCATTCGGAGTTGTTTAAATAGGAGTCTCTTCAACGAGATAAGGTTTTATTTTCTTAAGGTTTAGACAAATATTTTCTCGGCCTCATCAGGAAAAAAAAATAAAAATAAATATTTTATTCAGAAGAAGAAACACAGGCCGGGGAAAAGAGCTTCCCTATATATAATGTATCTAGTCTCCCCGACACGGTGTTCTTCCTATATAGCCAATAGGGAGATTATCCTTGTCTAAATGCTTTATTCCACTCTTCATTGACGAATTCTTCAAACGGATTTGCCAATTCAATCAATTTTATAGATTTTAAGACTCTAATATGGATTTTTTTTCAAATTCTGATTCTCTAAACGACACTGTAAGGGAGGACCTTGAATGTGGTGTTAAATATAACTATAGACAAAAGCTTTAAGGACAGTAAAATTACATGATCTATTTGCATGTTTTTGCATGAATTTGCATTTGCCTTTCTGCAAACAATATATACAAGGCCAGTTAGGCGTAAATTAAACATAAATTCACCATCAATATAGAAGTAAGGTAATGAAAACTTTGTTTAAATTGAGAAATAATTCATGCTTAATGGTTTCATTTATATTCAAAATGAATATTTCTCATATGAAGCAACTATTTTCATTTTCTACCCTGCTATCCGCGCTAATAGCCAATATTTATAAAGTTAAATTGTTGCACCATTTATTCAAAATAATCTCTGAAAGTAAGCTCTCAAACTTTATATAAAGTCGCTCTAAACTTTTTCAATCTTTTCTCGCATTCAATCTTCTCGTCTCTCAAAACTTTTTAAAACAAACTCTCAATTCTAATTATTTGATTCTACAATGCAAGCGCTACAAATTGAACAAATATTTTGTCAAATATCTTGACTGTTCATCAAATTGATATAAAGCAATAACGCGCCATTTATATTGAACAAATGAAAACATATTGACGCGAATTTTTGTTTTACACATCAATAAAAACTCTAAAATAAACATTCGTGTCTTAATATTTTCAATTGCTTTATATAGATGGATCATTATTGCTTTATATTAATTTATACCTAACTGGTCTTGTCCTTATTGTTTACTTAAGAGCATTTCTCGATGTAGAAATTTATATGTAATTCTACTGTCCTAAAAGCTTATGTCCATAGTTTACTTGAATACTATTTTTGAGATTATACCCTTCAGTGTAGTATATAAGCAGTGTTGGCACGTTTTCTTTGAAGTTTCTTCCAGACAGAACGAGCTGACTCAATTCGATTCAATTCGATTTATTTCACACAACAAAAGAGAATTACACTACGATTTAATGCGATTTAGTTGTATTTATAACACAAAAGAAAACAGAAGAAGAAGAAAAACAACAAAAAGAATGATGATAAGTAACAATAAAATTCCATGAATATGAATTATAATTAATTAATAAAATACAATAATAATAATAGAAAATAAAACCTAACATACTCCACCCCGGTGGACTAACTTAGTCCTCAGAAAAAGGTAATGGTACTATTTTAGAGACAGTTCTAGTAAGGTGTTCTTGGCACTTGGTCTTCACCTCGACGACTCGAACTTTTCCGTCTGCTCCCGGAAAGACTTTGGTGATGCGACCAAGGCTCCAATACATTGCTGGTGGTGATATGGTATCCTTGAGCAAGATGAGGTCACCTTCCTTAATGTTTGGTGAGGATTTTTGCCATTTTAGGCGTTGTTGCAAATTGTTGAGGTATTCTCGATTCCAACGTTTCCAAAATACATTTTTAATTTTTTGATTTAGGCTCCAGCGGTCGAGGTAGTTTATCGGAACATCATCATCATTGGATTCTGGAAGGGCAGTTAAGGGTCTCCCGAATAAGAAGTGTCCTGGTGTAAGAGGATTAAAATCGTCTGAATCTGAACTTAGAGGACAAATAGGTCGCGAATTTAAACAAGCTTCTATTTGATTTGTCAGAGTACTCAGCTCTTCAAATGTCAGTATCTGAGACTTTAAGCATCTGAGAAGATGAAATTTGAAGGATTTTATTCCAGCCTCCCAGATACCTCCGAAATTTGGGGCGGAAGGAGGTATAAAATGCCAGTTGATTCGTTCATTAGATATGAATTTTTGAATTGTTGAAGCTTCAATATATCAAACTGCTCTCGGAGAATGTTTGATCTCCCCTAAAGTTGGTCCCGTTATCACTAAATATATCAGAAGGTTTTCCTCGACGAGAAATAAACCGCTTGAGTGCTGCGAGGAAAGCCGCTGAAGATAGGTCTGATACAATTTCTATATGAATTGCTTTTGTGCAGAAACATACAAATAAAGCAACATATGATTTTAATTTTACTTTGGATCTTCTGATGTTTGGTTTAATCAAAAATGGTCCTGCAAAGTCGATTCCAGTTTTAGTGAACGGATTTGATTTCACAATTCGGTGCATAGGCAGATCTCCCATGATTTGCTTGGTAACTTGGCGTTTAGCCCTGAAACACACCATGCATTGGTGGATTAGTTTCTTGACCAAAATTCTACCTGCAGGAATCCAATATCGTAATCGTAGTGCTGACATGGTCAGTTGAATACCAGAATGTAAATGATCCAGATGACACTGTCGCACTATTAATTCCGTGATAAAATGATCTCTTGGCAATATTATTGGATGCTTTTCATCAAATTGCAGATTTGAATGACGTAATATTCCTCCAACCCGTAATAGTCCAGATTCATCAATGAAAGGATTCAAAGATAAAAGCCTTGAGTCAGTTGGTAAAGATTTCTTTTGTTTGCAACAGGTAATTTCTGATTGAAATTCAGAACTTTGGATGAAACGAATGATATTGTGAATTGAACTTGTTAATTCGCTTGAAGATAGATGTCCTTTCTTTCTTTCATTGTAAGAACATTGGACATTGAATACAAATCTATAAATCCATCCTGTAATTCTAACAAGTTCGTTGATATTTGAGTATTTGAAAATGAAGTCTGGGAAAAGAAGATTAGTGGAATGAAAAATAGAGAATGTTTTTCGACTTTCACCTGAAATTTCTTTCGGGAAATCATATTGAGTTTGAATTGGATCTTCAAAGTTCACATCCGAGAGCCAAGTTGGTCCCCGCCACCAAAGAGAGTGATCCACCAGCTCTGAAGCAGTTATACCTCTGGAAGCGCAGTCTGCTGGATTATCTTTCGAAATGACATAATGCCAGGAAGAATGTAAAGTCAATCTTTGAACTTCAGCAATCCTATTTCCGACAAATGGTTTCCAATGTCTCGATTCAGATTTAAACCAGCTGAGAACAATTTTGGAATCAGTCCATACAAATACTCTATCAATTTGTAAGCATAAAGAATTGCGAATAGTATCATATAAAGTTGCGAGAAGAAGAGCAGCGCACAGCTCCAGCCGTGGTATGGAAATCATTTTCAGAGGAGCTTCCCTCGTCTTGGAAGCAATCAGAGAAACTTTCACTTGGCCCGATTTGAAATGAGATCTTATATAAAATACAGCCGCATATATGCAACTTCTGAAGAGTCACAAAAACCATGAAGTTCAACAGAAAGTAAAGCTCCCCTGCACGAGAAGTATCTAGGAATTTGAATTTTATTTAATACGGATAATTCCTTTTCGATTTTCTTCCATTGAGAGCAAAAAGTATCAGGCAGGGGATTATCCCAATTCAACTTCTGTTTCCAAAGTGATTGAAGCAAAATTTTAAGACGAATAATAACTGGTGACAGCCAGCCTATAGGATCAAAGATTCTGGAGATGTGGGACAACAAATGTCTTTTAGAATTCGTTTGTTCTGGAATGTCATTAACAAGAATCTTAAAAATGTCCAAGGAAGGATTTCAACAAATACCAAGTATTTTGACACATGATTCACTCTCAAAATCCCAAAGATTATGCCTATCTTCAACCTGTTCTGATAATCCAGAAAGGACCTATGGGACGTTTGATCTCCATTTCCTAAGAGAAAATCCGGCTGAAGAATGAAGATTATTGACTTCACGAATATGACATGTAGCTTCCTCAATTGTGTCTGCACCAGAAAGCAAGTCATCAACATAAAAATCGGTATGTACTATTTTTGAGGCCACTGGGAAAGTTGACACCTTGTCCCTTGCAAGTTGATGTAGGGTACGCATGGCGAGATATGGCGCAAAGACAATCCATATGTCACAGTCAGCAGTCTATAATCCAATAAAGGTTCTGATGGGTTTTTCTCCATAATGTTGAAGATATCCTGTTGTAGTTTTGGTCCTACATGAAGAAAGTCATTTAGAGATTTGCCATTGCTAGTTTTGCAAGATGCATCAAAAACAACTCTCAATTTAGTGGTAGTGCTTTGCTCCTTAAAACCACAATGATGAGGTATATAATAACATTGTCCTGAAGGTTTATCCAGCTCATCACTGGGAATAAGCTCCATATGATTGATTAAAAGATATTCGTCCATGAAATCACAATATTGTTTTAGGATACTTGGAGATTTTTGTGATTTTCTTTCAAGTGAAAGAAATCGTTTCAGAGCAATGATCCTAGATTCGCCAAGAGTTGGCAATGTTCTAAATGGCAGCCCAACAGAGTACCTTCCATCTTCCAGAATTTTGAGGTTATTAATATATATTATTTCACACGAAATTTCTTCTCTGGTTGAAGATTTGGCAGAGGGTACTGACTCCAGCTCCCAGAATTTTTTTAGAAAATCATCTTGTTCCTCCGACGCGAACATAGTTATATCTTGATTGGAATTTTCACCTGACAGTAATATTTTACCTGTAAGTAACCATCCCAATTTGGATCCGCACGCAGTGGGTCCAGATAAATTTTGGAATCTAACCTTTCCGTTAAATAAGCATGGAGCAAGCTCTGCTCCTATCACTAAATCAATCTGGCTAGATTTGTCAAAATTGGGGTCAGCCAACAGAAGATTTTTCAAATAAGGCCAATTATCCTTTTCTATAAAGAAATTGGGCAATTCTGATGTGATCTTATCAATGACTATAGGATTGGCGTTTGTTTCCCAAACCAAAAACTGTAGTTTTACATTCAGCAAGAGGAAGATTTAATTTCTTTCGACAGCTATTTGTTATAAGACACTTTTGAGAGCCTGTATCTTTAGGACTCTACATGTTTGAAGAACCCCGTTTTTCGATTTGACCTTTATTAAAGCCGTAGAGAGTAATATTCGATCATGACTTTTGTTGTCTTTTGTTGTCTGCAAAACATGAGACACTGGCATGGGTCAATGGAGATATGTCCGCAACAGGACTTAACATTTCCGGTTTGAACTGATGCAAAAGAGTATGATGTCCCTTATTACATTATTTGCAATTTTGCGTGAAGACGCATGACGATACTCTATGGTTAGATCTTAGACAGTTGTAACATAGACGATTATCTTTTACAAAAGTCCATCTTTCAGGTAACATCATACCATTAAACTTAGGACATTTTAACAAAAATTGTTCACCTTTACATAAGACGCATGACTTGACTCTGCTATCTATACTAGAGCCAGAGGCAAATGTTGCTGGATGTGAATGAGTGGATTTATTCATTTTGTAGAATTGTTTTGAATTTTCCTCATTCTGAAAACTCCCGAGACTTCCAGCAAATCTTTCCAGGAAAGAAATCATCTTTTCATAAGATGGATATTCTTTCTCAAGCAAACTCATCTCCCATTCCTTTCTTATTGAACGATCACGTTTCGATTGAATTATATGAATTAAAATCATATCTGATAAATTATTACGTTCCAATCCGAGGATAGAGAGATTCTGAATGCTTTCGTTACAAGTGTCCAGGAGATCAAGTAAATCTTTAGTCGATTCTTGTTTTACATTTTTTAGATCATACAAATTTTGAATTTGTTTAAATGCCAATTCACTTTTTTTGTCGAATCTATTGACCAAAGTTTGCCAGGCAATAGGATAATTTTCATCAGAAATATTGAACGCCCTAATAAGTCTAGCGGCATTTCCTTTTAGTGCGGAATTTAAATATTGAAGTTTTTGATAATTTCCCAGTGTGGGATTTTGATCAATAGATCTAATAAAAATTTCCTTAAAACTCAGCCAATCTGAAATATCACCACTAAAGGTGGGCAATTGAAATTTGGGAAGTTCTAAATTGGTTTCACCAGAAAATGTATTTTTATTTGACTTTCCCAGCGATCTATTTATTTTTATCAAAAAAGAATTGATTTTAGACTTTGCCTCAAAGGATACCTTAAATTTTTCTTCGGCATTAATGCCTTTATATTTTACTAATTTAACATATTGATTATCAAAGCTAGCTTTTAAATTTAACAAGTCTTCTTTATTTTGCATAAGTGCGTATTTATCATTGCCTTCTAAATTATATTCTACATCTGCTTTAATCAATTCTAAACTTTTTATCAGAGATTCAAAAATTGAGATTTCTGTTTCCATATTTTGAAGATTAGTATTCAAAACCTTACCTGTCTTTATTTCTATGGCTTCTAAGAACTTTCTTTTTCTTCTACTTCTTTCCCGGGTTTCGGCACCAAAAAATGTTAGCACGTTTTCTTTAAAGTTTTTTCTAGACAGAACGAGCTGACTCAATTCGATTTATTTCACACAACAAAAGAGAATTACACTACGATTTAATGCGATTTAGTTGTATTTATAACACAAAAGAAAACAGAAGAAGAAGAAAAACAACAAAAATAATGATGATAAGTAACAATAAAATTCTATGAATATGAATTGTAATTAATTAATAAAATACAATAATAATAATAAAAAATAAAACCTAACAAGCAGAATTAACCAATACAGTATTATAGCTCTAAAGAAGTGATCTGGTAGATTAAATTGACGAAACCGCTAGGAGGGTTCACCACTGATAAGCCAAGACCTCCTAATATTTTTCATCGCAGTAAGGACAGTAGTAGTTTGATTTATTTGTGAAAAGAAACATTCGCGTCTTAATGTTTTCATTTGCAATCTATATTAATAAAATGCAAATTTCATAAGAGGACATCACTAAAAACTTTCGTTACAATGCATCAATTTCAACCAAATTTTCAACATTTATGTAAAACGAGATGGAGCAGGTTTTGCTTAACATCAAAATATTTTTCCCTAACATTAACATGCGTAACTTAGCTGTTATCGATTAAATACAAAAAAATCAACAGAGTTAATTTTATTTATATATAAATACAAAAAAAAATTCAGCAATTCATTCAACTCAATCTAAAAAAATATTCAAAACAAGCAATTTTAAGATAACACCATATGTAAAACAGTCGGCCAAGAAAACAACAACGATATTACATCTTTCTCACATATTCACACACAATCTTGATTAATAATTAAAACTAATCTTTAACATTGTTTATTAAACTTCATAATATATAATATTCGTTAGGCAAACTTTCACTCGGATAAATGTAATATAAAAAGCCAACAATGAAGAATGAATGTAAGATAAAAATCCAACAATGAAGAGTAAATATAATATAAAAAGCCAACAATGAAGAATGAATGTAAGATAAAAAGCCAACAATGAAGAGTAAATATAATATAAAAAGCCAACAATGAAGAGTGAATGTAAGATAAAAATCCAACAATGAAGAGTAAATGTAATATAAAAAGCCAACAGAGTGAATGTAAGATAAAAAGCCAACAATGAAGAGTGAATCTAATATAAAAAGCCAACAGTGAAGAATGAATGTAAGATAAAAAGCCAACAATGAAGAGTGAATGTAATATAAAAAGCCAACAATGAAGAATGAATGTAAGATAAAAAGCCAACAATGAAGAGTGAATGTAAGATAAAAAGCCAACAATGAATAGTAAATGTAATATAAAAAGCCAACAATGAAGAATGAATGTAAGATAAAAAGCCAACAATGAATAGTAAATATAATATAAAAAGCCAACAATGAAGAATGAATGTAAGATGAAAAGCCAACAATGAAGAGTAAATATAATATAAAAAGCCAACAATGAAGAGTGAATGTAAGATAAAAAGCCAACAATGAAGAGTGAATGTAATATAAAAAGCCAACAATGAAGAATGAATGTAAGATAAAAAGCCAACAATGAAGAGTGAATGTAATATAAAAAGCCAACAATGAAGAATGAATGTAAGATAAAAAGCCAACAATGAAGAGTGAATCTATCTATATATATAAAATTGAATGTCTGTCTGTCTGTTTGTCTGCACTCTATAGATTCAAAAACCATACATCCAATCGCCGTGAAATTTTGGGATATTATTAGGTATATGACCGGGAAGGTTTTTGAAAAATAATTTCCTGAATATCTTGAATATCCTTAGAGTTATTTGCAGATTTGTAGATTTAACTCGCAAGCAGCGCCCCCATTGTGACGATGATAACAATATATCGAGAGATTCAAATTTACGAGTTTCAAATTATCAAAATATATCTTTTTTTTAAATAAGTTTTTAGAGAATTGTTTTAACAAATGTTCGCTAGACAAACCTTTACTCGGGTAAAACCCCGGGCGAAGCCGAGTACGTTTTATAAGTTTATAGAGAATTGTTTTAACAAATGTTCGTTAGACAAACATTCACTCGGGTAAAACCCGGGCGAAGCCGGGCACATCCGCTAGTATTTGTTATATATCAAAGTAGAGATTATCAAATAGGAAAACATTTTATGGCCAAGAATCGTAGATTAATATCGCAATCTTATGGTGTGGCCAGGAAAGAATCAGAAAGGGCTGAGAGAAGGTGGTATAGGTGATACAGGACTGCGTTTAGATCAGGTATCGTACTGAAGTCACCTACCTTCAAGTGACTTGAGCTTACAGAGCCTGGTGCCGAACTTCCGCTCTGGACAACATTCGTTCTCCTTGCAGTCACTGTCCTTCTTACAGCCGTCGAAAAACCCCTATACACACAGTACTGTACGTGGCTTCTTCCGTGGTTTATGTGAGAATTTAAAATTCATAAGAATGTATGCTTTTTAGTTTCATTTCTTTTATATAGATTATATTTAATTTGCCTCTAATTGGCTTTGTATAAATTGTTTTCAGAAGAGCATTGTTCGATGTAAATATGTATATGTCGTATTTTATATGTTGTATATATACTATATGTTGTATATAAGAATATTTTACATAGAAACACCCAATCTGATAGAACGCACTTTGACTCAAACTAAGCCTGATGTGACTTTAAAATGGTCCTAATAAAATTGTACTCGAAAAGGAAAGGTTTGGCACTCAGAAAGGTCGTAAACAGGTCGTTAACATTGTCCAAGAAGCTAAGAAAGGATGTAAGCATATTGGCCATGCAGGTCCTTGATCAGACACGGATGGTCAACAAGGTCCGCCCTCTCTGACGTCACTATCAGCATATGGGGTGGGTAGTTTCTAATATCAGGAGAATGAAGCAAGTAAAGACATCAGAGACTCTACATGAGAAGCAGAACAGAGAGTAGCTAAAAACGATATTCCTGTTTCTCGAATGACCAGTATTCCCAGGACTTCCCTCTATTCCACCTCACCTTCCCGGGTGGCTCCACTAAACCGTGGTAATCATGATCGTGTGGATTTATTTTGTCTTCAGGCTAATGCGCTCCCACTCTGGCCCATTACTGTATGTTGGGTGAGGAACATACTGCGACGATGTTGGCTCCACATTTTACAACATATTTGTAATTATTCAATCCTAAAGCTTATGCCCATAGTTTGATAAAATACCATAACTAAGGTTATTTATACAAATATCGTATATATAAGTATAATATCTCGTTATGGTTCACCACTGATGAACCAGGCTCTTCCAATAGTTGTTATGCTCAGTAGGACAGTGAGAAGTTTGTTTCATTTGAAAAAGAAAATTTCGTGCATAATATTTTCAATACTTATTTGTTATTTTCACTTAATACTCCTATCACTATAAAATGTTTTCCAAAAATAAAATACATCAGAAATATTTCATAACTTAAACTGAGATTCGAGATCTTATTAAGGCGATATCCTATCCTTAAATAAAAAAGCGAAAATTTTCCCAGGAGACTATTGTTGATCTAAACATAAAACGTCAAAATAGACGAAGAAGATACGTCATCTAGAGACCATGGTGTCGGACGATGACTCTCGTCAGTCAAAGACAGACTTGGTTTTTTTCATAAGATTCACATAGGATTAGGGAAAACTTCAAAATATGAAATAGGTATTTAGCGGGTAAAGAGAAAGAGAAGACTGAGGCTGTACCAAAGGAATCTGACTGTATCAAACAAACCTGACAATATGGTAGTCTTACATAAAGCATTTGAAGCGATTAAGAGAATGAATGATAGGTAAAAATAGAACATACCTTTAATATAAATCAACAACACGCCATCATGCTGTAGGCAAACACCTTTCCTCAGCAAACCACGCCTTTTGTAACGATTTTTGGCTCTAATTTTTTTAAGGAGCTCAGAATGAACTATGCTATTAACCGTTTGGCCTTTAGGAAGATATTCTTACTGTCCCAAAAAATAGTCAAGAGTAATTTTCCAGCAGAATTTTTTTCTTTGGTTTCTTTGGTGTTGGTGAACCCTTGTGATGCCATTCTGCACTTGATCCTTTAGAGTCAGGAATGTGATGGTACATCCATGATTCATCTCCAGTCACTATTCTATCAAAAAAACCTTCACCCTCAAATTCATAACGTTCCAAAAGCTCTTTACAAGCGTTAAGACGTTTTTACTTCATTTCCTTTGTTAGAATATGAGGCACCCATCTTGTGAAATATTTCTGTACTTTAAATGTTTTTCAGTGGATTTTTGAACACTACCATAACTAAGGCTAAGTTCGGCATAAATAATTCTAATGCTAATGTGACGATCGTTCTGTATCATCTCGTCAATGGCCAAGGTGGTTGCATCATCTCTAACCTTGACCGGAGCGCCAGGGCGCGGTGCGTCATCCAAACTTTCTATGACACTTTCGAATTTTCTAACCCATTCAAAAATTCCATTTTGAGATAAACATTTATCACCCGTAAACTGCTTTCATTCTGGATAAGTTTGAAATGGTTTAAACCCTTCATGGTAAAGAAAACGTATTACTGCTCGCATTTCATACTTGATGCAAACGTTTGTTTTGGACGCCATTTTTATTGGAAAAAATGTTGTCAGATGGTTTCTTTTCTCGAAATTATTTCAATATAACAACAGAGTTTAATTCAAATGTGTATGCCTATATACATTTGTTTTCTTCTTTTTTTGTTCTATTAAACTTTTATCGTTTTTTATTGATCCACACTTGTAATAAAATATTGTTTTTAAAATTTCATCATAATCGTTAAGTAGCATTCTAGATTCGAATGTCAACCATTAGTATTGGCCCATTTCACCATATTCTGAATTTGAAATTCATCCATTTATCATATTATTGTTGATGTTAATTATTTAAAATGTTAATTTTCATTCTGTGATTGAATTAATCTGTGACCTAATTTATTCTGTGGTGTTGAATGTATATAAATATATGCATTTTTTTGAGAGTAGTGTGGGAGAGAATATATGTGGAGAGGTTTAGGTGTAAGAGTTATTTAGATTTATTATAGTAATTTATATTCATAGTTTTGTGTGCCTTCAATAAAGAAGTTTTATGTTTTAATAGAGAGTAATTTATTACGATTCTCCCAACAATTTTTTTTTTTTATGTTTAAAAAAAAAAAAAAAAATATATATATATATATATAGTAATTTATATTCATAGTTTTTTGTGCCTTCAATAAAGAAGTTGTATGTTTTAATAGAGAGTAATTTATTACGATTCTCCCAACAATTGGTAGCAGAGAGCGGTTGAATTTAAATTGATGCAAATCAAGATTGAGTGAATAATTTTTAGAAAAAGCAAAGATGCAAAATTTTAACTTATCTCAAATAGAAAAACTATCAGACAAAAACTACTTGATCTGGGCAAACAGAATAGAAAGCGAATTGAGAAGTTTGAAATTATGGAGACGTATCATAGAGGGAGAAGTAATTGAAAAGCCTATAGAAACGGACAAAAAATTTGAAGAAAAAGTGAAAATCTGGGAAGATTGGGATGACGACAATGCTATCGCTAGAAATGTGATGAACCGAACAATGAATGACACTCAAGTGCTAAAATACTCGAGTGAAAGAAGTGCAAAAAGATTATGGAATATAATTAAGGAAGAAATGACATCTAAAAATAAAGACTTGCAGATGAAAAAAAGAATAGAATTATCTCAATTAAAAATGAAGGAAGATGAAACAGTTGATGATTACTTAAATGAAGCAATGGTTATTAAAAGCAAAAGCATACAAGCAGGAGATGAGATAAAAGATAGAGAATTGATTTGTTTCGTTTTGGAAGGTTTGTGAGTAGAATTTGATTTTGACGTAAAAATTATCAAATCAGATAAAGAAAAGAATATGAACAAAATAAGACAAATCCTGAAGGAAACAGAAGAAAAATTAAAACATAGAAAAGAAGAAAAACGGCAAACAGAAATTGCATCAAAAGCTAAAGAGGGCTGGACGGAAAGAAGAAAATTTATTAAATGTTATAACTGTGGAATGATGGGACATATTTCTAAAGAGTGTAGAAACAAGATTAAATGTTTTAAATGTGGAGGATTTGGGCATAAATCGGAAATATATAAAACGAATAGAAGTGATGGGCATGCAAGGTATAATTTTAATGGGCCAAAAAGAGGAATAAACAGACAAAATAATAGAGAATCTACAAGTCATGTAATAGAAACAAATGAAGACAATTACGAAGAGGAAGAACAAAAGGAAGAAAAAATTAGATGGAATATGGATTCTGGAGCCTCTAGCCATATGGTTAGCAAAAAATAACAATTTATAGAATATGAAGAGGAAGAAAGAAATATAGCGACAGCTGAAAAGGATGCTACAATAAAATCTTCAGGAATTGGATCTATAAGAATGAAGTCGAATGTAAATGAAAGATTCTTAAAAGTTGAAAATGTTTTACACGTACCTAATTTGAGAGAAAATCTATTATCAGTTTCAAAAATTGTGGATCATGATTTAAGTGTATTATTTAGTAAAAATAAAGCTGAAGTAATAGACAAAAATGGTGAGATTTTATATGAAGCAAAAAGATTAGGAGATAAATTTGAAGTTGAAGGAAACCTAAATATGGAAATTGTAGGAAAAGCAGAAGTAAGTGATATTTTATGGCATCAAAGACTTGCTCATGTAAATTTTCAGAAATTGAAAGAAATGTATGATAATTCAACTGTATTAGGATTGAAAAATTTACATAATATCAAAGGGAATTGCGAATCTTGTGTGTGTGTACATTAGGAAAAATACATAGAAAATCTTACAAAAGTATTCAATATAAACAATCTGAAAATATTTTGGATCTAT
Organism: Cordylochernes scorpioides; assembly: GCA_030710605.1. Taxonomy (NCBI): domain Eukaryota; kingdom Metazoa; phylum Arthropoda; class Arachnida; order Pseudoscorpiones; family Chernetidae; genus Cordylochernes; species Cordylochernes scorpioides. Next base: position 66,200,840 of record CP092869.1, read on the forward strand.
GGCATACCGACATAGTTGGACCTTTGAATGATTCTTTTGGATATAAGTATTTCATTACCATTGTTGATGATTATCGTAATTTTACTTTCGTTATACCAATTGCTAACAAATCTCAAACCGCAGATTCCATAATAAACTTGATTATGCAAGAAGAATGACAGACTGGAAGGAAAGTAAAGAGGATTCGAAATGATAATGGAGGAGAATATGTTTCAAATTATTTGAAGCGATGGTTATCTAGTAAAGGCATCAAACAAGAATTCACCACAGTTTATACTCCTGAAAGTAATGGAAAAGCCGAAAGATTTAATAGAACCATAGTTGAGTCAGCAAGAACCATGCTAATTGATTCTAAATTACCTATATATTTTGGAGTGAAAGTGTTAAAGTAGCTGTTCATATAAATAACAGAATTAAAATCAAAGAAATGAATACAACTCCTTTCGAGATATACAAGGGATGGAAACCAAACATTGTTTACTTAAAAAGGTTCGGAAGCGAAGCTTATGTTCATATAAGAAAAGAAAAGAGAAAGAAGATGGAACCAAAAGCTCATAAAGGGATCATGATGGGATATAGTATAAGAAAAGGCTATAGAATATATTTACCAGAAATAGATGAAATACATGAAGTATCAGATGTTAATTTTAATGAATTTAAACTAGGATATTATTTAATGAATAATAGTGGAAGAAATCTCGATGAAAATGAACTTTTATTTTTTAGTAGAGAAGACCAAAGTTTGATTTCTCACGGGAGTGAAGACTCTGGTGGTGATATTTATAATAGAGAAGACCAAGTAGAAAACTTTAACATCGATGATGAACATATTCCTCAAGATGATAATGATGTAGATTTGAGTGTAATAGATGAAATACCTCCTGATGAAATAATTACTCCACATAGAAGAGGACCAGAACCAGGAATGACGAGAGAAATGAGAAATGAACGAGATCTTCGTTTGAGAGAAACCGAGGAAGAAGAACTTATAAAAAGGGAAGTGAGGAGATCTGAAAGATCAAGACTAATGAAGAATAAGGAAAATGTTTCTGATAGAACTTATGAAATTAAATGTCCGAAAGATTACCAAGAAGCATTGAATTCAGATAATAGAGAGCAATGGATTAAAGCCATGGAAGATGAAGAAATTGAAGTTTTGCATTTGCCTTCAGAAAAAATGAAAGCGGACCATCTCACCAAGACTGTGGATGCTGTCAAGCTTAAGAACTGCATAAGTGGTGGAGTTATTTTTGTAAAAAGAAAATTGATAATTTGAAGGGGAGATTTGTTGATGTTAATTATTTAAAATGTTAATTTTCATTCTGTGATTGAATTAATCTGTGACCTAATTTATTCTGTGGTGTTGAATGTATATAAATATATGCATTTTTTTGAGAGTAGTGTGGGAGAGAATATATGTGGAGAGGTTTAGGTGTAAGAGTTATTTAGATTTATTATAGTAATTTATATTCATAGTTTTTTGTGCCTTCAATAAATAAGTTTTATGTTTTAATAGAGAGTAATTTATTACGATTCTCGCAACAATTATCAAACCAAGTTTCTTATATAAATTTGTGACTTATATGTTCAAATATAATATCATTTCTATTTTAATAGTATATTATTACAATACAGTACAGTACAAATAGTACATACAGCTTTGAAAATTTGTCTGTGTTGGTGGTCAGTTAAAAAGCATGTGGTGCAAGTTATCACTATGATTTATTTTTTGCTTCTCCCTACTACACGAGGTACAGGACATGATACTCATGGTGGATAAAAGTTGGCGACTGCTTTTACTGTAATTGCACCACATCTTTACACATGTGAAAAGCAGTTCGACATTACACTTACAAATGTGCCAGAGCCCCGTTTGGTTACTTGCACTCTCTTGTGGGGTTGGACTTTTGCAAGAATCGGGGGCCATTGGAGCATTCTTTTTAATATGAAAAAGTAACCAATGCGAGATTCGATCCCTGGTTTAGACCATCCTTCCACCGACTCCCTTATTATTATGTTGGAGGTCCATGCTTTATGACACTAAGCAACATTATCTTGAAGATAGAAATTTCCTGGCCGTCATTAATAAAGTTCCCAAAATTTAAACTTTTTCTGGCCAAAGTGTTTCTTATTTCGAAGCAGATTCTCAATTGTTGAAGTGAGTGTTAGAGGATATAAAATAAATAAATTAACATACACCCAAATATTTTTAAATAACTCAGAGAAAATTCAAGGAACTGCACTCCTTTTTTCAAACCAATTAAAATACAGTAAAGCTACAAAAAGAAATACAGATTCAAGCTAGAGACAAATGTAAAATTAAGGTGAATTTATAAACGTTCAAACTTTTATCTCGTTTTACCATGCATCGATATCTACCTGAAAAAATAGGTTCGTTTCAAAAAAGTGGGCATAGTTCTGATAGAGAAAATATTGAGAAATTTCATATGTTGATTTATTGAGGTAACTAAGAAGAAAGTTCATTGTGTTGGGATCCCAAATACAGAATTATAACGTTAGAAATGGACAATTTAAAGAGATAAAAACAAAATTTAAAAAAGGACTAAATAAAGAAATAAAATATCAAAAGATATGAAGAAAGAAGAAAGACTCACAGCCAGAGTTGTCCCCAGCACAAGGCTGATGACTAGAAGAGCCACAATTCCCTTCATGACGATCAGACGATGAGCTGCACGATCGTCTGTTGTGGAAAGATAGGGTATCTCCTATTGGCTGCCACCGCCCCCTGTTTGATACCATGTTAACCTTATTGTTCCTTTTGTAGAACTTTGCGTTATCTTCTTATCTTTGAATATTTTATCATTGGATACTTTTTTAAACACTTCATTTCATTCGCTTTCGTGCTTGTTCACAAATATTGAACGCTGTATTAAACACACTTTCAGGCCGCTTATGAATGTCTGAAAATATGTATACTTGCTCAGCCCGATGACAATACACTTATACGAAATTCCAGACATCTTGGAGGTTTGGAAGTATGTTAAGTATATAAGATAAATATCTACAGGCAAAACTAAAAATGATATGGTGGTGTCTTGTCCAACTAAAAATGATAAATATATATATAAATTGGAAATATATAAAAGAGAACAATATTTCTCTCAGTTATCTTATTAAAAACTTCGATTTATATATGAGTAAAACTTTAAAAATTTCCAAAAATAGAAATATTCTTGCAGAGATATCATTATGTAAAACCGTTAAGTTTAGAAGAAAAAAATAATGAAATGAAAATGGCGAGTGCTTCCATAATCTACTTATATAATTGCCTTATTCTGAAGCTCACGGATAGAATGCGCGCCCATTGGCTGCCGGCGAACACGTGTCCTCCCTGCCCCCCTCTAGACAACCCTGTTATCAGCTGTGTGATACATACACCTGTCTATAGCGGCCATTCTAGACAACCCTGTTATCAGCTGTGAGATACATCCACCTGTCTTTACAGACCACCCTGTATATAGCGGCCATTCTAGATAACCCTGTTATCAGCTGTGTGATACATACACCTGTCTATAGCGACCACTCTAGACAACCCTGTTATCAGCTGTGTGATACATCCACCTGTCTATACAGACCACCCTGTCTATAGCGGACACCTTAGGCAACCCTGTTATCAGCAGTGTGATACATACACCTGTCTATACAAACCACCCTGTCTATAGCGACCACTCTAGACAACCCTGTTATCAGCTGTGTGATACATCCACCTGTCTATACAGACCACCCTGTCTATAGCGGCCACTCTAGGCAACCCTGTTATCAGCTGTGTGATACATACACCTGTCTATAGCGGCCACTCTAGACAACCCTGTTATCAGCTGTGTGATACATCCACCTGTCTATACAAACCACCCTGTCTATAGCGACCACTCTAGACAACCCTGTTATCAGCTGTGTGATACATCCACCTGTCTATACAGACCACCCTGTCTATAGCGGACACCTTAGGCAACCCTGTTATCAGCAGTGTGATACATACACCTGTCTATACAAACCACCCTGTCTATAGCGACCACTCTAGACAACCCTGTTATCAGCTGTGTGATACATCCACCTGTCTATACAGACCACCCTGTCTATAACGACCACCCAAGACATCGTTTTTAAAATATATTCGCACTCGGGTAAAACCCGGGCGTTGCCCGGGCCATTCGTCTAGTTCATTTATAACTGAATTAATCTATCGCGTGGTTGACAAGTCTTCGTTTGATAAAATGTATACCTATTCACTATATATTATGAGCGTTCTCACGCTACTTTTATTTTAAACCATATAATTTATATTGTTTAAAACCAAAGAAAACATAAAAATGTCTCTTTTTGACATTTATAAGGTTATAAATCATATACTTTTATTGTTTTTTTGGTTTAAATTATGTCTGCCTTTCATTTTATGTTGGAAACACGAGATAAAAATAAAAAAAACACGCGAAGAATTTGAAAACTACGTTCCAAAAAGTACGTTGATATATCACCATAGAAAACCATTTATTGTAAATAAAAATTGCAGCATGAAAGAATATTTTTCAATGTACTATTCATAAAGAGAGATTTTATCATGAACACAATGAGAAAAAATCTAAAGTTCATGTCAAAAATACATCCATGAAAGGTAAATATAATGCAGGTTTCTCTATGAGATTATTTCGCAGGTTAAATTTGAAAAATACTGTTATATTGCATGAAATTTGGGTTCAATTCAATTAATGTAACTTCTCACATGTACGTTTATTATGTTGAAAACGACCTTAATGCCATCGAAGACCTAATTCTCTAATAAATAGAGGTTGTTTCGAAAGGTTCATGATTGTCGCTGGCTTTTGATTAAGAAGAAAACTCAAGCATAGTTGAGAGAGAGAAGAATATTAAAAATCCATTAATAATATCATTAATAAAATTATCAAGCAAATTTTGAATAAAATATTTCTAACTTATACGGAACTGAGAGTATGGGATCCATCAAGATCAGAATTACATGTCTCGTAAAAAAATGGAAATGGTAGTTCTGCTATTCTATGTTCTGTTTATTTTCAGAATCACTTGATACCGTTCCTAAGAGACTTCTGTATATTTGGATTTCTGAAAAAAGGCCTAGAAAGAGATCGATTCTATTGGGCGGCTTCTAGAAAATTCGCTTGGAGGTTTGGGGAAAATCAATAGAAATACCTTGATAGAAAGTCATGGAAACATCGATGATATCTTCTTTTTCTTTCTTATCTCCACTCAATTATATTAAGGTATCAAGCTTGTAAAACTTGATACTTTTGATGGTGTCTGCCGGGGAAGAGTAGAGCTCATCAATGGATGAGTGGGTGGGGTAGAATGCGTCTGCCTTTTTCATAAAGACTGGGAGCGCTACTCAGTGGCAGGCCAACTTAGCTCCAAAATAAATGGCCGCCTCTGACATGCGGAACAGACGCCATGTGCAGCCGCTCCTAACATGGAGTACAAACGCTGCTCAGGGCTTGAGACCGGCAAAGCGGAGTTACATCGATGATTTTATCTTGTTCAATGTTCAGGGAATCATAATTCTATTATAAATATAAATATTTAAAATATAATTTGTATAAATCTTAAAATTTTACTATTTTCTGAATGTGAATTATCCTCTCTCTGTACCTATGTAGTGAAATGTCAGATAGATTTATAATGCGAGACATTTGTAAACATCCATTTACAATGGATATAACGATCTGTAGCATATGTACTTGTTTGACAAACAGCGTAATTACTATTCAGGAAGTGAACTGAAGAGAGATTACAAAACAAGGAAAACTACATGTGAACAGCTTTAATATTGTATCAGTAGATGTTGTCATACAATCAGTGGTGACATCTAGGTGTCCTCTACGGGGTCCGTCTACGGGGTTTTGTTGAGTGAGCGACTTCAGTCTATCATTGTCCAATGAATTTTTGATAATAGTGAGATCTGCGGAGAAATCGTCACTTGTGTCGGTGCTGAGGGCGTAGAAGCTTAGGGTAGTAAGAGTTCTCCTTGCCTCGCTCTGCGTGTGAAATTTGAGCTCTAACTTTGTCTAGTTAGTTCGCGCGTCTGGTCTGGCTTGAGAAAGTCGCTGGCAACAATTTTTCTCATATTTTAATTTCCAGATAGAATCTTACATATTAATAAAATCAAGTAAACTAGAGTTTGATCAAAATTCGTTATTTATTATTTTAAACATTTGTACAGTTATTCACAAATGATCATTTGTGGCAATATACTATTCATTCAACTTCAAATTAACAAGGGGACCAATTAATATTGAATTTATTTAAATTATCGAGTAAATATTTCAAGGGACCGGGGAAAATTTTCAAATTATCAGGAGATTCAAATTAACGAGTTTCAAATTATCGAGAGTAGACTGTACATATATATTTATCACTCAAGATATTTTTTAATTTAATTTATATATTTTCCTTTTTTCAAATCAATTTTAATTCTCTATACCCCACACACACTACTCTAACTAGAGTTTTTATATAACCTACCAGATTCAAACCCGGTTGTTATTTAAATAGAGTTTAAGAATGATAATTGTAAATATATATATATATATAAGATATTTCGAATTTAATATCAAATCATATTTAAGATTAGAAATCTCTGGAGATACTTGTTTATATGAACAATATTCATTCACTCCATCTGAGGTTTATAAAATTGGAACGGCTAAATACAATTCTAACTTAAAAATCCAAGTTAACAGAGGATTCTTTTCACAACCTTCTCACCTAGGATTCCATGTCCTGATATACTTGAAACCAAGTGTGACATAGAGACTTCCGTGGAAGACCATCCAAATACTGATCTCTCTGGAGGTGTTCTTTCATTATTGAGGGTAATGTCAAGTATTATATAGATAAAAAAATTATTTTTGGTTGGAAATAAAATTGGATATAGTATTAATAGAAATGTAATGTGAAATTATAATCGTTAAACCTAAACTAGATAAATGAATGTGCTCAATTAGATGATGACACAGAATCTTCATTTTGAGGATCAGGTATTACTTTATTTACAACATCAGTCAGAAATTTAACTCGTTCTGAAAAATGACGTCCTCCTTTTATTCCTGGTAACTGGTCTCCAACTGAACATTGCAATCAGCGCTGGAATTTGCCGTTGGATATTCATGGAGAAGCAAATAGATTATTTCCTGGAAGCAATCTTCGAAAAGGATTATCATCAAATACATGTTTTAGGTGTGGAAATATTTTAGAGCTATATTTTTCACGTGGTAAATTTTAGATTGATTGACAAAGATATACTGATAAAGATTATTTAAGAGATTGTGTTAATTGTAAAAGGAAAAGGAAAGTTTTTCTTCGTAAATGATATTTACGTATTTCTATTTTTGTTTGAGAAACTATTTTAATACATTTGAATTTGGGCAAATAAATATTTAAGTCGAATATTGATATTGAATAATATTTGTCATCCACACAGAAATGGTAAAAAGGCGACCACCTCTATACAGGTGATCTATTTTGTGACTCTGAAATTAATTTAAAAATCAACCATCTCTATTCAGATGATTTTGATTCCGAATCACAAATTGATAATCCACCATGATCTTTGTTGTGTGATAGATTTTAATTTATATACAGATATTTTTATTGAAAATTATTTCGTTATAAATTTATTTATAATATTCGATAATATTATCTCTCTAGAGTTTAAGCACATTTAATATATGTCACTTTTAGCAATTATACTCGTGAAGTTCTTCTCCTGTCAAACATATTTTTAAAGTCAAATTCTACATTTGTATATTACTGTATAAGATTTATACTGAATATCAAACTTTCAAATGATGTAAGTGCCAATATATTGCTGAATCAATAATAAATTGAGGTAATGTGAATAGATAACCAAGCTTATAATTTGCAAATTTCAAAGATTTATGCTGCGTATTTAATTTTAGATAGTTTTCACGACTAGAACCTTCTCAAGAGTTTTGTTACTTCGATAAAAGAACTTTGATAAGCGAAGGCATCTTTCTTTTACTAAAATGAATTTATAAAATTTACCTTATTCATCATACTGTAGAATTAATGATGACTTTAGTTCCAAAAAGAACATTTACCCAAATTCATTTAAGTATTTTCTTTGAAATTGTTATTAATATTAATTACCTATCCACAGGTTCATCAACATTCAAGTATAACAGAAGATTGATTTGATATTTAATTACATATATGTATTTCTTTTATAAAGACTTTGAAAGGAATATTCTGTCACGGAGGACCCATTGCGAATATGTATCAAACATGTTACCTAAATATAATCGACAATTTTATGGATAATTTATCCCTCCAAATTCCAGGGATAGAATATTATAACTTTAGCTCTATAATCTCTCTAAGAGTTTACAATTCAATCGTTGTAATATGTTTAATTTCAATAAGGTTCTTGTAATTTCTTCAAAAGTCTTCTATCAAAAGTGGTCTATATACTATTAGATAGTTTCACAAAAATTATTCTTTTTATTTTCTTCTTTGAGGGTTTGATATAATATTCGTCAGTATAACTTCTTTTGATCTGAGTAATTCCGACAATTCAATTCGGAATGATGAATATTCTTGCTTTTATAAAATGATCAAACCTATCTAAAAATAATAATGGGACTTTTTCAGACATTGAAACACTTTTCATTATATAAGATAAGGATTTTGGGCCATGACATTCAAAATTTATTTTCTATTTTCTTTAATTTTTATTCAAATATCCATGTCCACATTTTGGTATGCATCAATTTTCAATATACATTGAAGTTTTCAAAACATTGAAGTTTATTACCTACCAACTTTTTCTTAGCATAAATGACCCAGTGTATAATTATGAAATTTATTTATGTCAAGGAAGATACCAATATTCAGGTTGGGTTATTGATTCCTACATTCTATATCCTTATTAGATATTGATTTTACTCATAAGAATATTGATATTTAGAAATTTAATTTGAATGACAATTCCTTTCAATTAAACTAGTGAAAAATAAAATGGCCAGTGCTAAATTAAATTATTTATTAAATGATCTGAAATACCCTCCTCCACCCCCTATACTATAGGGCCAAATATCCAGCAATATATTTGATCTTCACGCTGGATATTTACTTCTGTAATAGGAATTTTGACGATCATTTAATCGTGATAGGTGTTTATAATTTTCTTAAAATACATTCCAATTCATGAAGCTGTTTTTCTCAATTTATTGTGACTTAATTAATAGAGAAGAGCTAAAAGATATATAACAAACATATGTGTGAGTACATTTAATTAAATAATTTATTGCAGATTTGTATAGATACAAATATGTTTAATTTTTGAAATTTCCATTTCAATCTTTTCTCTAGTAATATATTTGCATGCGATGATGTATTCATTTAAGAAGGTTCATAAATTTTAAGCTGTATAAACAAAGATTCCATGTGAAATATCCCCAGGCCCCCAATTTGTCAATATTGAATATTAGCAGCTCTTTGAAGATTTTATTTGGTAAAATTTCAATTATCCAAGCTTTAATATATCGGTAATCCCATGTATATATAAATATCATTAAATTAATCGATTCATTTGAAAGCTGAATTTATACATGTATCGAAAAGTGCAAATTCAAAAATAGATATCTATGTAATTTGTAATTTGCATTGAATACAATTTAAGTAGTGATATTGAACTTGAAGCTATACTCGAATAACAATTTTTCCCACTTAGAGAATATATTTGTCCAAATTAATTTTAAATATTCAGGCCTAAACATGATTTATTTCTTCTATAAATGTTATTTTGTATTATGTTTAATGGATTTCAATAAGGTTCTGGTCTTTCCCTCAAAGAATTTCCATCAAAATAAGTCTATATACCAATATGTGGATTAAAAAAGTATAATTTCCATTATTAAAGGTTTGAGTTAATATTTGTCAGTATAACTAGTTTTGATCTGCATCTTTTTATCAATTCAATTCGTAAAGATAAATGCTCTTGCTATTTTAAAAGGTTTAATAAACATATAAAGAATAATAATGAACTAATTCAGATATTCAAACAATTTTCATTATATAAAATAAGGAATTGAGGCTATTTCATTCGAAATTGTTTTACTATTTTTTTAAATATATTTCCACTTTCACATATCGGTATGCATTTATTTTCAATATACCTTGACATATTTAACTTACTAACTATTTCTTAGCATAAATGACCCAGTATATAATTATAAAATCCATTAATGTAAAGGAAGACAGCAATACTCAGGTTGGGTAATTGAAAAGTGACTCCTACTTTATATATCCTTTTTAGAATTTGATTTTATACCTATTAGAATGTTGATATTTCGTGATTTAATTTATACAAAACCTTTCAATTGAATTAGTGAAATATAATATATCCAGTGCTAAAAAAACTATTTTTTTTTTATTTTCACTATTGATAAAAAATTAATATTAAAAACCACTTATCTGCTATAATTTCTCTGATTTAGTTCGATATTACAGTTTACCTTTTGATTTGCATTAATGGGATGTATTTATATCGTGAAGAAACCATCAAAACAACATCTGAATAGGTTGTTCATTTTGTTAAATAAGGATTGTAATCAAAATGTATGTCATGCATTTTATACAATTAACAATTTAGAAAGAGCTAAAATGGATATATAAAATCCTGAGCCTCTCTGACTCCAATATTTCTTCAGCAAGACTATTTTACTTACTACTGTTCTGATATAGAATTTTACTCGCGTCTTTATATGTTCGATTTGATAATTGAAACGTTCATTTTTCCTTTTAATAATTTTGCGAAAATCTAAGTATTAAAATAAATATGGCATCGTTCACTTGTTGGTTGTGTGATATAAACTCTACAAAAAAAATTCATCTTAAATATGAAAGAATCCTGCTTTTTATTAGAACCCCCCTTAATTTAGAGTTACATAATTTCGTATATGACTGAATTTCCTCCAAATAAATTCTACCTACTTCAATTTTCTTAATGTACATGACGTTCTTAACCCTATATAGTAGTTCTTATTCAATATAATATATTATAAATATATGCTATACCTTTTAGAATAATTCCTACCAAAAGCTGTTCTAGAATATAAGATTGAGCCGTATTATTTATTAAATGATCTAAAATACCCTCCTCCACCCCCTATACTATAGGGCCAAATATCCAGCAATATATTTGATCTTCACGCTGGATATTTACTTCTGTAATAGGAATTTTGACGATCATTTAATCGTGATAGATGTTCAACATTCTCTTACAATAAATTCCAATTCATGAAGCTGTTTTTCTTAATTTATAGTGACTTAGTTAATAGAGAAGTGCTAAAAGTAATATGACAGACATATTTTAAAGTTAATATAATAAAAAAATTTATTGCAGAATGGTATAGATAATAATATGTTCAATTTTTTAAATAGACATTTCAATCTTTTATCTAGTAATATTGGCATGCGATGATGTATTGAATGAGGAAGGTTCATAGACTTGACGCTATTTAAGCAAAGATTTCTGTGAAATATCCCCAGCCCCCCCAATTTGTTGATAATGACTATTATCACCTTTTTGAAATTATTTATTAGATAAAATTTAATTAAATACTTGTATTATACTCTTCTATATATTGCCCATATACAATTCAATATTTATTATATAGTAAATGTCTATTGAGTTCCTTTCATTCCAAAATTAAAATTTTACAAAATACTTATATAAATACCAGGTATCTACGCCTAGAATTTGCCAATATACATTTCAAAATATAGCACTTAGCAAATATCTATTTAGTCTATTTCATTCATAAACAAGTATTTCATGTAAAATATTATCAGCCCCCCAATTTTTCAATAATGACTATCAACACCTCTTTGAAAATATTCATTTGATAAAATTTCCATTAAAATCTTGTGATATACTCGTCTAGATATTGCCCATATACAATTCAATATTTATTATTTCGTAAATATCTATTGAGTCCATTTCATTCCAAGAGAATTTCCTCACACAATGTACGAGAAAATTGCTGTAATAAACAATTTTCATTCTTTCATCTTATCGATAAAATAAATTTGTTGAATTTCAATTATGAAAAATGTGTCAATCCCGTCACAATATATATAGAAAAATAGATACGGCCAAAATATCCAGTTCAGATATGTATCAAATCGTTCTTCTCTTATCGTTTTTCCTTATCCATTTCTTTATAGTTATTCCCTATAATGTGTGAAAAATATTTTTATATTTATCTTCGAATTTAGGATTGAGCCGAAATATTTATTAAATGATCTGAAATACCCTTCTCCACCCCCTATACTATAGGGCCAAATATCCAGCAATATATTTGATCTTCACGCTGGATATTTACTTCTGTAATAGGAATTTTGACGATCATTTAATCGTGATAGGTGTTCATCATTTTCTTATAATACTTTCTAATTCATGAAGCTGTTTTTCTTAATTTATAGTGACTTAGTTAATAGAGAAGTGCTAAAAGTAATATAGCAAACATATGTGTAAGTTAATTTAATTAACAATTTATTGCAGAATGGTATAGATGCAAATATGTCCAATTTTTGAAATAGACATTTCAATATTTTCTCTAATAATATATTTGCATGCGATGAAGTATAGATTGAAGGAGTTTCATAAACCTGAGGCTATTTGAACAAAGATTCCATGTAAATATCCCCAGCCCACCAATTTGTTAATAATGAATATTAGCAGCTCTTTAAAGATGTTCATTCGATAAAATTTCAATTAAAATATTGTTGAATACACGCATATATATTGCCCATATACAATTAAATATATATTATTCGGTGAATTTCTATTGAATTCCTTTCATTCCAAAATTAAAATTTTGCAAAAAATATTTTATAATTACTTTGTATCTACGCCTAGAATTTGCCCATATACATTTCGATATATCACATTTAGCAAATTTTTATTGAATTCAATTCATTTCAAGAGAATTTCCTCAAACCTATGACGAGAATATTGCTGTAATAAAGAATTTTCATTTTTGATCATTTTCAATTTTGCGAAATGTTGCATTACTGTCACAATTTAAATAGATAAATAGATACGGACAAAATATCAGTTCAAATATGTATAAAATTGTTCTTCTTAACCCTTTCTTTATCGTTCTTCTCTATAATGTGTGAGACACATGTTTATACTTATCTTTGAATTTAAAGATGGCTATATTTCAAAATATAAATTTTAAACGAATATTTAACACATTTCATCAACGAATATCATTGAATTTGGGGGTTATCTGCGACATTTTACAGTTAATTAATTTTAATTACTTTTAGGCTTTCATCAATTCCGGTTTTGAAGTAGTTTCCTAAAATACTATGAAATCATTAATTCCATTAATGCATCAAGTATGTAATCTGAAACAATTTGGGTCTATTACCGTTGAGGTCGGAAATTGAACAATTTACAAAATAAAAATTATATAGTTACCCTTCTACTTTCAATATTACAATTTATTGAGAGGCAATCGCATCAATAAAGAACTCTATTTTCCGGTTAATAGAGATTATTCCTATAATTTATTCAATTTAAAACTATCAAACTTATGGATTTAACAGTCCTATACCCAGGAATATCTATTCATGCTAACTGATCAGGATATTTTTGTGAAGAAAATTTCATGAAAGTGCCATACTCGAAATTCAACATTTTTATCTATATTCATATGTCTATCTAAATATTAAAATTGAATGCAATCAAAGATACATGAATAATGTGAAATAATAATAGATTTTTCATTAATATAATCTACTCAGAAATAAAATCCATTCTGTTATTTAGAAGCATAGAAAATATGCAGGCTTGGGTATGAAACAGGGCCTTATATAAACCTCTCTTTATATATGTTTTATTAATTACACATTCGGGTCTTCAAAATTTAATATATTTTGATATGGTTGTTAATACTGTCTCTGAAATTTTTTCTTCGAAACTATTCCGAAAGCCAATATATGTAAACATGAGAATAAGTTTCCAATATCGAATCGTTGAGATTTTAATTGACAGAAATATTTATTTTTGGATCGGAATATATTGACACGTGCAATTAAAAATATGAATTTTCAAATTATGAATATTTGATGCTCTAACAATCGAATGTTAAATTGTTGGGTGCAGTTTAAGTATTGAAATAATCTGTGTAGGGAAAATTTTCAAATTGGTTTGCAGTTTGTTTTTTAATCTTTATTGCTATATATACTTCCACATTTTGATATGCATTAATTTTCAAAATATTATGGCGGTCTTGACCAAACAAAACTTTCTTAACATAATGACCATGTGTAAATATTATATTGACATTATGGTTAGAAAATACATCAATAATCATGTTAGGTTATTGAAAACCCGGCTCTTATATTATAAATGGTTTCTCTAGATTTTGAATTTTGCCCACAATAATAATACTAATAAATATGAATTTCACTTGGATTGAATTGTCAACAATATAAAATTTTCTATTGACCAGGCTTATTTTAATTTCTTACAATTATTATGTCTGCAAATTTATAACTTCTATTCCATCTCTCTCTGTAATTGAAATGTATGAATATAAATTCAACTTTTGGGTTTGCCTTAATAAAATATAGTGAGATGAATATAATCATCATTCTCTATATATAAATAGTTAACAATACATTTTAAAATTAAACAGGATTCTTTTAATTTCTTAAAATTATTAGAGTTGCATATTGATAACCCCTCCACTGTCACTCTGTAATATAATGTATGGAAATAAATTCAACATTTGGGTTTGCATTTATAAAATGCTAGCTTGAATTTGAAGTAAACATACTGTATATAAAGGTTTGTCGACATTCAGGCAGGATAATTACTAATGTAAATATCAATTCTACAATTACTTTATAATTACAGTCTTCAGGATTTCCGAATAATACACTGTTTCAATTAATCAATCTCTAATATATTAATAATCCCATGTATATATAATGAATTTTACTTATATCAAATAGTCAAAAATAAAATTATTTTATTGAACAGGCTTCTTTTGATTTATTACAATTATTATAGTTGCATATTGAAAACATCTCTACCATCACTCTGTAATTGAAATGTATGGAACTAAGTTCAACTTTTAGGTTTGCCTTTTCAAATATCCATCACTCCCTATATAGGGACAACTGTTTAGTTTGAATATTAATCAAACGTACTGTACTCAAATATTGTAGACATTCCCGCAGTATAATTACTGATGTAAAGATCAATTATACAATTACTTTATTATTACAGCCTTTAGAATTTCCAAAAAATATATTGCTTCTATTAACCAATTTCTAATATAATAATAACACCAGGTATATGTAAATTTCATTAAATTAATCAATAAATTTGAAAACTGAATTTATACATGTATCGAAAAGTGAAATTTTCAAAATTCCTATCTGGATAATCTGTACTTTCTATTGAATACAATTCAAGCAGGTATAATAAACTAGGAACTATATTCGAATAAAGAGTTTGCCCAATTAGGAAATGCCTCAGACCAAATGGATTTGAAATACACAGGTATAAATATGATATATTTATTCTATAAATGTTTTTGAATGATTGGTATTTAATTCTATAATTTACACATTTTCTTCCATGTTATATGTTAGACAGGTATCAATTATCTTTTGTGTATTTTTCGAAGATATTCCACCAGGTAATATCTAACCATTAATTCCTTTAAATCTGGAACCTTAAAATTTTAACAAATTCTGATAAAATTATTCAATGTTATTTAATAGCTGTTGATTAATTTCTATGATTACTTTTCCCAACAATTTTCACCATTTTCCGATATAGCTTTGAACTAAGACATCATTCTTTTCCTCAATAATTTATGAAATATAACTATTTGTTCCAAATGAAGATTTTCAATGAGGACTAGTTCTATAAAATATATTTGCAGCAAATATTCCTTTGGAATAAGATTGTGGCAGTAAATTAATTTAATGGCATCCAGATTATCAATGTGTACAGCATTGAGGCAGCCTATTCAACTATTTATTAACCAAACTCGTGTTAATTTTTCTTTGAAAAGAGATTTACTCTGATAGGAAACACACAGTCCATTTATATTTCTATGTATTAGATAGAATTCGGTAACATTATATATATGACTGTACTAAACATCTTATTGAATTTACATTTCGTTTTTTGCGTTGTGTCATAATTTCGACTTATTGAATACCATCAATATCAAGAATAAACTCTATGTTTGTATAAAAGTCAGTTAACGTTCCAAATATTTGAATACATGTGTATTCAACATGTGTAGGTCTAGGAATATTTTTCGAGGTTATCCATTGAGAATTTAGCTATTGAAAATTCAGTCATATGTGTTTCCTGAAAAATATAATTTAATGAAATCATTTCAAAATGAAGATACATATGAACCAATAACATATTTAAAATTTATAATTAGACCCAATAATAAATTAATGATTGTTCCATATTGAATTTTTCCTCCATAAACCTATAACCCTCACTATATAATTTATATGGTCGCTACAAAAAATTTCTCTACATCATCTTCATCCTCATCAATACTGTTTTTGATATTTTCCAAGATTTAGCAATTAAATAATTTATATGATTTTGATTGTGGTAATAGATCATTTTACGGCGTTGTTAATGTTTAGTTCAATAATAATTTCAAAAGCAGCTCTTTTTCTGATTAAAAAATTTGAAATGTTCACCTCTGCGAATTTTTCTGTGACGGTGCTCATCTGATATTCTAACAACATCCTTTATGAATATGGACCCAGCTTTAATATTGAAGTAACCTTCTTTATGACGGATCGAGAATTTATCGCTGTGAAATTCCACATGTTGCTTGATTTCCTTTGAATTTTTATCTTAAATAATCAGTTTCACATTATGGGTTACATTATATTTGAAAATAAATATGAATTTTTCGACCTAACATGACTCTGCCAATTAATTCTTAACATGAAAGACTCAGTGAAATAAATAAACCTTGGGATTAGTGAAAACTTCAATATTCATATTAGACCATTAATGTATTAATTTCCATAATCTATTCGCTGATAGAGTCTTACATATTTTTATCATAATATTTTTTTGTATATAAAGATTTTCATTTATTCAGACATTTTCAAGGTCGAAGTGAGAGGTATCCTCAAAATCTTTCCCTGAAATTTAAATTTCTATAATATATAATTCCATGCCTCAATTTTCCAGAGATTTTATAATAGATTTCAATTCATCAATATAAGGTTCTTGTAATTGATTTGATTTACCCATACTACCCGTATATACATATGGCCAATATACAGTTTGAATAGCTAACAAATTGTCTAGTTATCAATAGTTGCCAATGGTCTCTCTTGTTGGAAAGAATATTTCCGCCTTGAGATGATTCTTTCAATAAGTTAACATGAACGATTTTAATATTTCCTCTTGAAAGACCGCGTTATTTATTTTATTAGAATTTAAGAATAGTCCTGATTTTTCTGAAGTCGATAAATCTTATTGATCTGTCTAAAATTAATCGAAGAATCACATATTATTACAGATTATTCAAATATTTAAAATTTATACTTATATATGAAAAAAACTTTCATATTTTGTCAGGCTTGCTATCAGAAGGAATTTGGATATATTATGGCCGTGATAATAAATATCTTACAAATTGTCATTCCGTGTTTGCTTACTCAACTCTTTTTAAATTTCCATTTATTACGGTATATATCATGATACTCTCAATTCTTAGAAGAGCTTTTATTGCCATTAGATCTTCAACAAATTTTCAAGTAATTATGCTTATAAAATACATATCTCGTATACTAAGGATTATGTTTTCTTGAGTTCTCATCCGAATATTTAGGTAAAAAGATTCAAATGAATGCTTCTGTAGAAAATATAATTTAAGAATATTATCGCGACATGTGTGAAGATATTTGAACAGAAATTTCACGAATATAATCCCAATCAAATAGATAAATTTAATATGATATCTGCAATCAACAGAAAATGTTATCTGGATAATGAATTATTGTGCTGAATGAGTGCCAGGATTTAGGCAAGAACAATTAAATATTGTCAATATTTCCCATCATATAAGCTAAATGCCTCTTTCTATAATAATTTATACCCTCTTTTAAAAAGTATTATAATATATTGAATTTTGTAAATTACGGCATTCAGCATTTATAACTTCATGCTGTCTCCAAATTCAATCATAATTGGTTAATGTATGTTATTCCTTTCTTTTTAAAGAAAAAAATATTCTTGTGTTTATCCATCATACCAACTGAATATGTTTTCCCATCTTCAGCAATGCATTCAATATTGAATTTTATTAATCCCAATGGCAACAGGAATGCTTAAAAATAATATCACTTATATGACGAAGGACCCAAAAAAAAAAACAATTTTACGACATATTTTTCATTAGCAAAGGTGTAAAAATTTATGGCGTTTGCGGGGTAATCTTAGAAGGATAAGGAATGAAATTCTTTGTTCAATTGTTATACCATATATGAATTTAAAAATTTATTTTTCTTTAGAACAGTGTCATTCGAATAGAGCTTGGTTCAAATATGCAGGGAGATGTCCCAATATTTAAATATTTATCGAACATTGTATATTGTAATTAATTATAATTTAATTTAAAATTGCGGGTTATTTATTATATCATGTACTTTTAAAATATATGGGCCAATCATCTAATAATCAGATATATATTTTTTAATTCACAAAGAGAGATACATTCTATTACATTTCAATTCTGTTATCGGTCAGGTTTAAAGGATTTCATGGCTAGAAATTTGAAAAAAAGGCAAAAAATAACATGTTGTAAATTCACTTCAATAAATTACTTCTTATAAAAATCTACAAAGATAATTCTGATGAATCATATGTTCTTTATTTAATTCTATAAAATCTTTTACCAGATCAGAGGACTGTTTGAGAATTTTTTCGAATTTATTTTTGCCTTACTTAAATCCTAATACTTCGCAATAAATTATAACATAATGTAAAATATTCATTATGAAAGTCAGAGGAATTATCTGTATCGCAATATAGGGTTAAAATACAAGATTTATTTAAATATTATATTTTTATTGTATATGATATACAATGACTGCGCCATAAAATTTTACAGTGAAAGAATGACTCAAATTTACAGACTGTCAATAAAAGTTTGAAATACGGACTTTGACCTTCATTTTGAGGCTAAGTAGCAACAGATATATTTTACAGATTTTCTTTTTGGCAATATATCAAATATTTCTTCAGTTTCCAAAGATATTTTTCAAACTGTGAAAAATATAAACGATTTTATGACTACTCGCTGTCTAGAAATAGTTGTCAGGATTCAGGTGAGATCAATGAAATAATTTCAAATATTTATTTTTTTAAAATTTATTCATAGAGGAATTTATACTTACTCTAATACATTATCTTAATATATTGATTGGGCTATCAGGGCATTGCGGATGTAAATCTCCATTTAATTCAGCCTGTCTTCAAATTTCGGCATACAAGTTTCATATAATTAATATTTTTATGTTGATCCTCCCATAATTTTGACTAGATATCTTGTCCATCAATGCATTCACTATAGAATTTAAGTAATCCAAATAGCAACAGGACTGTGTACGTTACTTGAAATACCCTCTATCTATATGGAGAAGTACCTAAAACAAATTTACCATATCCTCTGTATAGTAATGGTGAAATATTTTACAATGAATAAGTGATAATTTTAGAAGGATAAATGTTTACCAATATACACCAGTCATATTCGAATTTTTCTTTGTATTGAACATTTCTTCCACTTTCTTGTTATTGTTGGCATCAACCTCTCAAAATATAAGTAGAAAAAGCGATATCCTATTGCTACATCAAACCTTGATATGAAACTGAATTCAGGACTTTGTTCATAATGAATATTTGTATGAGATAGCAGTTTATCACTTAGCAAGGTTGGAATTTTAAGAAACTATTTGATAAATTCTTACATTACTTAATTTGAAATATATTTCTAGTTGAAAGGATTTCACTTAAATATGGTAATATATTTTTAACTATCAGGATTTTAATATTTTAAGTTATTTTATAAAATAATTTACAAATATAATTCTAATTAATCTTTATTAAAATTTGACAACTCAACACTTCCTTATTTCAAATGACCATCGGAAATAAATCTTGAACTTACAAGTTATCAAGATTCTCTTTTATGCCTTGAAAAGATTATTATATCAATATTGTTTCTGGATTAGAGAGGTAAGTTATATAATTTCTATGTTCTATATTATATTTAGATCCTCTGAAGACAATTATTCCCATAAGACAATTTCTATTATAGTCAAACTTATTACAAAATGAGCAGATATTCTATTGTTCAAAGGGATATTTAAAAGTATAGGTATATGACTCAATTGGCTCTCAAGCCGAATATACGTATTAATTTGAATTTCCAAAAATAAAACTATCTTTAAACATATCAGATATCAACTGGTTAACCACAACCTTTTGAATTTAAAGGATTTAACTTTATATCTTCTATAAATACTTTTTCCATGAATTCAAATTATTTAGCTCTATCTCTGTCCTTATTATAATCATCCTACTTAAGTTTGATATTTTTTTCTTAACATGTCAAAGTCAAGTGCTTCAACTTGACTGACGAATTGAGAGTATTTAATTCTCGTAATGAGCGATTCAAACGCTTCTTCATATTTGAAGTACTCAGCCAATACATTCAGACTTCAGCTGATATTGTACATATCTCTAGACTGAGTATAGAAATCATTGATGCACTTGGTGCATCTTTCTCCTGCCACATATCTGACAAAATTCCACAGATAATCAATGTGGACTTAGAGATATGATGGCCTTTAGATCTTAAAATATTGCCTCTTGCTTATGCCCGTTCAATATTGAAAACTTCCTATTCAGAAAGTATCAATACAGCCAGACCAGTCCATATGCCTCCGACCTATGATCTTACCGTCTTTCAAATATTTAATTCCTATCTCTCAAAATAGCATTGCGAAATTTTAACTATGGATATACAAACTGAATATACTGTGAAATTTTGATTAAAAATAAAAATAAATAATAATTTTTAGGGTTTGCCTTCCGATCCAGTGCAGAATAGTTGATAGCCTGAAACACAGGTGAAACATATTAGAATAAATGGATCATAGAAATATATTGTTCTGAAAATAGAATCATCGATATTTAAATCGTGATATTATAGAATGAATTATAATCAAATATATGTATTTATTATCTCAACAGATATATATACAACATTGGATGATATTCATGAACCTAAAGAGACACCGATTCCTTTAAATATGAACCAGAACGATGCATTTATCACCTTGTTAAAATACTTTATCAGTGAGGATAAAGATTTAGCTATATATACAGCACCAGTTTGGACAAATTAAGACATTATCATCGTCTCATTACTTTATTGTGTATTCTAGCCTGAAAATCGGGCCTTGCCACTTAATGAGCACAAATATATTTTTTTGATAAATTTGACAAATTTCATAAGCCCTCCTATAGGATGCTATAAAATCGAAGCCGCTCTTGTAATGATAAGGGCCAAAGCCCGAAACCATGGTATACAGGTTACATGGTACCCGTGGTATACAGGTTACATGGTACCCGTGGTATACAGGTTACATGGGACCCGTGGTATACAGGTTACATGGGACCCGTGGTATACAGGTTACATGGTACCCGTGGTATACAGGTTACATGGTACCCGTGGTATACAGGTTACATGGTACCCGTGGTATACAGGTTACATGGTACCCATGGTATACAGGTTACATGGTACCCGTGGTATACAGGTTACATGGTACCCGTGGTATACAGGTTACATGGTACCCATGGTATACAGGTTACATGGTACCCGTGGTATACAGGTTACATGGTACCCGTGGTATACAGGTTACATGGTACCCGTGGTATACAGGTTACATGGTACCCATGGTATACAGGTTACATGGTACCCGTGGTATACAGGTTACATGGTACCCGTGGTATACAGGTTACATGGTACCCATGGTATACAGGTTACATGGTACCCGTGGTATACAGGTTACATGGTACCCGTGGTATACAAGATGGCTTCTTGTAATAATTTATCAAAACTGGTATTGTGGTTCATTCTTTATATCAAGACTAATAAAGTTATTTACTAGGATGATACACATATTTAAAAGGAGCAGAGCCTCTTTTGAAGTATATTTCTATATTTATAGAATAAAAAGGCATATCTCCTGACCGCCCACATGAGAAATTCATATGGAAGAGCGCCATCAAGTGGAACAAATTTGAACTAAACGTCATTGAACCAGTTATATCAACATTTATGTATTTTTGTTCAATAAGATGGCGATCTGCCATCTATAATATCCATGTGAACGGTCGAGATACGCCGTGTTTTGTTGTCTTTAATATCAAGACTTGACCCTTTTTGTATTTTCTTTCTTATTATTTATATTTATATATATATGTGTTGTTGTTGTCGTGTCCAATGAAGAGCCTCAGATGTCTCCATCCATCTCTATCACAGCAGCACCAATGTCCTCTATCTTGGGTGTGTAAAGCTGCTGTTCTGGGTCCATGTCAATTTTCTTCAAGGCTTCGGCCATTACTGGACATGAGGATATGTGGATAGGTGTTAGGTTCACACAAGGACAGTTATTGCACGTCCATGTTCTTGTGCCATTTGGATGTATTGTCATTCCTTTATAGTGTTTTGTTCTGAGTCTTGTAATAGTTTTTGTAATTCTTAAATATATGTGTAAAACATTTATATAGAGAGGACATAGATTCATGAACATTTTCACGCACACTAAAGCCACATCCAACTTTGCAAGATATTTATATTCATAAACGCTCTCTCCACTTTAGAAGATTTCGGTGGTCAATCCACGGGATGTTTTCGAAATATGAGTTCAACCGAATATACCTTACTGAATACGCTATTAAAATATCTATAATTTTGTAAAGTCAATTTCATCTCACTTTCATACTCGAACTTTGTTATTGCAAAACTGATTTTGATTAAATACAGTACATACATAAAAGAGGCTGTGAAATATATATTCATATATATAATAACGAATAGATTCAAAAAGGATAAGTTTCTTTATTTGAAAAATCATTCGAGCTTTCGGGCGCAAGCTGCCCTTCTACAGGAATATTATATACAATTTCAAGTAATCATGTATTTACAGTTATATATATTTTATTTAAATGGTTCCTCGCTTTAGTCTTGTATAGCGTGAGTGAATCACATGCCCGCGTGATTTAGTTTAAAGGCTTTACTTTGTTTGTAGAAGGGCAGCTTGCGCCCGAAAGCTCGAATGATTTTTCAAATAAAGAAACTTATCCTTTTTGAATCTATTCGTTATTATAATTATTGAAAGGATTTTTCGTCTTATTCATATATATGTTAGACATTGTTTATATACCTGTTTATGTATATGTTTATGTATTTGTTATATATTTGAAATTAAATATTTACAACTCCTTAATGATAAAATATAATTATTTGAAAACATAAACAATACTAGCGAATGCACCCGGCTTCGCCCGGGTTTTACCCGAGTAAAGGTTTGTCTAACGAACATTTGTTAAAACAATTCTCTATACATTTATTAAACAAATAATAGATATATTTTGATAATTTGAAACTCGTAAATTTGAATCTCTCGATAAAGTGAAAATTTTTTCCCGGTTCCTGTGTGCCGTGTCATCCTGAATTTTGTCTTTCCTAATTTTCTACATTACAAAATCATTGTTTTATCTAGTGAACATTTTTTCCCGGTCCCTTGAAATAACTCGATAAGTTGAATAAAATCAATATTAATTGGTTCCCTCGGTAATTGGAAGTTAAAGGAATAGTATCTTTGCCTTTTGGAATCGTATCATTATTCTTGTCTCAAATAAATTGCCGTGTCATCCTGAGATAATCTTACATTTGATAAATAACACTGATAGACAAAACTTAAGGAAGTTGTACCTTATAGCATATATATATCGGGATTCAGAAAATAAATCTGAGAGATATTTGATGCACAGTGATATATATTACTGTGCATCAAATATATCTCAGAGTTATTTTCTGAATCCCGATATATATATGCTATGCACAGTGATATATATCACTGTGCATCAAATATCTCTCAGAGTTATTTTCTTAATCCCGATATATATATATGCTATAAGGTACAACTTCCTTAAGTTTTGTCTATCAGTGTAATCTTTAAGATAATAAACTTAGTGATAATAAAACTTATAAATTGAAAAAATTGTTATCATCGTCGCAATGGTGGCGCTGCTTGTGAGTTAAGTCTACAAATCTGTAAATAACTCTAAGGATATTCAAGATATTCAAGAAATTATTTTTCATAAACCTTCCCAGTACTATATTAAATAACTTCCCTAAGTTTCATGGCGTTCCAATGAGTGGTTTGGTCAGGCATGAAGGACAGACACACACACAGACACATACATTTATATATATATATATATATATATAGATTAAAACAACTATTAATAACTTGAACCCCTGAATGCTGTCCTTTTTCAAATACTCTTGCCGTAGATAATGAAATATGGGGTTGGTATTATCCATTTTAAAACCTAGGTGATCAATTATAGCGTATTGATTATTTTAAAATATCAACCAAAATATTTGATTTAATAAACAGCCTGATAAATAAATTTAGACTTCGGGAGCCTTATCAAAGTAACATGGTTGTTTTTGAGGCAACTACCTCTACTACAAGTTGAATAAAAGCGTGCAGTGAAAGTCTTAACGAGACCAGGTGGCAGAAAATATTATTAGTTATAAACAGATAAACAATCCATCCATAGGTATTAAGATCTTAAACCTTTTTTTTTAAGATTACCTTAATTCAAACTTTATTTATAATTTCCGTTTATTAGCAATACCATTAATAAATTGAATGAGGTAACCCACCTGATGATGAAGATGAATGGGTGATGTCCAGATGATTTGAATGTTGGGAGGTTTGACCCCTTCCACAAGGAACTCAACATGTTGGACAATTAAATGTCAGGTTGAAGAACTTCCCTGAGAAAGGAGAGGAGAAGGAGGACACCTAGAAAAATAGACAATTGTATAAATATTGGCATAAATAATAAGGAAATAATCTTCTAGTCTATAAATACATTATGTTCATATTAATGTGCATAAGAGAGAGTTGAAGATACTTCACCATCTTAACAAAAGATATCATGAATATATATATTTAACTTGTGTATAAGCCATAGAGGTTGATTATAATAGATAACAAGGCATATTCTGGATTCATTAGGAAAGTTTATTAAGAACAAAATAAGTACAAAATCTTGAGAACACCTGAACACTTTTCTTTTTCAACCTATAATTCAAAGAATCAGGCTCAGAAAAACACACCAACAGTGAACTTTTATCAGTGAAAATGTGCAGTCAAATCATGGAAATTAGCAATGAAGAGAGAAATGTAGAAAATATTGCTCCAGATTTGTTCTAAATAAGTAATATTATATCAAATCCAAAAAATGGCCTAGTATTGGCTATAAACATAAGTCATTGAAATTATGTAGAAGAGAAAGTGGAATATTAATTATTGTATATTATACTGATCAAGTCTGTAAAGTGACAGGTTCGTATCGGTGTAAAATCAAAACCCCAGTGAAAATCCGCCTTCTTCATTTTGTTGTGACAATAATCAATATTTGTCATTCCATATTACTTTTCGATATCAAAATTGATTTTATAGTGAAGTCATGAATTATTCTGATATTAGGCTTTTCAAGTATTGAATATTTGTACTAATGGATCTTTTTATTAATGTTTTATAGAAGCAAAGTGTTAAAGATGTGAAAATTGTTCAATTTTAATATAACGGCCGGTTTAATATTATCTTGTGATGTTTTATCCCATGTGTGTGCGATAGAATACTGCTCTAGGGCTTCAGGGACATAGGGCCGTCACTTTCCTACGTAGCCTCAGGCCAGGTTTGAAGAGTGTGGCTGAATAGATTCTTCTCTCTGCTCTAGATCTAATATATATTTACGATTCTGTTCGATATAACCTAAGTAATTAAGTTCGAAACTATTATAGACGCGTAAGATTCTTTTTAAAAATAAATAATTTATACTGTCCTTACTGCAATGGAAAAAATAATGGGAGAGCCTGGCTCATCAGTGATGAACCCTCCCGCTGGGAGGGTTGCAGTATAAATTGTTTATTTTTTAAAATAAACATTCGCGTCTATAATATTTTCGAATTTTATTAACAGATGCCGCGCTAATAAATCTAAGTAATTAATTGTTGACGTGTTATAATTTAATACTACAGAGAAGTATTAAGTAGTAGAGCTACTTGCCTCTTAGTCCTCCTCGTCACTGCTATCTTGTGGAGGTTCCATAAGTTTGGACAGCGTCAAAGCCATCCTGGACACAAGTTGTTGTGAGATTCGACAGATCAGAGTAAAGTAATTCACTTACTCAACTTGGGCGTCTTCCTCTTCTTTGGTCTTTGGCGCATCGTCCGCCATAGATCTGGACACCATCACCATGTCAGTATATCTGTGGGGACAATACCAAATATGGTAACTTACTCTGCTTTACCTTCTTGGGGACTGCGTAAACACATTCCAAGATCAGAACAACAGTACAACAGAATAAATTCTATATTATGAATTGGGTAGAAAACAGTTAGAAACATTTCAGGGTTAAAATTGTTAATGAAAGAAAAAAAATAAACTTTGAGACGTGTAGTGTAAATATGTTAAAATGGTTGTGTGTGGACTAAGGAATGAATACCAGGTTGGGAATTATGGAAAGTATGGACATATTACTGAGGTGAAATGGCGGAACTGAAGAACATACTCCATGTTGAGAATTTTATGACCAAATAAATATATCAAGGCTTAAATGTGGCTGGAAAAAGAAACAAATTACAGATTGAAAAATATGTTACAGATGGACATATTTATGATTAAATAGTGGGGAATAGGAAAAGGTTTCGGGTCGTAAACTATAGGAAAGATGTATATATCATGATATTTCAGGTTGAAAATTGTAACCAATTCCAGATTGAGAAATGTTGTATAGATGGGCATATTTCAGGGCTGCAATTGTGGGACTTTAGAACATATTCCTAATCGAGATGGACATATTTCCAGGTGAACATGGTGAGACAAAGGAACTGTTAAATTAACTTACTTGGGGCAAGAGCTCCCGCACGTCCTCTTGCAGTGGGAGCACCTACAAAAAAATTATTAAGTTGTGTAATTTATGTATTTTTAGAGGTGGTTTGAAGTTATCTTTTATATTGGCTCTATTGACCTTAGGAATATGAATATATTCAAAGATTATCAAGTTATTTTATGTGCTTGGCACAATTATATATACCGAAATTTTATTTTTGGTATACATGATGGAATACAACATGAAATACTTGTATATATGAATAAAATGATCGATTTTGACAGAATGTATAGTTTTGACATATATAGTTTTATTAATTTATATGTAAATTTCTTTCTTAGAACAAACCATATAGTAATTTTATTAATGTGCATGATGTATAGTGTGCTATATTCTAATAATTATAACTAATTTTCACATCCATCCACACGCATACAAGGCTTAAATCATACCCATACATCTAACTAAGCGATATATGAAACAACGCTGTTTACAACTATACAATACTTACGGCAACAGATAATAGGGTGAGTAGCTCCTCATCCAGGAAGGTGTCGGCTGGTTTTCGGGCGCCCAGTATACCTCGCCGTCGTAGGTTCTGAAATACCAATAGAGGTTCAATTTATATGACATTTATCATGCAGAGAATAATTTGACAGTTTACAGTAGTAGATATATATACTCTGGTGGCTAGTAATATAAATATATACCAGCCCCCCTAAAACCTGTTAACTGCCTCAAAAGGGCGGGTGGAAATGACCCTGGTAAAGTATGTCTGGAGCTCTGAACTCCTGGTAGGACCACCCAAAGCATGAAAGCTGTCCCCCTATGTCCAGATAAAGTTAACAGACAAAGAGGCAAAGTCATATTTCTACCTACAGCTTTCCTCAGATGTCCCATCAAAAAGAAAGGCATCTAAATACCCCATGAAATCTGCTCCTCTCTCTGAAGCTGCAATCGCAAAATTGGAGAGGAGTGGACTCCAGGAATTGGTTTAACCATTGAGATAAGCACCACCACTAGCCACCAGAGTAGACTCTCGAGTATCAATTAGATGTTGACACCTTCTCGTAGTGACATATATTATACGGTGAATAACTTGATTGTTCTATGTTCTACTACCAGCTACAAGAGTTGGGTATGGAGAACCAATTAGATGTTGACACATTTCTGTAGTGACATATATTATACAGTGAACAACTTGATTGTTCTATGTTCTACTACCAGCTACAAGAGTAGGTTATGGATTATCAATTAGATGATTAGATGTTGACATATTTCTGTAGTGACATATATTATACAGTGAACAACTTGATTGTACTATGTTCTACTACCAGCTACAAGAGTGGGTTATGGAGTATCAATTAGATGATTAGATGTTGACACATTTCTGTAGTGACATATATTATACAGTGAACAACTTGATTGTTCTATGTTCTACTACCAGCTACAAGAGTGGGTTATGGAGTATCAATTAGATGATTAGATGTTGACACTTTCTCGTAGTGACATATATTATACAGTGAACAACTTGATTGTTCTATGTTCTACTACCAGCTACAAGAGTGGGTTATGGAGTATCAATTAGATGAATTGATGTTGACACATTTCTGTAGTGACATATATTATACAGTGAACAACTTGATTGTTCTATGTTCTACTACCAGCTACAAGAGTGGGTTATGGAGTATCAATTAGATGATTAGATGTTGACACATTTCTGTAGTGACATATATTATACAGTGAACAACTTGATTGTTCTATGTTCTACTACCAGCTACAAGAGTGGGTTATGGAGTATCAATTAGATGATTAGATGTTGACACATTTCTGTAGTGACATATATTATACAGTGAACAACTTGATTGTTCTATGTTCTACTACCAGCTACAAGAGAACATAGAACAATCAAGTTGTTCACTGTATAATATATGTCACTACAGAAATATGTTAACATCTAATCATCTAATTGATACTCCATAACCCACTCTTGTAGCTGGTAGTAGAACATAGAACAATCAAGTTGTTCACTGTATAATATAGGTAAATACGAAATATGTCAACATCTAATCATCTAATTGATACTCCATAACCCACTCTTGTAGCTGGTAGTAGAACATAGAACAATCAAGTTATTCACTGTATAATATATGTCACTACGAGAAAGTGTCAACATCTAATCATCTAATTGATACTCCAATAACCCACTCTTGTAGCTGGTAGTAGAACATAGAACAATCAAGTTGTTCACTGTATAATATATGTCACTACGAAAAAGTGTCAACATCTAATCATCTAATTGATACTCCATAACCCACTCTTGTAGCTGGTAGTAGAACATAGAACAATCAAGTTGTTCACTGTATAATATATGTCACTACAGAAATATGTCAACATCTAATCATCTAATTGATACTCCATAACCCACTCTTGTAGCTGGTAGTAGAACATAGAACAATCAAGTTGTTCACTGTATAATATATGTCACTACGAGATATATGTCAACATCTAATCATCTAATTGATACTCCATAACCCTACTCTTGTAGCTGGTAGTAGAACATAGAACAATCAAGTTATTCACTGTATAATATATGTCACTACGAGAAAGTGTCAACATCTAATCATCTAATTGATACTCCATAACCCACTCTTGTAGCTGGTAGTAGAACATAGAACAATCAAGTTGTTCACTGTATAATATATGTCACTACAGATATATGTCAACATCTAATCATCTAATTGATACTCCATAACCCACTCTTGTAGCTGGTAGTAGAACATAGAACAATCAAGTTGTTCACTGTATAATATATGTCACTACAGAAATGTGTCAACATCTAATCATCTAATTGATACTCCATAACCTACTCTTGTAGCTGGTAGTAGAACATAGAACAATCAAGTTGTTCACTGTATAATATATGTGACTACGAAATGTGTCAACATCTAATCATCTAATTGATACTCCATAACCCACTCTTGTAGCTGGTAGTAGAACATAGAACAATCAAGTTGTTCACTGTATAATATATGTCACTACGAGAAAGTGTCAACATCTAATCATCTAATTGATACTCCATAACCCACTCTTGTAGCTGGTAGTAGAACATAGAACAATCAAGTTGTTCACTGTATAATATATGTCACTACGAGAAAGTGTCAACATCTAATCATCTAATTGATACTCCATAACCCACTCTTGTAGCTGGTAGTAGAACATAGAACAATCAAGTTGTTCACTGTATAATATATGTCACTACAGATATATGTCAACATCTAATCATCTAATTGATACTCCATAACCCACTCTTGTAGCTGGTAGTAGAACATAGAACAATCAAGTTGTTCACTGTATAATATATGTCACTACAGAAATGTGTCAACATCTAATCATCTAATTGATACTCCATAACCTACTCTTGTAGCTGGTAGTAGAACATAGAACAATCAAGTTGTTCACTGTATAATATAGGTGACTACGAAATGTGTCAACATCTAATCATCTAATTGATACTCCATAACCCACTCTTGTAGCTGGTAGTAGAACATAGAACAATCAAGTTGTTCACTGTATAATATATGTCACTACGAGAAAGTGTCAACATCTAATCATCTAATTGATACTCCATAACCCACTCTTGTAGCTGGTAGTAGAACATAGAACAATCAAGTTGTTCACTGTATAATATATGTCACTACGAGAAAGTGTCAACATCTAATCATCTAATTGATACTCCATAACCCACTCTTGTAGCTGGTAGTAGAACATAGAACAATCAAGTTGTTCACTGTATAATATATGTCACTACAGAAATGTGTCAACATCTAATCATCTAATTGATACTCCATAACCCACTCTTGTAGCTGGTAGTAGAACATAGAACAATCAAGTTGTTCACTGTATAATATATGTCACTACAGAAATGTGTCAACATCTAATCATCTAATTGATACTCCATAACCCACTCTTGTAGCTGGTAGTAGAACATAGAACAATCAAGTTGTTCACTGTATAATATATGTCACTACGAGAAAGTGTCAACATCTAATCATCTAATTGATACTCCATAACCCACTCTTGTAGCTGGTAGTAGAACATAGAACAATCAAGTTGTTCACTGTATAATATATGTCACTACGAGAAAGTGTCAACATCTAATCATCTAATTGATACTCCATAACCCACTCTTGTAGCTGGTAGTAGAACATAGAACAATCAAGTTGTTCACTGTATAATATATGTCACTACGAGAAAGTGTCAACATCTAATCATCTAATTGATACTCCATAACCCACTCTTGTAGCTGGTAGTAGAACATAGAACAATCAAGTTGTTCACTGTATAATATATGTCACTACGAGAAATGTGTCAACATCTAATCATCTAATTGATACTCCATAACCCACTCTTGTAGCTGGTAGTAGAACATAGAACAATCAAGTTGTTCACTGTATAATATATGTCACTACGAGAAAGTGTCAACATCTAATCATCTAATTGATACTCCATAACCCACTCTTGTAGCTGGTAGTAGAACATAGAACAATCAAGTTGTTCACTGTATAATATATGTCACTACGAGAAAGTGTCAACATCTAATCATCTAATTGATACTCCATAACCCACTCTTGTAGCTGGTAGTAGAACATAGAACAATCAAGTTGTTCACTGTATAATATATGTCACTACGAGAAAGTGTCAACATCTAATCATCTAATTGATACTCCATAACCCACTCTTGTAGCTGGTAGTAGAACATAGAACAATCAAGTTGTTCACTGTATAATATATGTCACTACGAGAAAGTGTCAACATCTAATCATCTAATTGATACTCCATAACCCACTCTTGTAGCTGGTAGTAGAACATAGAACAATCAAGTTGTTCACTGTATAATATATGTCACTACGAGAAAGTGTCAACATCTAATCATCTAATTGATACTCCATAACCCACTCTTGTAGCTGGTAGTAGAACATAGAACAATCAAGTTGTTCACTGTATAATATATGTCACTACGAGAAAGTGTCAACATCTAATCATCTAATTGATACTCCATAACCCACTCTTGTAGCTGGTAGTAGAACATAGAACAATCAAGTTGTTCACTGTATAATATATGTCACTACAGAAATGTGTCAACATCTAATCATCTAATTGATACTCCATAACCCACTCTTGTAGCTGGTAGTAGAACATAGAACAATCAAGTTGTTCACTGTATAATATATGTCACTACAGAAAGTGTCAACATCTAATCATCTAATTGATACTCCATAACCCACTCTTGTAGCTGGTAGTAGAACATAGAACAATCAAGTTGTTCACTGTATAATATATGTCACTACGAGAAAGTGTCAACATCTAATCATCTAATTGATACTCCATAACCCACTCTTGTAGCTGGTAGTAGAACATAGAACAATCAAGTTGTTCACTGTATAATATATGTCACTACGAGAAAGTGTCAACATCTAATCATCTAATTGATACTCCATAACCCACTCTTGTAGCTGGTAGTAGAACATAGAACAATCAAGTTGTTCACTGTATAATATATGTCACTACGAGAAAGTGTCAACATCTAATCATCTAATTGATACTCCATAACCCACTCTTGTAGCTGGTAGTAGAACATAGAACAATCAAGTTGTTCACTGTATAATATATGTCACTACAGAAATATGTCAACATCTAATCATCTAATTGATACTCCATAACCCACTCTTGTAGCTGGTAGTAGAACATAGAACAATCAAGTTGTTCACTGTATAATATATGTCACTACAGAAATATGTCAACATCTAATCATCTAATTGATACTCCATAACCCACTCTTGTAGCTGGTAGTAGAACATAGAACAATCAAGTTGTTCACTGTATAATATATGTCACTACGAGAAAGTGTCAACATCTAATCATCTAATTGATACTCCATAACCCACTCTTGTAGCTGGTAGTAGAACATAGAACAATCAAGTTGTTCACTGTATAATATATGTCACTACGAGAAAGTGTCAACATCTAATCATCTAATTGATACTCCATAACCCACTCTTGTAGCTGGTAGTAGAACATAGAACAATCAAGTTGTTCACTGTATAATATATGTCACTACGAGAAAGTGTCAACATCTAATCATCTAATTGATACTCCATAACCCACTCTTGTAGCTGGTAGTAGAACATAGAACAATCAAGTTGTTCACTGTATAATATATGTCACTACGAGAAAGTGTCAACATCTAATCATCTAATTGATACTCCATAACCCACTCTTGTAGCTGGTAGTAGAACATAGAACAATCAAGTTGTTCACTGTATAATATATGTCACTACGAGAAAGTGTCAACATCTAATCATCTAATTGATACTCCATAACCCACTCTTGTAGCTGGTAGTAGAACATAGAACAATCAAGTTGTTCACTGTATAATATATGTCACTACGAGAAAGTGTCAACATCTAATCATCTAATTGATACTCCATAACCCACTCTTGTAGCTGGTAGTAGAACATAGAACAATCAAGTTGTTCACTGTATAATATATGTCACTACGAGAAAGTGTCAACATCTAATCATCTAATTGATACTCCATAACCCACTCTTGTAGCTGGTAGTAGAACATAGAACAATCAAGTTGTTCACTGT
>CP092869.1:66234900-66389312 GCA_030710605.1 Cordylochernes scorpioides
TGAGGTCCATCAACCGGGTCAGTTGAAGTCAGGATTTTAAAGAGGTCTACTCCTCTTCAAACAATGCATTATTTAACAAGACATTATTTTACATTGCTTATGCACCATTGTGATGGCAAAATATACTAAAAGATCTTTGATCATCACTGATGAACCCTTCCAGTAGTTTTATAATCTTTTGATATTTAAAAGGCATATATTGAATTGAATACAAGATTTATATGCCAAAATTTTGGTTGGCTGAACCCCACCAACCTTTGTCAAGGCATAAAAACACATTTATTTTATATAGGAGCAATGAGAATTTTCAACCTAGATACTGTAGATTAAAAATCTGCAAATAATTTGCACTTTTTTAATAGAATTTTCTAGCATCTTTGCAAAATTTGCGCCCTAAAGTCCATCCTTTAGTTATACCAACATAAAATTTTGGTCTGCCCTGTGTTTTTTCTCTGAATCAACTTGCAACCAACATATAATTCTCTGGAGTGTGTAGAGACGGATCTCTGCAGAGAAACACTGGGAGGAGCTGGTGCTGCGAGACAAGAAACTGTGCTCCACCCTGCGGGACCTGGAGGGCCCAGTACCTGGAGGTGTTCATCAACATGCCTTGTCCTCACCAACGCTGCAGCCGCCACCCGCTCCAACATTAAGAAGAAGGTCTTCTCCAACTTACAGAAGGTAAGTCTGCCCTCTTGGAATGTCCTGACATGTTTTGCTTAAGCCAGGCACACTGGCATGGGCTGCTACCCTCGGAGTAGACTTGCTCTCAGGTGCCAACATTCTCAAAAGGGTTAAAGAAAGAGAGTCGTCTATGATTATACGTGTGTCATATGTTAAGAATACCTTTTATTATAAGGTATTTATTGATTAATAATTATAAAAAATGCTTTGTGAGGACATATAAATAAGGAAATACACTTCTGTCTTTGTCCCAGTGATGGCCATATGTTAGTTAGAAGTGAAACCAAGCTGTGCTTACCATAGACACACATAGTCTGAGCAATATATTATAACAGGTGAAGCATTCAGCCTCCTTGAAAACAAATAATTCTGCCTGACTGTTGGCTGCCATTCCTGATCCTATTCCAGGGGACATTCTTCAACAGGATAATGTTTGTCTCCCATACAGCTGTATGGAACGCTTCCCGATTTTTGCGTGTCATCCTTGCGCAGGGGCCATGCTAATCTTCTCTGTATCGTTCCAATTTTAGTATATGTACCGCCGAACAACAAGGCTTGTGAAGTCAGGCATGTATTGGATGCCAAATCCATCCGAAACCACCATGTACTGCTGTTCATTTGACTGAACAAGTACAACAACTGTGGTTAGCTGTGATAACATGTGGCAGTGGCCTGTGAAATCACCTGATCTTTCTCCCAACAGACATGTATTGGACAACCAGCATGTACTGTTGCTGATTTGACTGACCAAATAAAATAGCAGTCCAAGGACAAAGACATACGACACAAGGCATGCACATTTACATACTTAAGATATTGAAACAACTACAGTTGTTAATAATGTCCCACCATTTCATATTTGATTTTTGTGATGATCGTGCAACTAAAAGTAGCCGATGGCTTGCACCACTGCCGCTGTTGGAATAAATATCAATTAATCTTTGATTATCAATTATTCTAGAATCGGCCATAAATACCCATTCTTGAATAATCAAGAAAGGGTACTTTACCAATTCAGAATTTATTAGTGGGTCGGTGGACGCCTGGTTAAACCTTTTGGTTTTCGACCACTAGGACCCGGGTTCGATTCCCGCATTGGACACTTTTTTCTGTTTAAAGAAAAAAAATGCTCCAATGGCCCCCGATTCTTGCAAAAGTCCAACCCCACCAGCGAGTGCAAGTAACCAAACGGGGCTCTGGCATTAGTAAGTGCAAAGTCGAACTGCTTTTCACATGTGTAGACATGTGGTGCACTTACAGTAAAAGCAGTCGCTAACTACCCACCATGATTATCATGGCCTGTACCACGTGTACTAGGATAAGCAAAAAAAAAAAAAAAAGAATTTATTAAAATAAATCAATGATTTAGTTGATATTTATTCTGATGGATGGCGCAAGCCATTAGCAACATTTAGTTCCAGATCAGGAGATGCCTTATGTTTACCAGTTGGAAGTTTAAGCATAAATAACTACATTGGTGTATAACTCCTTTTGACATTTTACAAAAATGCATAAGACGCAGCAACTCTTTTTATTAATTGTATAAAGTAACTTTCGGGTAAGTCCTTTCTCAAGCAAACTTTTGACATGTCTGTGACAGGAACTGGAGTTGAACAAGAGGCAGAATGAGGTGGCCAAGAAGGAGAAGAAGTCTGCGGTGCTCAGCGCCAGTGTGGGCCCAGCTGCAGGGTGACCTGAAGGAGCTGTGTGAGCGGGAGCAGACAGAGTCCCACCAGCTGACAGAAGCACAGAGGACCTGGACAGCCAGACAGGGGCAGTTGGAGAGCTTCCAGTCCAAGCTGCCAGACTGCGGGACAAGGAGGAGCATTGTCACATGGTGTGAGTTTCCTGCACCTGAAACCTTTATCTATAAATAATATACCTTCTATATCCCAATATTAAAGTGGTCGTGCTTATCTCCTTATACCAAGTCTAGAAGTCCACTCTTCTCTACCTTTGATAATGAGAAGAGCAGAATTCATACGGAGTAATTGGGTGTTTCCTGTTTCCTTTTTTTTATAAAGAAATATTTGCTTCAATAGCCCCAAATTTATGCAGAAATCCAACCCCACTAGTGAGTACAAGTAACCAAACAGGGCTCCATTACACCTTTAGTGTAAATGTCATACATGTGTAGACATGTGCTGCATTTACATTAAAACCATTTGCTAACTACCCACCATGATTATCATGGCTTGTACCAGGTGTACTTAGGATATGTACTTGGTACATTGCATGGCATCTGTTGCAAATTTTAATCTTTGCTTAATATAGAATATGTGTCAACTCCATACTGGCTATTCAGACATCCTGATTGACAGAGTGTGTCAGTACGGCATTCCATCTACAGGAGCTTCAGCTACTTGGAAGCTACATGATCAAGGGCATTGACTAAGTAGACATTTCAGATGTATTTATTAGTCGGTGATCAAGGCAGTCTCTGATAAGAGATTACCTCCAGGAGAGTCTGGGTTTACGCTATGTTGTTGTTTCTTATCCCCTTGTATAAAGATTACAGGAATTCCATGAGTTCATGCTCCTCAAGCTATTATATGATAATCAGCGGCCTCTCCCAAAAGTCCTGTTTAGTACATCTAATACAAGCCAAAATGTGTTCTGGAGATGCAGGTGCCAAGCTACACTTTGAGCAAGTGAGATAGACTAAAAGGTTTTAGGCTATAGTCTACTGTACCAACATGTTGTTATAGAAAGGCTACAATGGAGTGTGGGACAGGGATTCGATGGCGCCCCCTATGAGAGAGAGATCCAACACCTCCGGCAAGAGATCCAGGCCACAGAGGAGAGGTGCCGCAGCTGGAGACCTCCTGGCTGTCCCAGCACAGACACCTGCTCCAGTCCCGGGACTGTCTGCAGCGGGACTTGGATGAGGTGGGACTGCTGGACAAGAAGGTCAAGGTGCTAGCTCAGGTCTGCCTCAAGGCTGAAGGTAAGGAAGGTGGTGGTGGTGGTATTGTTGTTCTCACTGGTGGCTATCTTCTTCTTCCTACTTATCTTCATTCAACAATCATATTAGGATATCAAGATTGTAGAGCTGAAATGTGAAAAAATATTACAAATGCGATATTGTACTGGGATAAGGTTGATAAATTAAGAAAAGAAAAAAGGCTAATTCAGTTTGCACAATAAGGAGATGCCTTTTTTCTTTTCTAAGAGAAGTGTACAATGCACTGGATGTAACAAAACAGGCCAACATGGTGTGACTGTACATCAGGGGAAGTGGAGGAGGCCAGACAGGAGGTGAAGCTGGCTACACGGAGACTGGACTCCCTCCACAGTGCCCTAGTCCGGCTCAACACGGACCTGGCAGGGCAGGACAGACAGGCGGACTTCCTGAGTGGGGAGAGCCGGGCGGCAGAGGTGGAGACAGCTGCCACACTGAGGGTAGCTATAGCAGTCACCCTAACTTTATTTGAGAACAAGAGTTGAAATAACCTAGCACTTTTTTCAACTATAAACCTCCTGTCCTTATTACAATGAAAACATATTTGGAAGGCTTGGTTCATCAGTGATAAACCCTTTTCATTGGTTTCACCACTTTAATATATTAAACTCTTTACTTAAAAATGTGGCATACAATTATTTATTGAGACATACTAAACATCTCTCAAATAAGCTCAACATTGATCATATCTGCAATGATATGAACAGGATTTGATTATATCTATATTTGCCTATTTACAGGGTAGATATCCTTTGGTGTTGAATATCTTGTAT
Organism: Cordylochernes scorpioides; assembly: GCA_030710605.1. NCBI lineage: Eukaryota > Metazoa > Arthropoda > Arachnida > Pseudoscorpiones > Chernetidae > Cordylochernes > Cordylochernes scorpioides. The sequence continues at coordinate 66,239,320 of CP092869.1, forward strand.
ATGGAGAGTGGGATGCCAGAAAAGCGAATTAAACTGTACATCTGGGGTAGGTCAGTTACAACCTGGCCAGAGATGCTGCGAGTGTTTTTAACCATCCCACTCTGGCCCAAATGGTGAGTTTCACCAAATGCTCTCACAAGCAGGCACGCAGAGCAGAATTGGTAGAAGATGGAGCTAGGCTTATACCCACTACATCATAACCCCAAAGTGTGCCTGGATCATGGTGCCATGATCAACGAAAGCTGCACCCATACACCCCATTCCATGAGATCAGATGTTGATTTGCATGCTGCATCGCCTGTTGCGCAGAATTGCTCGAGGAGCATGAACTCATGGAATTGGTGTAATCTTACGCAAGGAGATAATAAACAACACATCATACCCAGACCTGGTTTAAGGCCAGGTGTGTGTACAGGAGGCAGAGCAGCTGTGTGCGGAGCGGGCCGAGCAACTCTCCGCCCTCCATGCTGAGATCAACCGGCTGGCTGATCAGACTGTGGAGGCAGAGTGAGTTCCAATTATGTATGTAGCTCCAGCTTGCACCACACTGATGAGGGCCAACAGCCCGAAACCCATATGTAGTTAGCTTTTCTTAATACAAGAAAATAAGACCTAATCCAAATAAATTAATAGTGTGTGACGTTTCGGCAACAGCATTGTCACCATCATCAGACAAAAGATATTTAAAAAATATATTTAAATTTAATATATTAATTATTTAATATATTAAAATATATTTTAAAAAATCAATTTTAATTTTAAGAAGAATATTTCAAGTTGTCTTAAAAAAATAATTTTTCCTTATCTGTTATCTTGTTTAAACACTTGATAACAGTACTATTTAAGAACTTACTGTGATATCTTTTCTCATTTATTCTTTTGTCTGATGATGGTGACAATTCTTTTGCCAAAACGTCACACACTATTAAATTATTTGGATTAGGTCTTATTTTCTTGTATCTATAATCTATAATTCAAATTGTGCTTTATCATTAGCTTTTCTTAATTGATAAAGAATGGGTATTTGGCAGAAACTGGAATAATTAAAACTCGAGGAGAAAACTACATGGACCAAATATCAGATCAAATTGGAGAATATTTGTCCATATGATCACCAAAACTCAAACTGGACTGGATGGATGCTAACAACAACATTGATGGCGAACCTATGACTGCAGTACTGTAGTCTCGCTACTGCTAGTCACTGGGAAATTTTCTTCCAATTATATAACAAATAATTAATGAGTAAAAATACATTTTAAAAAAAGGTTTTCTTTAAATGCACTAAAAAAATAAAATGCTCCAATGGCCTCCGATTCTTGCAAAAGTCCAACCCCACCAGCGAGTGCAAGTAACCAAACCGGGCTCTGGCACATTTGTAAGTGCAAAGTCGAACTGCTTTTCACATGTGTAGGCATGTAGTGCGCTTACAGTAAAAAGCAGTCGCTAACTATCCACCATGATTATCATGACCTGTACCACGAGTACTATGGATAAGCAAAAAAAAAAAAGGGAAAAAATAAAATATTTTATCTTTTGTCATTGAGCAATTAGATATATCTGAGTAAAAATAAAAGCTGCGGGAGACGATCATCATGAATTTCGAACCTTCTTCTCTTCTCTCTTATCTGCACTCAATCATATTAGGGTATCAAGGACAACCATCATGACTGGGTGAAGTAGATTGTCATTAAGACTGGGAGCATTACTCAGTGGCAGGCCGACTTAGCTCCAAAAGAAATGGCCGCCTCTGACATGAGGAACAGATGCCATGTGCAGCCGCTCCTAACATGGAGTACAAATGCTGCCCATCCTGTATCCCTGGATCAGGAGCCCTTACAGGGTACTATCAGCCGGGCCAGCTGAGCCCAGGTTTTTTAGAGAGCTTGTTATACTGCTCCCCCTCCTCTTTTTTCATCCGGGCTTGGGACCGGCAAAAGCGGAGTTATTTCGAACCTAATGTGATTTAATATGTAGCAACTGATTAGCGATTTTTATAAGCATTTGCTATATTTTCACCTCTTCTCTTAATAGATCGTCCCCCGCCGCTTTATTTTCACTCAGATACATCTAATTGCTCAATGACAGGAGATACAATATTTTATTTTTTCCTTTTTGGTGCATTTTAATAAGTTTTTTTAAAAATGTATTTTTACTTATTAATTATTTAGTTAATTTTAGTCATGAATTTATAAAACTTAGAATCAAAAGTTCACTGGGGATTAGGCCTTAAATAGAAGGAAGGTCTGCTTGTGGCAGATTGGTTAATTCATTGAAAGGGGCGTAAAATAACACTTAAAATAAATATAGAAATTTGTTCGTCCCTGGCCACTCCGACCAGCCAGAAGTATGAAATTTGTACAATTTCATTGTTCATTGGACTGAGTGAGTGTCAAAATTTCATATTTCTATGTGATCTGGAAGTATATCAAAATTAATTTCCAAAATTTTAAAGGCAATTTGGAAATTTGACCATTTCCGGCCACCCTGACAATCCAAAAGTCTGAAAATTTGTCAACTTGCATTTTCATCGGGTTCTGAAAAGTGTACCAAATTTCAGATTCCTTCATGCTCTAGAAATATATTAAAAATTGATTACAAGATTTGTGGACAGACAGACAGACGGATGGAAAGGCAAGGAAACAAGTTAAATAAAAGATTTTATTAATAAAAATATGTTTATTCATTGCCATTGTATGAAAACAGGAGTATTTTAAAGTTGTATCACATTTATTAATTGGGATAATGACAATTGAGATAGGTTTTGCTTCCCTAAGAGAGTAAGTACCAATAAAGAAAGTATTTGTATCAACTTCAAACAGCCATGCTGTGTATAAATTGTGATAAAACCTTCTCATGTGAATCTCCTGGTTATAAATTAAAATAATGCAATTGATGCATTCTCAAACTTTCCGCGGCATTTCCACCCTTCTACAAGAGTACAAAAACAAATTAAAAAATGAAAAGAAACTCATCTCCACAAACCTGTTGTATTATTTTAATCAATAACATCTCCCGCATAAGCACATTCACCTAACATACTTAGCCTGCCATGACCCAGTCTCCTATAGGCAGCCAGCCTCCTTTATAAAAGTCCTGATACAATATAAGACCACCTCCAGGAAACTACTCATGTTTTATAGGCTATAGCAACATATGGATACTATAAAATACCCATTTAAGAACAATTATCGCTTGAAAGCTAGCATTTTTAAATAAGAAGAAACTCCTTGTGAGAAAAATTTGTGTAGTTTTCAAATGCATTTTACAATTTATCTTGAATACCACCGTGTCTATAAGGATGTCTGTCTTACAGGAGGGACGTGCTGGTATGGACCAGGAGACTCAGGCTGGCTGAGAAGTCCAAGAAGTCTCTCACCTCTGGACCTACCTACCAGGACATTGTGGACCGTAGGAAGGAGCTACGGCAGAGCCAGGTTGTTTAATCTCTCTACTTTCCACCCATTGTAGTGCCAGCTGCCCCATCTAATATTCAGCCGCTGTTCTTATTAGAGTAGTATTATACCTACAAGAAAAAAAAAAACCTGATCCAAATAAATTAATAGTGTGTAACGTTTCGGTAATAGCGTTATTACCATCATCAGACAAAAGTACTGAATGAGAAAAATATCACAGCATGTTCTTAAAAAGTTACTGTTATCAAGTGTGTAACCAAGATAGCAGATAAGAACAAAATAGTTTTCTAAGACAATCTAAAATATTATTCTTAGAATTAGAAGTGGAATTTTTTTTTTCTTTTGTCTGATGATTGTAACAATGCTGTTACTGAAATGTCACACACTATTAATTTATTTGGATTACGTCTTATTTTCTTGTAGCTATAATGTATAATCCAAATTGTGCTTTATCAGTAGTATTGCACATTAAACTGCCGAGTCAGGGTTCACCAGTGATGATCCAAGCCCTTATTTTTAACTAATGGCCCTCATCAGACCAGGCTCGCATGATTTCATAGGTCTAACAAGAGAACCTCCAAAAAATATATTTTATATAGAAGAGTAAAAATCACTTTAGCAGTTGGCCATTATATTCTTAAAGGTTTTCCTGGTTAAGAGCATATGGATTAAGTTAAAGGATGTGGAAGACCAGGAGAAACCACTGCATTTTCCCCCCATAAAATCCTCTATAAATGGATCAACTTTACCCGAGACAGTTGAAAACTATGGCTATAGAATGATCATCTTAGAGAAACTTAATTGAATAGGTACACCAGGACTGTTTCACCAGAAACAATACCTGTACAGATAGTTTTTTTTCTTATCCCTAGTATATGCTGTACAGGCCATGATAATCATGGTGGGTAGAAGAAGGCAACTGATTTTACTGTAAGTGCACCACATGTCTACACATGTGGAAAGCAGTTTGACTTTACACTTTGTACAAGATAGCAGTTATAAGACATGGCCCACCAAGTAACAAACAAGTTCCAGCTGGAGCTGGCCAGTCTCCAGAAAGAAATCCAATCTCTCAGCCGCAGCCTGGCAGAGGCAGCGCAGACCTACGCCACCACCTCCACCAAGCTGGACATTCAGCGGACTCTCGGGACCTCCAAGCCTTTCTTCCGGCAGAGACAACGTCGGCTGGAAGGGGAGCTAAGAGATAGAATTACCCTTCTCACCCAGGTTTGTTTGTGTTCTCAGTCCTTGATCCTTTCTTTGTTCATCTTCCCTCCTCTCTTTCTATATCCTCTCTCTCTCAGCCTTCATTTTTATAAGGGTTTCACACAACCACAACTTAGTTATGAGAATGCCTTTGAACCACTTAATGTTACCTCAATGTTCTTCTCAATTTTGCATACCTCCAACCTCACCAGTATATGTTACTGAAGGCGGTGGATTAAACCTGGACATTTTGGATTTTGTAAAAGTGTATGATCACTTAGGGAAGAGATTACTCATTAGATGGTTCATTCATGGGAGGTGTGTGGGGGTAGGGGGAAGGATGGTCTAAACCGTTGGTTTTCGACCGCTACGACCCGGGATCAAACCTTGCATTGGCAATTTTTTCTAGTAAAAAAAAAAAAATGCTCCAATGGCCCCCGATTCTTGCAAAATTCCAACCCCACCAGTGAGTGCAAGTAACCAAACAGGGCTCTGGCACATTTGTAAGTGCAAAAGTCGAACTGCTTTTAACATTTTTAGACATGTGGTGCCCTTACAGTAAAATCAGTAGCCAACTTCTACCCACCATGATTATCATGGCCTGTACTATGTGTACTAGGGATTAAAAAAAAAAAAGAGGTGTGTGTTACGTATATTTTTAATACTTCTAGTAGAGTGAAAAGTACTGCACTGAGTGAGCTCATCATGCTGTTTCTATCTGGCAGATTTTCAATACTCTAGTAGAGTTTCAAGTTACAACTTGTAAAGTGTCCTCCTTTCATCAGCAATCATTCACTCAGCTGTGTTCCCATTTAAGTACCTGAAATCCCTAAAGGATAGTCAGTCAGTAAAGAATTTTTTCTATTATATATGATTTCTGAAATTGGACAACACTCTAAAATCAAATTTTAATTTTCTATATTCATCCAATATCATTGTGGTTGGTAGTGGATGCACGGGAATTCCAAGCAATCATTTTGTAAAAGATTTTACCTCATACCCGAATATGAGGAAGGATACAGGACTTTTGGAGATGAGAGATTGATAGTAGAAGAACCAACATGTTTGGACATCTTGTCAGGGTGGCTAATGGTAGGACTGAAGAATGTATAGAGGGAAGACCAATAATGAGTTCTTTGGGAACAGACTCTACGATGTCACCAAAAGACTAGCCATAGAGAGAAAGAAGCTCTGAGAGAATAAGAATACTGTCAGTGCATAGGTTGGGGCAGCGGTCAGCAAAGTCGGCAGAGTCAAAATTATAATTTTAAAAATTTCAAAGTTTTTTAAAGAGCCACAACATTTTTCATTGCTAAAAATAAATATTACTCGCATAAAGTTTTTATTTATATACTACACACAGTAGTACACGCAGCTTCACATCCAAAGAGTCGCATGTGGCTTGTGAGCCGCAGGTTGCCGACCCCTAGGTTGTGGAGAAATGAATTTCTCTGAACCTAAGTCTTCTCATTGACCAGCTCTTATCAGTTCTGTCCAGCTACCTCCCTGGCTTGAATATTTACTTAATTACATATGTGTTGCATTATGTATGTGTTAAGTCACTATTTATATTGTTAACACAATTCTAACTGCCATCATTTATTCTCTCAAAAGATGGCACCAAGAGAGAGTCAGCAGTTATTCCAAATAAGAAAAATAATTTATTAAATATTTATATCATCATCAAATGACACATTTATTAAACCATACTTTATTAGTGTGTGGCATTTCAGCAACAACAAACAACAGCAACAATATTGTTGCCGAAACATCACACACTAATAAATTATTTGGATTAGGTCTTATTTTCTTTTATTATAATCTATAATCCAAATTGTGATTTATCATAAACCATACTTGTGTATAACTACCCCACATCAATTAACTCTATAAGCTAAGAATATGGTGGGGTCACAGAAGCACCTCAGCCTGGCATCAACCACGGCAAGCACTACGGGTGGCCAGAGGACAGCTGGACTCCCGGCTGACCCAGGCCCACTCCTCCATCTCCAACATGGAGTCCGACATCTCAGCCTCACAGCAGGAACTGGACGGCTGCTCCCGGGAGAAGTTTAAGGTTGTCTTCTTTGAGGCAGAAATGTTTTTGCTTGTTTGTTCCTTGAGACAGAACATTTTTTTTTGTTTGTTGGTTTCTTGAGGCAGAAATTATTTTTGTTTGTTTGTTCCTTGAGACAGAACATTTTTTTTGTTTGTTGGTTTCTTGAGGCAGAAATTATTTTTGTTTGTTTGTTCCTTGAGACAGAACATTTTTTTGTTTGTTGGTTTCTTGAGGCAGAAATTATTTTTGTTTGTTTGTTCCTTGAGGCAGAAATGTTTCAAAGCTCGTTTGTTCCTTGAGGCAGAAATGTTTCAAAGCTCGTTTGTTCCTTGAGGCAGAAATGTTTCAGAGCTCGTTTGTTCCTTCAGGTAGAAATGTTTCAGAGCTCGTTTTTCCTTGGGGCAGAAATGCTTTAGAGCTCTTTTTTTTTCCTTGAGGCAGAAATGTTTCAAAGCTCGTTTGTTCCTTCAGGCAGAAATGTTTCAAAGCTCGTTTGTTCCTTGAGGCAGAAATGTTTCAGAGCTCGTTTGTTCCTTCAGGCAGAAATGTTTCAGAGCTCGTTTTTCCTTGGGGCAGAAATGTTTTAGAGCTCTTTTGTTCCTTGAGGCTGAAATTTTTCCATCTCGCTTTTTCCTTAAATCATAAATGTTTTAAGAATTTCAAGGCTGAAATATTTTAAATGGCATGTATGTTCCTTTAGTGACCTGCCTTCCTGAGCCATACCTCCAGGAGTGACCAATGTGTTTCCAGATACAACCCCTGGCAGGTTCTATTGTAGCCATCTTTGAAATAGATCATACTTCCTGAGCTTGTCTGGTGGTGTGGTTAACAAAGCCATTACAGATATACCTTACATAATATACCTGATATATTCCATGTGTCCTAAACCACATTATGCAGAATAAAATGGCCAACAATGTGTGTACAGAACCTGATGAAGCTGATGGTGAGACAAGGAGCCACCAAACTCCTGGAGCAGATGAAGGAGAGGCGCTACAAGCCGCTAGCTCTGGCCACTGCGGAGGCAGAGACCTCGAAGCTCCACTCCCTGTCAACCATAGTCTCCGCCCTGCAGGAGGAGTTTCCTGCTGCCCACCTGCTCAGACGGCCTCTGGACTGCTGTGGTGTGGGGGAGGTGGAGCTTGCCCTGCCCCCGCCCATAGAACCACAGGATGGCCCCTAGGCTTCTACTTCTTCCTTAGCACTTCACTATTGGATGTTCTCCTTTGTTTTATACTCTTCCCTGTCCTCTGATCTTTTACAACATTTTTAAAATTATTTGTTGTACCCGTGGTACAGGCCATGATAATCATGGTGGATAGAAGTTGGTGACTGCTCTTACTATAAGTGCACCACATGTCTACACATGTAAAAAGTAGTTTAAATTTTGCACTTACAAATCTGCCAGAGTACTGTTTGGGTTACTTGCAGCTGATGGTGGGGTTGGACTTTTGCAAGATCCAGGGGCCATTGGAGCATTTTTGTTTCTTTGTTCGTCCTGGTTTGTTCCCAGCTTTCCTTTGGTCATTTCTCTCTTTCTCTTTTTTTTTCTGTCTTGCAGCCGTCTGCTTCTCCAGTACATGTCAGAAAGTATATTTTCCACCTACTGGGCAGGTTTGGCACTTCCAGCTGCTACACAGATGTCTAGATTGTAAGAGGATCTGGCCTAGAGTCCTTGGGAGATAGTGAAGGTAGATATATTTGTAGATCCTAGCATGGACTCCATTGTTTATACATTGGTCTACCATTGTCTAGACAATCCTAGCAGCAATGGTAGGCCAATGTATGGATGATGGAATATATATATGTCGTATGCGTCGTGGTCGAATGGAAGGGCGCAAGCGTTATACATGTATGCGTCAAAAAAGAACTTGTTGACACTCATGAGCGTGCGCTCACGCGGCGGAGGCGTGGCTTGCCCCGCGTGCGCTGGCTCCCAGATTTATTTTGTACAGATTTATACATGGATGAATTTGTATTTTCATAATAATAATGGTGGAAATAAATTATACATTTAGAGTATTATACAAATATGACAGATGGAACCTGTGTGGGATAAATAAATTTTAAAAGGATTTTAAAATTATTTAGTTGAGATTGGGAGAGCAATTTTATAAATTGAATGCTGATACTATGTACAAATTGAAAAAAAAATTGTGTGATAATATACTAAAAATATATACAAGTATAGATGAAAACAAAATTAAATTAAATATGATATATAATATATAATAAAATAAAGTTTTAAATGCTTTAAATGTAGCAGGATACGGACCTGTGTGATGTGGCTACGACTGTGTATATCTTTGTTGGGAGTGTTCTGTGCGTGAGAGGATCTCCTGCGCTGGAGTGTTGGTGGAATGGTGATGGGCTGATCATCCTCCTATGTACCGAACTTTCCATAGGGAACGTAAGAAAAGGAGTGTTAAAAAGTGCTCAAGGATATAAAGGAATGAATGTTTGATATGGCAGGATACGTTTGAGGAATGAAGACTTGGTTGTGGCGAAAAATTTGGTAGGATGATCCAAATTCGGCTACTAGAGTCCTCGGAAGGTTTCTCATTTGGGATGGAGATAAAAGGGGACGGTGGTCATGTCAATGAAGTAGCGCAAGGAGAATATCTCTTGATTTTGGTGTGTGATAATGGTTTATTCCAAATGGTCAGAGGCAACGTACTGAATTCTGTGACGTACATCCTGAACGGATCGTTTCAAGATGGGTCTGTGACTATCAGTACATCCTGCTGACAACTCAAAAGTAAATGAATTTGAGAAAAACCTATCAGTTCGGGGGTGGTCAATTTCTGCCATGCTATATAGGAATTCTCTGACGATAGAATCTTATGGGGGGTCATCAATCCTAATGTTGTGGTCACCATCTTTTTCTGAGTGATTAATGAAGTCCTTGAAGGTGTTCCAAAGGACCATCGAAAGCTCTTCAAGACAATGAATCAAGATTGATTGAATTTGTCTTAATCGGGACGATGGCATTAAATAAATCAGCAAATGTATAATCGTCATGGAGACGTTTGGGTTAATACACGCCATTGTAAGGAAGGATAGAAAAAATATTGAGAATTGTTTAATCCTATTAAAATATTTAACTATGGGCAACGGCATTAACGTATTTTTGCTTATGACTGACCTATTTTCCAATTTCGAATTGTCACAGTTACTAAGGAGAGCACTTAATTGAGGGCCAATTTGCGGAGTTTGATTACGTGTTGGTGAGGATGGGAGCATTATCTTTGTTGTCGGGGGAAGGTTCTATTTAGATATCAATCTTTGGGATGGTGTCAGGAGTAGAAATGTATCTGGCTGTTAATGTCTGTTCGTCATTATCTAAGAAAATATTGGGGTTCATGTGATTAAATGGGTTACTTAATGTAGATGCATAATTCTTATAATCATCATGAAATATTTCAGGTGGGAAATGATGGTAAATAAAATATGATTTTGGCACGCTATTGTTGTTGTTTGTTGAGTGAGGTGTCAAAATGTACTTAGTGTCTTCGGAATAGTGTGTCAATTTGTTTACATGGATAATCTCCGTGTCTAAGTTTTGAGCTTGATTAGGTCTATTGATTCTAACTGTATAGGGGGATATCACCTCAATTATCTCATATGGTCCACTGAAGTAAGGCACTAATTTGCCCGTATTGGGGTGTTGGTAGATTTTGGTAAGGACTAGATCGCCTACCTCAAAGTCGGGGAACCTGTGATTTTTATCAAATCTGATCTTATCTAGCTTATGACGTTCTTTTCGCTCTCTTTAACGATAGGCGTCTAGATTCAGTGACCGATGGATAAGGATCTAGATGTTGTGAAAGTTCTTTCGGCAGGGAACCATTCATAAGGTATGATGGAGGAAATCCCGTGACAGAATGAGGGGTATCGTTATATGCCTTAACTACTTTGTTTTGGAGCATAGTCCAACTAACTCTAGGATGTTGGAGATGAAGGAGCCTAAGTTTTCCGGTCAGGGTTGCGTTCAAACTTTCGGATAAACCGTTTGCTTGTGGATGGTTGCTGGTAGTGAGCATTGGTTGGATGTTATGGGAGATTAGAAATCTCCTAAACCTCGGTGATGTAAAGGCAGGGGCTCTATCTGTAAGGAGATGCCTCGGAGAACCACTTTGTAGCACCCTTTTATTACTTGAATATATGTGGTCGTACTGGTGGAACGAGATGGAAATGTCCATGCGAATCGAGTCGCGTGGTCTACTACTACATGCAGGTAATTCTTTGCACTACCATATCTAGCAAACCCGGCTATAGTGTTCATAGAGACAAGATCGAATGGCAGTGGAGATTCTGGCAATTCGCCCAACTCTCCATACTTCGGTCCTTTTGGGTTTTTGCTCAGTTGACAGATGTTGCAATTCTTAATGAAGGCATGAATGTCTATCGACATCCCGCTCCAAAGGTATTGGGCGGAGATGATCCTAGTCAATTGAGAAATTCCTGGATGGTTGAATTTCTGGTGGGCTTCTCTAAGTATGGTGGGTCGTAAGGATGGCGGAACGACTATTTTGCTCACACCACGTCTGGTGACTGTAGTCAGGCCTGAGGTTTGGTGAACAAACTTGGGATTATCCCGAAGCTCACTTTGGTACATTTTTAATTGCGTGGCGTCAAGACGGCCACAAAACGGATTTCGGGATAACAGGTCAGCCTCTAGTTGTTTGGTGCCTTTGATGAACTTCACCTGATAGTTGTAGACTGACAATCTCAAACTCCATCGAAAGAGTCTTCCTGTCGGAATTTTGGTGTTTTCATCCACTGTAAGGCGCAATGATCGGTGAAAATAGTAAAACAATTTCCCGCCAGATAGACTTTGAAACTATCTACTGTTTCAATTATGGCCAGACACTCTAATTCGGTGATGGTATAATTGCGCTCGTATTTGCGCAGTGTGTGACTATAATATTGTACTGGATATGAGTTTCCATCTAGAGAGAGAGAGATGGAGCTGTTTCAGTACTCCTCCTATCCCTTGCAAAGATGCATCAGAGTACACTTGACAGGGCAAATCTGATTAATAAATATGGAGAATAGGGACCTGATGAAAGTAGTTGTTTGAGTTTGTCAAACGCCTTTTGACAGTCTGACGTCCATTCCCATTTAACGTTCTTTTCAAAAGTTGATTTAAAGGATTTCTAATGCGCGCATAATCTGGAATGAATTTGTTGTACCCATTAATGGCGCCTAGGAATGATTGCAAAGTTTTTACGTTAGTAGGAGGTTTTATGGCGTTAATTACATCTATATTACTAACATGTGGAGTGCAGGTACCTGAACTAATCTTATATCCCAGGTAGTCAATAGAAGTTTTGAAAAACTGGCATTTATTAAGATTTAATTTTATATTTTCTAATTTACAAAAATGAAAAAAATTCCTGTAAGTGTCCTAAGTGTTCCTCTAAACTGTTAGAACGATTATGAAGTCATCAAAATAATGATTAGTAAATGTTAATTTGTGTTTCTGTATCAATTGATTTAACTGCCTTTCGAATATTTGGGGACTTAATTGAGACCAAATGGTAGTCTATTAAAATGATATTGCCCCAGGTGGGTTACAAATGAAAGTAGGGGCCTAGATTCGGGATGGATCGGAATTTGCCAGAATTTGGAATTAGATTATTGATCTAGTACTGTTTCTATCAGTGGTATGGGATAATTATTTACAGACATTAATTCGTTAAGTTTTCTAAAATCTACACAAAAACGTTTCGAGCCATCCCTTTTTCTAGCAAGTGTTATGGGAGCGGCATATGGGCTATTCGATGGTTCTATTATTTCATTTTCTAACATTTTCTCTATTTGATATTTTATTTCAGGATAATCGCTACATGGTATTCTATATGGTCTTAGTGTTATAATCTTATCACTATTAGGTATAATTTTAACCGGGTCGATATTTAAAGCAGGTACTGAAAACTTATCGATAGGAAACAAACCAATATTTTCTCTAATAAGATTTTTACATTCATTTATTAGATGAGGATGTGCAACTATATAATTTCCTACATTTGTGGTACTATTCAGGTTGTCACGAGGAGAAGATTGAGTAGTGTGGGACATGGTATGGTTATTAGGGTTGTGTTGAATTGTAAAGTTTTTAAATGACGGCGTAAAATAATATTTGAAACAATATTGTGACTGTGCTAACATGATATTACCCTGATATATTCTTTTTGGAAAAAAAAATCAATAGTTAATCGAAATATCCCCAATGAATTTAAAGAAAAAATGCCAAATGGTAGGTCATCATCTATTATATAAAATAACAAGTGTTCCTTAATGGATCCTACAGTTACCAAAATAAATGCAAATCCCACAGGCTGGATATTATGAGACAAAGTCCTAATAGTAACATTATTATTTAAAGGTAAATTTTTAGTTCCTAATGTTTTGAATTGTTTTAAACAAATAATATTGATGTTAGCGCCAGTATCTATTAGAAATGTAAATAAATGGTTGGTCAGTAGCAACTTGAGAGTCAGGGTACTTGTGCCGTTAATGGCGTGTGTGTTGTACTTCTGGTTACTTGGTAGCGCTGTCTCTTGGGTCACGAAAATACCGCGGGCGGTGTCGCTAGTCGAGGATGATCGGCACGCTGTCCAGGCAAGGTGGATCGTTGTGGGCACTGATTGTTCCAGTGGGGCCCTTGGCAGTGCTTGCATGGTGTAGGCGGGGTGGAGCGAGATCCTCCTGGTCTCTTCTGGGTATGAGACACATCCTCGGATGAGCGCCTTAACGGATTGTTTGTTTGTCTCCCGGATTGGCGAGGAGATTGGCGTTCTGTGGGAGAGGAAATGCCGGGACGACTCGGGTCTCCGCCGATTCCATAGATTCTCCTGGCCAGAGTGAGCCATTCCGACGGGCTGCTGGGTGTTGCAATCAGTAGGAGATTTCGACTGTAGGAGGGCATTCCTTGAGTGAGAGCATTGACCATTTCCTTGCGGTCGATGTCGAGCTGCGTACCTATGTGTACCTTCTGTAAATAGTATTCTTGCAAGCCTTGAGGCCCGCAACGTAGTTGATAGAATTCTTGGTGGGTCGGAGTCTCGGGTGGAGGTACAGATCCTCAAGGACTTGTTTGATCCTCCAGTAGGGTTCGTGGAGGTAGTCCATAGATTGAAGTATTCTCTGGGGCTCTCCCTCTAGCGCTGCCACTACCATGCGGCCTTGTTCATCACAGCTGCTGCTTTGGAATTCCGGGGACCTCTCCAGCTCCCTTAAGAATGATTCCGCGGAACTTGATCCGTCAAACCTGGCTGCGGCGGTGGGCGCGTCCCACCCTAATGTTCTCATCATCGCTGTTAGTGCATCTATCACCGACTTATTCTCTGGAGCTAACTCGGCCTCTTTCTGGCCTGCTTGTCTCTTTGTCTTGCTCATTCTCTTGAGGTTCTTATTTCTGTTGACTCTTACTTGTTGTATGCGTCGTGGTCGAATGGAAGGGCGCAACCGTTGTGCATGTATGTGTCAAAAAAGAACTTGTTCGACACTCATGAGCGCGCGCTCACGCGGCGGAGGCTTGGCCTTTGCCCGCGCGCGCTGGCTCCCAGATTTATTTATATATAGATTAATCCGCCTTCTACATGCTTTTCGGATAAGAATTTTAAGGCACAACATCTTTGAGAGTCACCAAGCGCCCGTCGCAATGGAGGGCTAAGGAGAGAGCTGGAGAGGCGCCAGCAGGGCAGTGGGCACCCCGGGAAGAAGAGGGCGAGAGCGCCGTTTTCCCAGATTTATTTTGTACAGATTTATACATGGATGAAATTGTATTTACATAATAATTATGGTGGAAATTAGTTATACATTTTGGGTATATAGAAAAAAATGCATTTATTGCAGTATTTTCAAATAACTATATACAGTAACTATGTACCATTTTGTTGTTTCAAATTATTTTTAAATTACAATTTTAATTTCATTATAAGCATAGTATTTTAAATAGATTTTATTATTTTGGGGACCGAAAATAGGTTCGTTATAGGGGTAGTTCGTTATTTTAAAAATCGCAAAGTTCGTTATAACGATGGTATTTTTAATGGAATGGAATCGGGAATCGCCGTGGGTTCGTTATAAGGGAAGATTCGCTATATCCAGGTTCGTATTAGCTGGGTTTACTGTATTGTATATACTTGTCATTTAGTCATTCCCCAAAATTTGTATTATTTTTAATTCGAATTATCTATTATATATATAGAATTATTCTCTAATAATGACACCTGTTTATATCTATACGTTGATATACAATGTAATGTTAATATATAATATTATATATAATTATTGGCTGTATGTATTATGGATATAATATTTAAATCCCAGATATTTCTTTCGTTGGTCTTGCAAATTGAGTAGTCTAAGTGTGCTAATGTGTTCTAATGCAAACCTTTTATTTTCATTTTTCCAATGTAATATCCAAGTTTCATCCTTTTCCATCCATTCTTTCATTCTTCAGATGTTATCATTGGCTTTCCGAGGTTTTTCACCCACCTCCCCATAACACTGATGGGTAGTGGCCTATCTACGTTGAAATTTGTACGTCAGTACTATACTGTAATTTGACTCTTTAGCAAAAGGAAATTGCTTGTCAAACCACCCGCTAATTCCCAATGTTAAGAGGATTTGTATAAAATAAGTGAAATTAACATAGTGATTAAATATATTAATGTATTTATATATATATGAAGTATATCATATATATAAATTTATATCAAATTTTATATGCAAATTTATCAACAAAAATATGCAAAATGTTGTACATCATCATTAACGGAATAAAACAGTTATAATATTGCTTTGTGTTTTGATTCTTTGATACTATGAATATGTTAAAGATAGACCTGTACACAGAGGCACATGAGACGGGACCCCGCGCATCCTTCCTGTAGACCTGCACAAAGAGCCACATGAGACCGTAACCCGCGCATCCTTCCTGTAGACTTGCAAACAGAGACATGAGATGGGACCACGTAGATCCTGCCTGCAAACCTGCACACAAAGACACATTAGACGGGACCCCGCTATCTTCCTGTAGACCTGCACACAGAGACACATTAGACTGTAACCTGCGCATCTTTCCTGTTACTTGCAAAGAGAGAAACATTAGACGGGATTCTTCGGATCCTCTTTGTAGACCTGCACACAGAGCCACATGAGACGGGACCTCGCGGATCCTGTCTGTAAATCTGCACACAGAGACAAGTGAGAAAGGACCCCGCGGATCCTCCTTGTGTGTAGACCTGCGCACAGAGACATGAGACTCGAACAGCGGATCCTCCTTATAGACTTGCACACAGTGAGATTTGAGAAGGAACTCGCGGATCCTCCTGTAGACCTGCACCCATAGACACATGAGACTCGACCAGCGGATCCTCCTTATAGACTTGCACACAGTGAGATTTGAGAAGGAACTCGCGGATCCTCCTGTAGACCTGCACCCATAGACACATGAGACTCGACCAGCGGATCCTCCTTATAGACTTGCACACAGTGATATTTGAGAAGGAACTCGCGGATCCTCCTGTAGACCTGCACCCATAGACACATGAGACTCGACCAGCGGATCCTCCTTATAGACTTGCACACAGTGATATTTGAGAAGGAACTACGCGGATCCTTTATGTAGACCTGCAAACAGAGACATATGAAAAGGAACTGCACGAATCCTGTCTGAAGGCCTACACACATTGACACATAAGACTGTACCCCGCAGATCAGGCCTGCAAATCTGCACACAGATACATTTGACGGGACCTCACGGATTCTGTCTGAAAACCTGCACACAGAGACAAATGAAACGGGACCACGCGGATCCTTCCTGTGCACCTGCACACATAAATACATGAGACGGGACCCTACTGATCCTCCTATAGACCTGCACACAGAGACACATGAGACGCAACCCTGCGGATCCTCCTTGTAGAACTGCACACAGAGAAACATGAGACGGGACCCCGCGCATCCTCTTTGTAGACCTGTACACAGAGACACATGAGACGGAACCCCGCGCATCCTTCCTGTAGACCTGCAGGCAGAGACACATGAGACGGGACTTCGCGCATCCTCCATGTTAACCTAAAAACAGAGACAAATAAGACGGGACCACACGGATCCTGCATGTAAATCTGCACACAGAGACACATTTGACGGGGCCTCACGGATTCTGTCTGAAAACCTGCACACAGAGACACATGAAACGGGACCCCACGGATCTTGTCTGAAGACCTGCGCGCAGAGACATATGAGACCTGACCACTCGGATCCTCCCTACAGACCTGCACACAGAGCCACATGAGACGGCCCCTGCTGATCCCCCTTGTAGACTTGCAGACAAAGACACTTGAGAAGAACTCTGCGGTTCCTACTGTAGACATGCACGCGGAAACACATGAGAAGGGACCTCGCGGATCTTCCTATATAACTGCACACAGAGAAACAAAGGTCGGGACCCCGCGGATCGTGTCTGAAGTCCTGCACACAGAGAGACATGAAACAGGACCACGCGAATTTTGCATGTAAACCAGCACACAGAGACACATGAGGCGGGACCCCGAGGATCCTTCCTGTAAACCTGAGCTCAGAGATACATGAGAAGAAATTCCGCGGATTCTCCTGTAGACCTGTACACAAAGAAACATTAGACGGGGCCCTGCGGATCCCCCTTGTAGACCTGCACGCAGAGACACTTGAGAAGGAACTCGTGGATCCTTCTGAAGACCTGCACCCAGGGACAAATTGGAAAGAACCACGCGGATCCTGTCTGTAAACCTGCACACAGAGACACATGAGAGGAGACCCTGCGGATCCTATGTGTAGACCTGCGCACAGAAACACCTAAGACGTGACCAGCTGATCCTGCCTGTAGACCTGCACACAGAGACACATGAGACGGGACCCCACGGATCCTCCTTGTAGACCTATACACAGAGAAATTTGAGAAGGAACTCGCGGATCCTTCTGTAGACCTGCACACGGAGACACTTGAGAAGGAACTCCGCGGATCCTTCATGTAAACCTAAAAACAGAAACAAATAAGATGCGCCCACGCGGATCCTGCCTGTAGACCTGCGCTCAGAGACACATGAAATATGGACCACGCGGATCATGTCTAAAGACCTGCACACAAAGACACACGAGACTCTACCCCGCGGATCTTGTCAGTAAACTTGCACACAGAGACACATGAAACGAGACCCTGCGAATCCTGTGGGTAGACCTACGCACAGAGACACATGAGACTTGACCAGCGGATCCTCCTTGTTGACTTGCACACAGAGACACATGAGAAGGAAATCCGAGGATCCTTCATTTAGACCTGCACACAGAGACAAATGAGACCGAACCCCACGGATCTTGTCTGAAGATCTGCACGCAGAGGCACTTCAGACGTGACCAGCGGATTCTGCCTGTAGACCTGCACGCAGAGACACTTGAGAAGGAACTCCGCGGATCCTTCATGTAGACCTGCTAACAGAGAAATATGAGATGGAACTGTACGGATCCTGTCCGAAGGCCCACATACACAGAGAAACATAAGTCTGTACCCCGCGGATCCTGACTGCAAATCTGCACACAGAGACACATTGGACGGGGCCTCGCAGATTCTGTCTGAAAACTTGCACACAGAGACACTTGAGACGGAACCCCACGGATCTTGTCTGAAGACCTGCACGCAGAGACACATGAGAAGAGACCACGCGGGTCCTCCTGTATACCTGCACACAGAGAAACATAAGACAGGACCCCTCGGATCGTGTCTGAAGACCTGCACACAGAGACACATGATACTGTACCCCGCAGCTCCTGTCTGTACACCTGCACACAGAGAAACTTGAGAAGGAACTCGCGGATCCTCCTGTAGACCTGCACGCAGCGAAACATGAGAAGAGACCCCGCGGATCTTGTCGGGAAACGTGCACACAAAGCCACTTGAGACTGTACCCCGGAGGTCCTGTGTGTACATCTGCACACCGAGACAAATGAAACGGGATCCCGCGGATCTCGCCTGCAAATCTTCACACATAGACACATGAGACGCGACCCGCGGATCCTCCTTGTAGAACTGCACACAGAGACACATGAGACGGGACCACGCGGGTCCTCCTGTATACCTGCACACAGAGAAACATAAGACAGGACCCCTCGGATCGTGTCTGAAGACCTGCACACAGAGACACATGATACTGTACCCCGCAGCTCCTGTCTGTACACCTGCACACAGAGAAACTTGAGAAGGAACTCCCGGATCCTCCTGTAGACCTGCACGCAGCGAAACATGAGAAGAGACCCCGCGGATCCTCCTTGTAGACTTGCACACGAAGACACACGAGATGGAACTCAGCGGATCCTCCTGTAGACCTGCAAAAGAGACATATGAGAAGGAACTTAACGGATCCTGTCTGAAGACCTGCACACAGAGACGCATAAGAAGAATCTCTGAGGATCCTCCTGTAGACCTGCACACAGACAAACATGAGACGGGACCCCGCGGATCTTGTCGGGAAACGTGCACACAAAGCCACTTGAGACTGTACCCCGGAGGTCCTGTGTGTACATCTGCACACCGAGACAAATGAAACGGGATCCCGCGGATCTCGCCTGCAAATCTTCACACATAGACACATGAGACGCGACCCGCGGATCCTCCTTGTAGAACTGCACACAGAGACACATGAGACGGGACCACGCGGGTCCTCCTGTATACCTGCACACAGAGAAACATAAGACAGGACCCCTCGGATCGTGTCTGAAGACCTGCACACAGAGACACATGAGACGCGACCCGCGGATCCTCCTTGTAGACTTGCACACAGTGAGACTTGAGAAGGAACTCCGCGAATCCTTCATGTAGACCTGCAAACAGAGACATATGAGAAGGAACTGCATTAATCCTGTCTGAAGGTCTACACACAGAGACACATAAGACTGTTCCCCGCGGATTCTGTCTGAAAATCTGCACACAGAGAAACATGAGACGGCCCCCGTGGATCCCTCTTGTAGTCCTGCACGCAGAGACACTTGATAAGAACTCCGCGGATTCTACTGTAGACCTGCACCCAGAGACACATAAGAAGGGACCTTGCGGATCCTCTACTTATAACTGCACACAGATAAACATAAGACGCGACCCCGCGGATCGTGTCTGAAGAACTGCACACAGAGACACATGAGACGGGACCCCGCGGATATTGTCGGTAAACCTGCACACAGAGACACATGAGAAGGAACTTTGCGAATCCTGTCTGCAGACCTACACACAGAAACACATGAGACCGGAACCCGCGTATTCTCTTGTAGATCTTTACACAGAGACACCTGAGACGGGACCTCACGCATCCTTCCTGTTGACCTGCACACAGAGACACATGCTTTGCAAAGAGGCGATATCGTAGCCAGTGAGGAACTTCCGAGGCGCGATTATTCCTAGTTGAAAACTTTACCCCCCCCCCACAGAGACACATGAAACGGGACCCCGCCGATCCTCCCTTCAGACCTGTATACAGGGACACACGAGAAGGAATTCGTCGAATCCTCCTGTAGACCTGCACACAAAGACACATAAGACGGGACCCTGTGGATCCTGTCCGAAGACCTACACAAAGAGCCACATGAGACGGAAACCCTAGGATCCTTTTTGTAATCCTGCACTTAGATACAAAGGGACATCGCGGATTGTATAATATATTGAATGCCCAGCGAGAAACGACATTACTGACTTCCTTGGAATCATATACAAAGATGGATCTACCACAGAACAGATCGTTACTATATTTGAAAAAGTCCCAAGAGTTACTTGAGGTAGATCATATTCGAATAATACAGCTAATCACAAAGACCTGTATAAGAAAATAACAGTAAACATTTAATTTGGCAAACATAATACCTTATAATAATTTGATTATTGTATTTTATTTTATTAATATATAAACCCAGGCTCACCTTAAATTATGGTGCAGAATATTTTTTGGTTTTTGGATACTCCATGTATTCCCGCTAGAACCTTTCCTGAATGTCCTTCATATCATCTTTTACAGAGTCCTTTGTAACCTTCCTGATAAATCTGTGAACCATTTACGGAAATCTGAGGTATTTGTGGCAGTTTGAGCTGGTTTACGTGGTATTCCTTTGACCTCTCGCAAATATTGCTTTCTATTAAACGGCAGTTCATCAGACATTCTCCGATATAACTGTCCTTTGGTAACTAAAATCTTATCACAAATTGTTTGCCACACGAGATATCGTTGAATTATCCAACTTCAATCGTAGTTTCTGATTCAGGGAGGATATAAGCTCAAATGTAGTGGAAGCGAGGAAAAGTTAATCTTGCAGTGAGTTTCATCAGCAACGATCAAATGTCTTTTTCCTCTCTTTAAAAGTCATAGAATTTTCTAGCTTTTTTAAATGGAAACATTCTGCTATTCAGAAACTCTTTGATCCTTGTGGGTCTTCATACCTTCGCGTTGCATTGTGTTCTGAATCATTTTAATGTTTGTTCCGCATTTTTTAGCAATATCTTTGATCTACATACTTCGGCTTTTACGGCTTGTCTCTATGGTTTTTGCAGGAAGAGCAGGATCACTGGGATCACTTTTACTTTCCCGTCCAGACTTTATTTCAAGAGAAAAAGTCTCAAAATAACTTAATCAAAAGAAAACTGATCTCAGAGATATCTTTACGTCTTTGCGATCAATGCGATTGTGGACGTTGTGGATTTTCAAGCCATTTGGAAATAACTTTTAACGACGTTATTTTTGATTCATTATTGTGATTGATATTTCTAACTCCAAATAAGATAATTTATTTGGAACACCTCAAGTTAAGAATCAGGTTCTCGAATAGTGACCACGAGGCACGTGATATTCACAACACTCAGTTAAATTTGACAGGTGTTTTCTTATACAGACTTTAATTGGATAACTTTGAATTTTTAAATATTGGATTTCATAGGAAAAGGAATTTATTTTCATCTGGAAATGGTTTCAATCAGGGATCGTCTGCGAACATTTTCTATTTCAAGATTCAAATATCACAAAATCTCTGCAAAATATTCTGAATCAACAAACTGTATCAACCTTTTTTTCCTTTATAATTTATAAATTTAAAATTTTCCTTCCTAAGTTCTATTGTAGTGGCAGTAAAACAATTTCGATTTACAATACAAATGAGTAGTGTAAAAAATATTTTTCATTGTCTATTTAGAATTTAAGACATTAACATTGGACCTAAAATTATCTGTCTTGAAATCAATTAGTTCTTAAAACTCTCTTCGATTTGGACGTGGGTACCTACAGTCATTGTTAATTTTAAAGATATTATTTCAGTTTCTGAGGTTTCATCGAATATTAAATTTACGATGCACTAGCGCGCCATCTGTTATGAAAATTAGAAACTATTTTAGACGCGTAAGATTCTTTTTGAAATTAAACAATTTCTATTCCTTTACTGCAATGGAAAAATTAATGGGAGGGCCTGGCTCATCAATGGTGAACCCTCCAGTGGTGCATCGTAATACAAATGTTCTAATAAAAGACTCAATTCGATGTTTGCGGAAGAGCGATTGCTCGAAGCATATTATATATTTATAATTATATGTAATTCTGCTGTCCTCAAAGCTCATGTCCATAGTTCATCTAAAATACCCATTCCAGGAGTCTAGCATCAGTGTCACTATAAAAGGAAGTTCCAAAAATGCAATATGCAGTAACAGCGGTATGGTAGATTAAACTGGCGAAACCGCTGGCAGGGTTCACCACTGATTAGCCAGGCCCTCCCATTAATTTTTTCCATTGCAGTAAGGACAGTAGATATTGTTTAATTTCAAAAAGAATCTTACGCGTCTAAAATAGTTTCTTATTTTCATAATATTAAATTTATTAAAAGACATTCAAAAATATAGTTAAAAATAAGAAATGAAAGAATCAAAGCACGATTGTTTCTATTACATATAAGATGGGCATTTCTACTGTTCTTATTGCGATGTTTAATATTGGGATCCCAGCGATTTCGCCAATTCATTCACCAGACTGCTTCTTAAGCTACACTGAGAGTTAGAATCTTAGAAATGGTATTCAAGCAAACTATGAACATAAGCTTTTAGGACAGTAGAATTATAAATAAGCCTATATAAGCAGAATGATCCAATACAGTATTAGAGCTCTAAGAGGCGGTCTGGTAGATTAAATTGGCGAAACCGCTGGGAGGTTTACCATTGATGAGCCAAGCACCCTCCAATATTTTCCCATCGCAGTAATAATAATAGAAATTTCTTTTAGGTGTAAAAGAAACATTTGTACCTTAATGATTTAATTTACTATGTATAGATGGCGTTTTATTGTCTTATTATAATTAAATATGCTTGACATAAGGTAATAAGACCAAATCCAAATAAATAAATAGTGTGTGACATATCAGTAACAGCGTTGTTACCGAAACATCACACACTATTTATTTATTTGGATTTGGTCTTATTATCTTGTGTTTATAATCTATAATCCAAATTGTGCCTTATTAAATATGCTTGATTTGTGAGTTAAAAATTAGTATATACAATTTGAAAATAAACATTTTTGATGTCGAAAAATATTTATAATACAACTTAAACCCTTTATTTCCTTTGATATTTACCAGGTTTATTAGTATGAAACGCGAAAATTTTCAGTGAATTCAAAAAAGTTCACCAATTCCATACAACAAAACATATTTTATTCAAAGTAACTGCCCTGATTAGCTATACACTCGGACCACTTTTCAGGCAATTTTCGAATTCCTTGTCTGAAAATTTCTATTCCTTTTGAGTCGAACCAGTCAACAAGTCATTTTCGGAGTATGTCTGAGTTCGTGAATTTCTGTTTTTTTAGGGCGTGTCCTAAAGATGTGAAAAGGTGGTAGTTCGACGGCGCTAAGTCTGGTGAGTACGGCGGGTGGGGTTAGAGTTCCCAGCCCAAGTCTTTTATGGTGTTTTTGACCACCGTAGCGTTGCGGGCTGGAGCGTTGTCATGCTGCAGTATCAGGTTGTTGTGCTTTTCGCGCCATTCCGGTCTTTTTTCATTCAACGCCTCTCTCAAACTGTGCATTTGTTGTTCGTAGCGACTAGTATTGACCATTTTGCCAGGTTTCAGGAGCTCGAAATATACTACGCCGGTCTGGTCCCACCATATGCAAAGCATTGCCTTTTTTCCGAGGCGATTGGGCCTAGGCGTCTGTTTTGGAAATTGGCCGGGCAGGCCCCACGACTTTTGGCGCGTAGGATTGCTGAAGTGGATCCATTTCTCATCAGAAGTTACGATTCGGTGCAAAAATGACTTCTTTTAATGCCTGGCGAGCAGCCCTTCGCAGGTTACCAGACGCCGTTATTGCTGCCTTTCGCTCAACTCGTGGGGGACCCATCTGGAAAGCTTTTGGGTCATTCCGAGGTTGTTTAAACGTAGAGATACAGCACCTTGAGACACCTGGAGCTGTTTTGTGAGTTTCTCCTGCATTTGGGTACTGTCCTCATCCAACAAAGCTTGCAGTTCAGCGTCCTCGAACTTTTGGGGCGGTTTTCCACGTGGTTCATTATCAAGTTCAAAATCGCCACTTTGGAATTTTTTAAACCACCTGTAACACTGCGATTTGCTCAGAGCGTGGTCGCTGTAAACTTCTTCGAGCATTCGGTGGGCTTCAGTGGCACTTTTCTTCCAGTTGAAGGCGAACAACAAAACTTCCCGCAAATGGGCACTTTTTGGCTCGGTAATCGCCATTTTCCACAGGCTCCAGAAATTTTTCACGATTTGAATTTTTCTAAAACTGCACGCATGCTGATGCCACGTGAGTCAAAGAACAAAACGCCTACAACAGCGCCACCGTCGGCTCAAATAAAGTTGCACAGCGGCCTCTGGCGCCCATTTTCGCGTTTCATACTAATAGACCTGGTATATATTTATCACATTAATGGTATTGGACTAAAAGTCCATCAAAATATCGTGAAACAAAAATATAATTTATAATTCAAGATAAACCCAATTAAAAATATACACCAAATAAAATAGAATATAAAATATCATCAATAACCTTTATCGCTCTCTATCGCAAAAAATTATAAAAAATTTAAACGATTTTAAAAAATAAAATATATAATTAAAATATATTTCTTCAGCCTTTATCCTGCAATGTATAAAAATTGAAAGAGGAAGAGTATGGCTCATCAGTGGTAAACCCTCTCAGCGGTGTTTCGCTAATTCAATCTCCAGGCCGCTTCACTATTGTATTAGACATCTTTATCAACAGAAAAAACAACTTTAACTTATTTTTATAATTAGTCTCATTTAACAATAGAACACAAAGGAGTAATCCTGAAAATTAACAATCGAATCAAGATATACTCGGGAGTTTTTTCCTCCAAAAACAAAAGAAACAAAAACAAGATCAAAACAGTAAATTAGTATTTTGAAAGAACTATGAACCTATGCTTCAAATGTTGGGTACATAAGAAATGTTGTCCAATACAATACGGTCTGGAAATTAATATAGTTCACCCCTGATGAGCCATGCCCTCTCATTTTCTGTTTTCATCTATTACAGGATAAGGACTGTAAAAAAAATTTTTATTTTAAAATATATTTTAAAAATGTGTAATAATATTTTGAATATAAATTCAAATAGAAATTGAAGGCTGTAGCAGCTAGAAAAAATGTTGTATTTGTTATAATATAATAATGGTGTATAGATAAATTCTCTTTAATTAAATAAAAAAAAAAACGAAATTACTCTATGAAATGTAAATAAAAAAATGAGTAAATGTTTTTAATAGGAATAATACTATATATGTCTAGCTAGCTATAGTTTTGTATGGCTGAAAAAGAATAAGTAATTTACATGTATATAAATTAATAAACATTTTTTCTAACCAACGGTGAATGAATTTCTGATTCTTAATCCCTGATAACACTTACAAGGCTATAAACCTATTAATACTAAATCTTAAGTGTGGTTTTATCTCCTATCAGTTCTATTTCTAATCAGGTTTCAGTGGAAATAGAAACACGTGTGTCTATCCCACAAAACTTGTAAATGTCAATAATACAAATTCATTCCTGCCTTTACACAATTTAACAAAATCCATTAAAAAATAGTTAAAAGAAATCTGACCCTAGATTGCCTTCTGTTTTTATTAAATTGTAAAGAATAAATTGATATATAAAGGATTTTTGATACAGTAGAACCTCCCTTTAGCGGACACCCCGCTAGCGGTCACTACAAAGAAGAATATTCATTTGTAAAATCACCATTTTTGAAGTCCGACCACACCTCCTGGACCCTTGGAATATTTGACCAAATTCTGGTCCAAAGCGACTATAGTGACAACGGCACCCATTTTCCAATAGAGAGCAAAAATTGACATTGACTCAGAGCAGCAGCTTTACACACCCAAGATAGTCGACATTGCTGCTGCTGTGATAGAGATGCATGGAGACATCTGGGGCTCTTCATTGGACACGAAAACAACAACAACCATTTTTAAAATTTAGCAACTCTCAAGTAAGAGTACACCTCTCCCTAAAGGACACTTTGGCTCTTCAATTAGGTGTTGTCCTTAACAAGGAGGTTCTATTGTATTACTAAATACGTCATATTCAGCCTATGGAAAAATGTTGATTTTAATAACCAATAAGATGTAGAAAAAGAACTCGACTTTAGCGACTCAAATATAACTGAGTATACATTCTCTCTGGGGCATGCTTATTTGTCATTTTATGTGAATAATTATATGTGTAACGTCTAAATTAATAAACCTATTAATATTAATAAAATTGAATTGTAAATTTATTTGACGTTTTGTGGCGTTGAGTTTGTTGTTTGCACACATTAAAATGTTATAATACCTTGATAAAGGTTGGCGTTGAGCCAACTGAAATATTGGTAAAATAAATTGTATTTTGAACCAATATATGCCTTTTAAATTAAATTGTAAATGTGTGAAAGAGTGATAATAAGTTCAAAATATACTCTGTAACAAAAAATTCGGCGCATCAAGAAGCAGTTGTCCGATTTATATGAAAATACATATACAAAAGGTTTCGACCGAACATGCAAATGATTGAAATTTGGTGGCCGAATTATGCAAAGCAAGAGCTCCAGCGCATCTGAACTGCGCATCCAGCACGAGCATTCTAGACTCAATATTCGGCGCGGCACGAGCTGATTTTCAGAATTTCCGTCTAATATTTTAGCAGTACGCCTATTTCTACTGTATCAATGCCTCGCCGAAAAATTTGTGCTCATTACGAGCATATGTCAGAGTTTGAAACTGGTCGTGCCATTGGATTGAAAGAGGCTGGTTGGTCTAATCGACTAATCGTGCGCCATCTATGTCGAAGTGATGCGGCTATTAGGCGAAGTTGGCAAAAGTGGGTCAACAACGGAATGAATGCAACGTCAGGACGGCAGCGGTCGACCAAGGGCAGCAACAGAACGGGAGGACAGAGCAATTGTCAAAATGGCTGTCGCAGCACCGGAATCAACGTTATCTACCATCCAAAGTGTGACCGGCACACAAGTGTCCAAAATGACTATCAACAGGCGACTGAGAGAGCGGAATCTAAGAGCTCGCCGACCGTTACGATGCCTACCCCTCACACCCGTGCACCGACAAGTCCGACTACAGTGGTGTCGGGAGCGATCAACTTGGAACTGCGCTGACTGGGGACGTATAGTCTTTAGTGACGAGTCCCGTTTCTTACTGTGTCCTGACGACCGTCGCGAACGTGTCTGGAGACGTCCTGGGCAGCGTGTGGATCCTGGCCTTACTGTCGAACACCACACAGGTCCACAACAGGGCGTTATGGTCTGGGTGCCATTTCATTTGATAGCAGGACCCCATTGGTAGTCATTCCTGGCACCCTGACAGCACAACGGTACGTAGGTGACATTCTACGGCCTGTTTTGTTGCCGTTCCTCTCACATCACCCCGGGCTTACTTTTCAACAAGGCACGTGTTACTATGGATTGTCTTCAAACTTGCCGAACTCTTCCGTGGCCAGCAAGGTCGCCTGATCTCTCGCCCATAGAGCACATCTGGGACGTGATGGGAAGGCGATTGCAACTATCCCGGAATGTTGACTATTTAGCCCGACAGTTGGAGACAATTTGACAAGAAATCCCGCAGCACACCATCCGGAATCTTTATCAGTCCATGACACGCTGGGTGGCAGCCTGCATCCAGGCCAGTGGGGGTCCAACGATATATTGACATTCTCAATTTGTGACGATCAAACTCCGAAATAAAACCATTAATTGTTCTGGAATTTTAATCGTTTTCCCCCCCTATTACACGCTCTTTACATACACCAATTTTTGTCCTAATCTGACAACTTGGTGCGTCGATTTTTTGTTATACAGTGTATTAGAAAATTACCTCCTTCATATGAAAAGATTGTTTCTCGTGAATAAACTCGTGATTTACATTTTAAAAATACATATATAACTTCAATAATGACTTTTCAATATATCTACTGAAGATTTTCTTCTTGAATTTTTGTTATTTATATTATGATATAAAGGAAATTTGCAATAGGAAAAGTGATACATTCATATTAAATATCTGCAATTTTGCTAAATACATGTTTATATTAGTTTTTTTGTCTTAAAATTGTATTCGATAACTCAGGCAAGAAAAACTTGGTTTGATTGTGTTTTCAATATATCTATTCTGATAAGTTTTAAATAAAGAGTCGAATCTCTAAAGATATTAGTAAAAATTGACTTACCTTACTGATGACAAGTGATCAAAACTCTTCTTATCCCAGAAGACTGAAGTAGGAATAATTGCTGGTGACAAATTCAAATTTGCATCACTTGGTTCTTACTTGGAACTCTGGTATTATTCTAGGTTTAGATAATTCTTGTCTTTAGATCCTTGCTCGTTATCGTTTTAAAGTTTGTCAAAGCATCAGTAAAAAATCTTTCATAACTGATTTTGAAACTTTTTTTCATCACATTAAACAAAAAGATCAATGACATTTTCCACGTAGAATACATGTAAATTAGGACGATGCTAAGAAGTGTTAATTAGAATGAGGATTAAAAGAAAACCTTTCTAAAGATGAACACCAATCTCTTAATAACCTTTGACATTTTCTTCGGTTCAAATTATTGTAGTTTTCTATGAAAGTTGTATGGATTTAATATAACTTGAAGCTGATTTGAGCGAATCATTTGATTATTTCCAAGGGAAAATCATTCTTTGAACATTCTTTAGTTTTTAAACATATAAATTTGATCAGTTTGATTCTTTACCGATTCTTAAACTCTTTCTGGTAAAAAGAAATTCAGCGAACATATTTTGGAGAATTTTCTAACATCATACAATTTATAACATTCTCCAACATTATATAAGGTTGATATTTTATTGATTTATTATTAGATGTCCAGTTTGAGGAGTTGAAACAATTATTATAGGAATAAAATAAAGTATGGCTTCATTATTGCTAGTTTCTAGGGTTAAGATAATAATAGCGGGATCTTGGACTCCACAACATACAACCAAAATATAAGATTAAAGAAAATGTCGTGTTATCATAAAATTCTTAAATTCTCAGCATCATGATGTTGAAACTATAGTTTTTTTCTCGAAGCTTTTGATAGATTCTTAAACTTTTTCTTCTTCAACGCCTCTTCTTACTTTTCATTCAAAACATTGAGAGCTAATTTATTTTTAGATTAGAAAGTATTTCAACATGGGTTTGATGATGAAATATATTAAAGTAAAATAAATCTATAATGTTAATCTTCTTCTTTCTTATCTCATGATGTTATTGATAATAATGGTGGGTAGTAGTTGATGACTGCTTATACTGTAAGTGCACCACATGTCTACACAGGTAGAAAGCAGTTCGACTTTTGCACTTACAAATATGACAGAACCCAGTTTGGTTACTTACACTCACTGATGGACCTGGAACTTTATAAGAATCGAGAAACATTAAAACAATTTTATTTTTCATTAAAATCAGACTTGGGTGTTTCTATGTAAAGCAATGCTATGTATCCAACATTGTATATACGTATGTACAACAAATAGAATACGACATATATATATATATATATATATATATGTGATAAGATCCTGTCGACTTTCAATGTGGCAATATAATAATAATGTGGGGAAAGAGAAATAATCACACCACGAGTTGGAAGAGAAGGAATCCAGGCAACCAGAGAGAGATAGACGGGACAGGCCCGCGACCGGCCACAGCCGGGCGGCCGTTTGTATCGCACACAATCACCAACTGTCTCCAAAGTCCCGAGGTGTTAAATGACGGACCCCAGGAGCCCCTTGGAATGTCGCTGATGTCTAAAGTGACACCTTTTAGCTGCCCATCTCTCTCTGGGTTGACTGTAGGTTTGTTTTATTATTCAAGGAAGAGTATATATTATGACATATATATATATATATATATATATATATATAAAGCAATACTTAAAGTTTAACCGCATAAGTTTCTTTTATTTGTGAAAAATCAATTTTATCTCAAAGAGAAATATCTAATATTTCTAACTTTTTGGATGACGTATGAAATAAAAATATGAGATAAAAATTGATTTTTCACAAATAAAAGAAACTTATGCGGTTAAACTTTAAGTATTGCTTTATAATCATACGCCGCAGTCATTTATGATATATATATATATATATATATGAAAAAACAACAGAAAAAAAGAAGATCAGGTGTTGATATTAAAAATATATGAGTCATATCCTGACCAGGAGCACATGTGCTTAGTTGTTTAGTTGATTTCTGTTCCACCAGATGGCGCTCTGCCATCTGAACAGCACATGTGCTCCTAGTCAGGATATTCCTTTTTTATTTTTAATATCAACGCCTGACCTTTTTATTTTATTTATTTATTTTTTCCAATATCAGAAATGCTAAACCTCAACTATTACTGAAATTATAAAAGAATTATATATCGATAATAACGTTTTTGAAGGTAATTATCACTTGGATCGATAACATTTTATAATTTCTCTATAGCCATGCAAACATCTATTACCAAATAGAACTTATTTTTAAGTATAAAAAAAAAAATTATTATAACCAACGATGGTGAATGAACTCTGATTACTGGAAAACTGATAAAAAATAAAACTTGCATAGAAAAAAATAACAATGAATTTTAAAGACACAATACTCAGAATTTTAAAATGTGTTAACATGTAGACATGGACTACAGTCCTCTTCAGCACAGTACAATAAAATTATCCCGAATGTGTTTCTTTTGAACGAAAAATCGAAATTTATTTTAAGGAGAAATAGCGATTATTTCTAACCTTCTCCTTAAAATATATTTCGATTTTTCGTTCAAAAGGAACACATGCTGGATAATTTTCAAATGTCGTTCTACAATCATAAGCCGCATTATATTGTATTGCAGTACAATAAAGTTCGATGAAAAAATATAAGAAATAATTTGAAATTGCCAACCCTGCATTTACTTTCATTCTTTCAGGGACTAATACGCTCTTCTGATATTTCCCATTCCAATTTATGTTGTATAGATATTTAGCCTCAAATACATACTGACTCCCATTTAACAAGCTCAAATATATCTTTGATTGATATACTCGTAAGCTATTTCATTATTCCTATCTCAGCCCCCTGTAGCGATGTTCAAAGCCAATTGTAATAAAGTTGGATTTTCTTAAATTTGGCTATAAAGCTGGTGTTGGTTTTCCAGGAACTGATTCTGAACGCTCTGTACAGAGAGATTCGAAAAAGCATCGTTGATTTGAATTATTTTAAGAGCATGCCATTTTAAAGTATTTTACTAATTTTTAGAAAGGGTAGATGATTATTGCCGAACTATTTATTTACATTTAGCACAGAAGAAATTATATAGTACCGTTAGTACATGAGGCTTTATTCTTAACATTACAGGCAACAATTTGGCAGATGGTAAATATATTTAATTTGTTCCCTTGTGGATCTAATGAAAAGCCGAGTATAAAGATGAATAATTTACTAATTCCTATAAAAGATGAGTCTCACCCATAATTTCAAACACCACAAGAAGTTAAACTACCCGGGATGGGATTTTCTCCAGTTGGTCTGTATACGAGGAGCCCAAGTCTCCAGGTTGAATCTTGCCTTTCAATATATCAATACATTTTTTATTGAGGTTGCGGATTCTTTTAGCGGAATCTACCTTGCTGACCACATTGAGCTGAAGAGAGGGAGTTTCTCCACTTCTTCCTGCACCGGTAGTGTCGGACATTTTGTCTCTCGCTGTTTTCTTCTTTTGTCTTGGCTGGATCCAGTCCCGGGATGTGAGGCGTTGTGGGCTCCAGCCTGGGGTACTTCTCCTCTACTGGGTTGTAACCGGAGCCTGGGTGGTCCCTAGCTTGCTCTCACACATTGACACTTCCTCCTGAGGCACATAGCTGTCTTTGACTCTCCTGGCTTCCTCCAGGTGCCCTTTGGATGGCGGTATGAAGGGTTGATACGCACTGTAAATTTGACGGATTTAATTTGAAATTATTTATTTTATTAAATGAAAAGAAAATCAAGATAGCCCATAACATTACGTACACTCACGTACACCTACTAGATAGTTGATTACCGAGTTTAAACGACATTGTGATCTTACTTTTTATTGCTATATTAGTTAATTTATAAACTTAATATACTGACATATCAGAGAAATTATCCCACAAACGGTTGTGCCTATTTTTCTCCATTTCATATACATATATATACAGTTAAACCTGTCCATAGCGCCCCCTCTATATAGCGCATTCCTCTCTATAGCGCCCGGTTTTAAATACGTAGTACGATGCGATTTACATTAAAAATGACCAGTCTATTGCACCCCCTCTATATAGCACCCTATTTTGGTGAGTCCCAAAAAAAGGTCGCTATAGACAGGTTTAACTGTATATATTTATATAAATTCTATTATATAGTTTATATCCAGAAAAAACTATATAGCGCATTCCTCTCTATAGCGCCCGGTTTTAAATACGTAGTACGATGCGATTTACATTAAAAATGACCTGTCTATTGCACCCCCTCTATATAGCACCCTATTTTGGTGAGTCCCAAAAAAGGTCGCTATAGACAGGTTTAACTGTATATATTTATATAAATTCTATTATATAGTTTATATCCAGAAAAAACACACACGTCTAGAAGTTTGATATATTGTTCACTTGCGTTGTTTGCGTGAATGAGTGACTGTTAAAAATTTCAGAATTCTATGTGGCCTGGAAAATTATTGAAATTTCGACACAAAAATTGAAAGGAAAAATTAGTCCATTTAATGGACCTCGATCTGCTCATTACGTAAGCGAAACGACTTGCGTCTATTTCCTTTGTTTGAAAGGTAATATGCACATTTTCTTCTCTAGTCTAGTCCCGACAACCACGGCCACCTAGAAGTCTGAAATTTTGTAGACCTGCAATGTTATTAGAAATTAAATAATCTACAAAATACCAAACATCAACATATTCAGGAAGTATATTGATATATTTGGTCACTAAATTTACAAGGAAATATGAGATAAATAGTCCATTATCGATCGCCCAGAATTCTGAAATTCTGTCAAATTACATTGTTAGCTGTATTGAACTATTCTATACATTTTTATACTTCTATGTGGCCTGGAAATATATTAAAATATTGTTACAAAAATTGAAAGGAAATATTAGTCCAGTTAATGGACCTCGATCCGTTCATTACGTAAGAGAAACGACTTGCGTCTATTTCCCTTTGTTTGAAAGGTAATATACACATTTTCTTCTCTAGTTTATTCGCGACATCCACGGCCACCTAGAAGTCTGATAGATGTTATTATAAATGAAATAATCTACAAAATACCAAACATCAACATATTCATACCCTATATTGATATTTGGTCACTAAATTTGAAAAGAAATATGGGATAAATAGTCCATTATCGATCACCCAGAATTCTGATATTTTGTCAACATTGTTAGCTATATTGAGCTAGTATATACATTTTCATACTTCTGTGTGACCTGGATGTATATTAAAATTGATCACAAAATATGAAAGTGAATTTATAAATTAAAAGTAGTCCATTGCCAAACATCTCAACCACCCAAAAGTCTGAAATTTTCTCAACTTTCATTGTCATCTGGTTTGAATAAATGTATCAAATTTTAGTATTCTAGGTGCTCTGTTAGTATTATAGAAAATCGATTTCAAGGTTTGTGGACAGACAGGCAGATATGAAAAGAATTTTCTAAAAACTTTCAAAAATTTCGCTATATTTGCGCTCAGTTTGGTCGTTGATAACACCATTGAGAGCGCCTTTGTCTGTTACGTATGGTCAAGTGTCACCACAGCCACGGTCACTAAGCTGACAGCTGCTGCTAACGTCATCAAACTTTTCGTAGAGACATTTTTAACTTGAAAACGACTCTATTTCTTGACTCAGAACCTTTTATTAGAACTAGAATCTGGACTCAGAAATGGTATATTCTGCAGTCGGAGTGTCATTTATTGGGAACTCCGGGAACTTTGGAGTCCTTTGGGCAGCGCAGGTCCAAGGAGTGGAGGACCGAGGAGGTGGAAGCAAGGTCCTGCAGGGTCTGGCCGACCTGGCGCAGATAGGGTCCCAGGCGAGCGATGAGCAGGATCCAGCAACTGAGGTCAAGCACCAGGGCGATCATCAGGATGTTGTTGTGTGTGTGTGTGTGTTGAGTGTGTTGTCGAACGCACTCATCTCTAGGATATTGATGATTGGAATTGGGTCAATCACATTGTCTTCAATTATTCCTGGTTGAGTATGGGAATTATCTGAGTCAAAATAAAGGCAAATAATAGAGAAATTCGTTCCTTTTTAGAACTTTAAGTTGAAGAATAATTTAGATAAAACTTCCTTTATTATTTGATCATCATACATGATAAGATAAAAATATTATTTTTTAATCGAAAAATTAATAAACTCTACTTTATAACTCTCCATCTTAAAGATATATTCAATATTTCCTTATTCCCGTCGCTTGGGTAGTTATAATTAACTATTATATTGCCTCCACATTACGTTTAAATGAGTTCAATTTGCGAGATCTTTAATAAAATATTATTCTATTGATAAATATACGAATACAAATCTTTTAAAGCCTGTTCTAAGTTCTCAAAATTCCTTAATCTTCCGAAACACGCTCAGAATGTCTTCCCTTGGTAGCACTAAGTAAGTCGAATCTAACCTAATGTTTCTCTGATATCAAAATGAATCGACAAAAAGTTCAAATGCTTCAATTTAAGATAATAAGATTGAATAAGGATAAATAAATAGAAAAAAATAAATGTAAATAAAAATTGATGAATATACATATATGAAAAAACAATAGAAAAAAATAAAAATAAGTGGGTCAGGTGTTAATATTAAAAATAAACAAAGCATATCCTGACCACAAACACATGTGGATGGCTTTTCTTGATTTATCAAGAAATTGGGTTGGCCAAATATCACGGAGCTAGTTAAATAAACGTTAGTTTATTTTTGCTCTACCAGATGGCGTTCTCCATCTAAAAAGCACATGTGCTTTTTGTCAGGATATGCGTCTTTATTATTAATATACATATATATATTTCTTTATTTGAAAATAAAGCAATACATAAATAAAAATTAAATTAAAAATCATATATTGGATCAAAAAATCATTTATTTTACCAATATTTCAGTTGGCTGAACGCCAACCTTTATCAAGGTATTATAACATATTAATGTATCTTATTTGATCCAATATACATAAATATAAAAAATAGCACAAGATCTTTATTAGTGGCACCCAACGCGGGTTGCAGTCTGCCATTGATGGACTGCGAGAGAGAGAGAAAAGGCCCAGCAGGGGTTTGAACCCTGGATCTTTGGTTTACAAGACCAACGCCTTACCACTTGGCCACTAGGCCGCGCAGAGAGAGAGAGAGAGAGAAAGAAGTTTGAAAACCCAATCACGGAAAATAGTGTTGTGCATGTCCCCTAACAATATTATTCTACAATTTTAATATATATATATATATATATAATGAATAAAAGGGCGTTTCCTGATCGTGCAACTGAAAGTTGCTGATTGCTTGCGCCATCTATCGGAAAAAAAATATCAACTAATTGTTGATTTTCAATTAATTCAGAATTGGCTAAATACCGTTTCTTCATTAAGCAAGAAAAGCTAACCACGTACGCGTTTCGTGCTGTTGGCCCTCGTCAGCGTGTTGTAATCTATACCTCAACGACCAATTCTGAAATAATTGAAAATCATAGTTGATATTTATTCCGATAGATGGCGCAAGCCAGCAGCAACTTTTAGTTTCACGATCAGGATATGCCCTTTTTTCTCAATTTATCCACCTGATCCGAGTACAAATTCACTTTTGTACTATTTTTTATATATGAAAAAATATATATATAATATATATGCAACTATATTTGCATATGTTTGTGTAGGAAATTCTGGAAGCGCCTCTTCCCAGCGAGGAAGCAGTGGCAGAGGTAAACCACATATTTTTGTAATTAAAATAAAGATTGAACTGTGGAATGCGACATTCTTAGAAATGAATATCAATTAAATATTATTTTTATTCTATATAGATGGAAATTTTGCCGGGAGGATATTGATCTAAAGAGATAAACGTCGCCTCTCCCGTCAAAATAGACGTCAAAACCAAATGCCATCTATTGACCGTCGCCGATTGGTCTCTAGGTGGACGCTTTTCAGTTTGCTAAAGCTGATGTCGTGGCTTTGTCACCGACCTGAGGCCTATAGTTTGCGGCGACGGTCAATAGATGGCGTCTGGTGTTGACGTCTATTTTGACGAGAGAGGCGACCTTTGTCTCTTTATTCTTTATATGGAAGAGACTAGAGTTCATTTACACCTATTTATATCACAATCAATACATTTCTCTCTTCTCTTATATAATACATGTAGTAATGTAGTTTGTTGTATCTGTTTGTTGGATGACTGTAGTATGGCATGTTGGTTGCAGTCGTGGTGGCCACAATGAATAGAGTGGTTTCAGGCGTGATTGGGATTACATAAAAGGACGAGACATGTTGGATGTCACCATAGAGATGGCGAGAGAGCAAGTGTAGCCGCCACCGGTCAGGGCAGATCTGTCGAGAGGGGTCTGTCCATCATCATATCTCAAAGCGGACTAATCTGTTTGAGCAAGAAGGGGGCACACCTGGGAACCCGATTTGTTTTTCGGACTTTTTTGCTCTACAGGCGCCGACTATCACTCACTCGAAATTTTATTTCTGTTTCCTTGGCATTATAACCTTACAACACATAGGGACATAGGTATATTTTGGAATATATTACAACATACATATACTTTTCATTCCGATTAATGGTGCAAGCCATCAGCAACCTTCGCCTATTTGATCAAGGGATACCTTCATCGTAATTTTATCTCCCTGATAATCTTCTTTCTTTACATTTCATAATCCTGAGGATTGCGGGATTTGATAATTAATTACAAAACAACGCGTGCTGCTTCAACCTCTTTTAAACAAAGGAAAATATAATTCTAAATAAATAATGAAATATAAAAAGGGGGGAAATAAAGCAATTTGAAATGTAACACAAAAGTGAAAATGTACTGGGATCTGGTTAATTAATTCAGTGAGAATCTTCTCTAAGCCTACGACAGAAAGTTGTTGATGGCTTACGCCATCTGTAGGAATAATTATTAACTAATATCTGATTTGTAACATGTCAATATACACTGGTCCGCAAAATTAAAGGAACAACATATTTTTTCATTTATCTCAAATTTTATTGAACATTTATCAATGAAATTTTATACACAAATTTATTATTCCATTATTGATTAGAATACCCGAAATCAAAGAATTCTAACACGTATTTTATGAAAATTAGCCGGTCAAGCAATGATCTTCTTGCAGTCAGTGCATAAATATCTTGGATATTGTTGTTAATATGGGGTGCGATCGCCTTTAACTGATAGACAGGCTCTACATCGGTGACCCATACTAGGAATTAGGGAGTTTATCAGCTCCTGTGGAATCAGCGCCCACTCTTGTGTTAAGTGTGTTTCTAGCTCATGAGTGTTTCTAGTAGGGGGTTGGAGGGATGAGATTCGCGGTCCTAGGTTGTCCCATACATGCTCAATGGGATTAAGGTCTGGGGATCGAGCTGGCCAATTCATCCGAGCAATTGCATGGTTTTGGAGAAAAGTGTCGACCACACCAGCCCTATGTGGACGGGCATTATCATCCATATAAGAAGGTTTTCTACCATTCCTAATGATTGAGGCATCACATATGCTGCCAAGATCTCGTCCCGATACCTCTGTCCAGTCAGGGTTCCTTGCCGAAAGATGTGGCGTGCTGTGTGACCACCCAAGAAGATTCCAGCCCAGACCATAAAACATTGGCTTCTGTAGGGATCCCTTTCAACCATATTTCGGGGATTATTTCTGGTTCCTACCTCTCTCCAGACAAAGACACGACGATAATAGCTGTTTAGAGAGAATCTGGACTCATCAGTGAACATTACATGACTCCATTCATCTGAATTCCAAGGGACATATTGTCTGCGCCAAAGTTCCCTTGCTCTCGTTTGAGGTGGTGTCAACGGCACACAAATTATGGGTCGTCGAGCATAGAGGCCCTTCATGTGAAGCCTTCTGCGTATTGTATCAGTTGAAATGGGAGAAAACTTTCTTCTAATGGATGATAATGCCCGTCCATATAGGGCTGATGTGGTCGACACTTTTCTCCAAAACCATGCAATTGCTCGGATGAATTGGCCAGCTCGATCTCCAGACCTAAATCCCATTGAGCATGTATAGAACAATCTAGGACGACGGATCTCATCCCTCTAACCCCCTCCTAGAAACACTAATGAGCTAGAAACACACTTAAAAAAAAAAAAGAGTGGGCGTTGATTCCACAGGAGCTTATAAACTCCCTAATTCTTAGTATGTGTCGCCGATGTAGAGCCTGTCTATCAGTTAAAGGCGATCACACCCCATATTAACAAC
This sequence comes from Cordylochernes scorpioides, assembly GCA_030710605.1. Taxonomy (NCBI): domain Eukaryota; kingdom Metazoa; phylum Arthropoda; class Arachnida; order Pseudoscorpiones; family Chernetidae; genus Cordylochernes; species Cordylochernes scorpioides. The sequence goes on from CP092869.1 coordinate 66,278,033, forward strand.
AATTTCCAAGATATTTATACACTGACTGCAAGAAGATCATTGCTTGACCGGCTAATTTGCATAAAATACGTGTTAGAATTCTTTGATTTCGGGTATTCTAATCAATAATGGAATAATAAATTTGTGTATAAAATTTCATTGATAAATGTTCAATAAAATTTGAGATAAATGAAAAAATATGTTGTTCCTTTAATTTTGAGGGCCAGTGTATATAATCGGATATATATTCTTATTCTGGATTAATTAAAACTCAATGATTAGTTGATATTTATAACGTTAGGTGGCACTGGCCATCAGAAACTTTGAGTTGCATATATAGTAGTTGTTTTTCTTAAATTGCAAATAGTTTCTTTGTTAGAATCAAGAAAGACAAAGGAAGAGTTTACATTTGGAATCTTTCACAATTTCAATAAAGAATAACATATTGAAAACAAAGAAGGCAAATACTGACCAGGAGCACATGTGCTTTTAGATGGCAGATGGTCATAAAGTGGAACAGAAATCAACTAAACATTGATTCAGCCTGTTCCCTGATATTTGGCCAATCCATTTTCTTGATAAATCAAGCCATCCACGAACGCGTTTCGTATATGTTTTTCTTCCTTTATACGAGTTTTGGAGTGTCTCTTGTCTTTAACAGGAATAAAAACACTTATAACATTCAAATTTATATATTTACTTTTATTAAATATTATTTCTTTTAAGATTCAATCTTATATACAGATCATTCTTCCTAGAGAATAGACACGTCTACAAGCTCAGCCTTTTGAAGACCTGGTCTCCCGCTGGGCTACCACTGTGGATGTGTCCTGTTCAAACTCTTGGGACGTCCTTCATGGCGACTGTTCCTCGAGGCAAGACTCAAACATCACAATACGGCTGTTCCCCTTGTTTTACGGGACATGGTGACTTTAACACATACTTATACCCACTTGTTGCAGATTTAAGAGTACAATGTCAAATGAACAGTTCCAGTTTAAGCCAAATGGTTTCCAGTATAATGAAAAATATAAAAAAAAAACAGTTCTCTGCAGACTATCTCAACTGCCGCACACCTGGATAACACTAATGAAATTAAAAATTCTATCTTCTACTTTCATAGTTCATTGTTTTCAAATAAATATATTTCATTAATATTTAGTAATTATTCATTACAATAAATATTATTGATTGAAAGAAAACTATAAAATAAGATCTTATATCTATATAAATGTTCTTTCACTCTATCTTAGATAAATATTGCTCTAAAATGTAAATTTAAACAATTTCTTCACTCTCTCTAATACTCAAATTGTATAAATATTTTATAACTATATATATTAAATAGTTTCAACATTTACTCGCAAATATCCACATAGGATTTAGCGTGTGTTTTGTGATAAATAAATTGATGTCTTGTGATATGATGACTAAAGAGAAAATGCCTCCTCAATCAGATTTTTAGCGCTTCATACAAGGTGCGTTCATTAATTTCCAGGACTGCTCTGTATCTTTGAAAAAATAAAACAAATAAAAAACTAATTTAATATTTTTCAAAATATGCCCCTCCTGCCTCAATACACCTGTTTCATATTTTTTTCTAATTGTCGAAGCAGGAGATAAAATCACTTTTTGAGAGGTTCCTCAAGGTTGCCTTCGATTCAGCTTGTATCATATCAACGTTGTCATATTTCCTTCCTTTTAACTTCATTTTCAATTTAGGATAGAAGAAAAAGTCATTGGGGGCTATGTCGGGGGAATAGGGTGGATGAGGGATCTGTATGGTTGAATGCTTGGCCAAGAACTGCAAAACAACATGGGCTGTGTGCGGCCGCGCATTATCGACGTGAAGTATCCAGTCATTGTTTTGCCATCTTTCAGGACTTTTAAGGCGCACTGCCTCCCTTAAGCGCCTCATTATCCCCAAATAAACCTCTTGATTAATTGTACGTCCGAAAGGAAAAAATCATGGTGAAACAAACCATTAATATCAAAAAATGTAACAAGCAATGTCTTGACTTTGGATTTTGTAAATCTTGCCTTTTTGGGTTTCGGTTCCCCTCTTTCAATCCATTGGCTAGATTGACGTTTGGTTTCCGGGTCATACTGATACACCCATGTCTCATTCCCGGTAATAATTTTTTGCATCCATTCTGGATCGGTCCGAGTCATTTCAACCATGTTTTTGCAGACATCCATTCTAACCTCCTTTTGTTCCTCTGTTAGAATCCGGGGAACAAATTTTGAAGACGTCCGGATCATGTCCAAATCTTTTGTTACTATTTGATGACACAGTCCCACATTTAGTCCAGTCTCTGAATATAATTCTTTAATAGAAATTCTTCTGTTAGATTTGATTAATTCCTTTATTTTGAGCTTGTTTTCCTCGCAACATAATGATCTTGGACGCCCAGTATGCTGATCATCGTTTACCTTTTCCCGACCTTTTAGGAAGCGTGAAAACCATTCAAAAGTTCTTTAACGGGATAAAGCTGCATCGCCAAAAGCTTCTTTAATCAATTCATACGTCTCAGTATCACTTTTTTCAATTTAAAACAAAACTTAATGCAGATTCTCTGCTCTTCGAAAAATAGAAATGCGAAAATAGAAATGCGAACCTTACAAGGAAGTTGTTTTGTTCTATTTTTAGATCGGCGCGTGCGCCACGAGACTCGTGCCTTCAGTCAGGTGTGGTCGAATGTCCAATATTCAACTCTGTATAAAAAATTTTTCTTCAGCTTTTTTATTTATTTAATTTTTTGACCAGTCCTGGAAATTAATGAACGCACCTTGTATTATCCGACATATTATCGTATGATAAAATACAAAGTTTTAAAAATATATTTTTATCTTTTTTTATATGAAAATTTTAAAATTATGTTTTTTGATGCTTAACACTTTCTTATATGTAAGAAGGCGTACCTGAATCTGTGAAAGGATATTTTTATTCGAAATATTCCAAAGTATTTCTACCTCTCTTTTACATAATTATATTCAATGGGGGAGATCGTCTCTTTTAACTCAAACTTATTTTTATATTACTCATCACAAACGATTAGATTTACCTTCTCTACCTTTCCGAAAAAACATTTTGAAATATTTTAATGTTTAATTATATAGGTTTTTATTTGTAAAATAGAACAATTTTATTCATTCTTAAAGTGAGAAAATACACTGCGTGACATTGAAAATGGAACACCAAGAAATAGTGGCCAGAAAATTATGCAAATTTCAGGGTAGACGCGCCTAACCGAGTTATGCAAATGATGTAAAATGCGCAGCTCTCGTGCGCACATGGAGTAAGATATAAGGGAAGGAACTTGCAGAAAGGACAGTATTCGTGTCGTTATTTCTTCAAGGAAAATCATTGTAGAAATTTTGTTCTTGTGTCAAAAGACACGTGTAATAACAGAGAATGCCAGGTCATCGTAAACGGAGGCAGTTCAAGCAGACAGACGCTTTTACGAGGGGCATGGTGATCGGACTGAAAAGGGCAGGTTGGTCCATACGTCAAATCGCAGCTGATACACACCTTGATGCGTCCACGGTGCACCGACTGTGGAGAAGATGGTTGGAACAAGGAAATGTGGCAATTTATAGGAATGCCGGTGCAACCAGAGTGACGTCAGCACGTGTGGATCGGCGTATCCTTCGACAAGCAGTGGCGGCCCCACAAGCCACTTGTACCGCCATCCTGCAACATGTGCAAGACACCCTAGATCATTCCATCTCGATCAGAACCATTTCCCGTCGATTGGTTGCTGATGGCTTGCACTCATGCCGTCCGCTAAGAAGACTGCCATTGACCCCACCGAATAGGCGCCAACGTTTGGAATGGTGCCGGGCTAGATCGACGTGGATGACGGAATGGCACAGGGTCGTGTTCTCAGATGAGTCGCGTTTCTGCTTGTCCAGTGATAGTCGCCGTGTACGCGTGTGGCGTCGACGTGGAGAAAGGTCCAATCCGGCAGCAATTGTGGAACGCCCCACCGTGCGACAACGTGGAATCGTGGTTTAGGGCTCAATCGCGTATGATTCCAGGTCACCTTTACTTCGTATTCAGGGCACTATGACGGCCCAACGATACGTTGATGATGTGCTGCGACCGGTGACACTCCCCTACCTTCAGGGGGTACCCAATGCCCTTTATCAGCAGGATAACGCCCGACCGCACACTGCTCGCATTAGCCAACAAGCTCTGCAAGATGTACAGATGCTTCCCTGGCCACCGTACTCTCCTGATCTCTCACCAATTGAGATAAGAGGATGCCAGCGGGCGACGCTGGCCTGGGACGCTGGGAATTCTGCGAGAAGCGGCGGCTGACCAGCCGGGGGCTGCGCGCGCACTTTTCGAACACCGCCTGATGTCGCAGGCTGTTTACCGCGCGTCGCTACAACCTGCGGCGGTTCCTTCCATTATATAATACTCTAGGCGCTGGTGGAGTAAAAACTGTACTCCACCTGCCTCTTATAATTGTATGTAATTTTTGGACACTTATTAAAATATAAATTATTAATTTATAGTTCTCACTGCAGCTCGAACCTTTACCCTAACGCGGTAGAACATGGCGCAGTCGACATTCGGTTAATTATAGCCGTTTTTTAAGTGACAGCTCAGTGACAATTAGTAATCAAGATGCCCTCAAGAAGGAATCGCCGACCATCCCAAACCCCTCCAGAGAACCCTGCCTCGCCGACCAGCACCGACATCCTCAGGTCCATAGCCGCACTGTTGCAGCAGATGGCTACTCGGAATCCGACACCGACAGTCCCATTAGGAGCTCCTCCTCACCACGCCACAAAAATCATCCAGCTTCCTAAACTGGCTTCCCCGGAGGAGTTAACGATGTCTTTTTTCCGCGATTGGAAACAACGTTGGAACGACTACGTGGACGCCCAACAAGTAGCCACCTTCCCGCTATCCACACAGCAAGTGACTTTGCGTGCCGCCCTCCATTCCGAATGGACCATCCTTTGGCAATCAGGCCGCCTTCATATTTCTACCACCACCACCCTCGATGAAGCCGTGAATGCTCTCGAGGCCTACCTACGCAAAAAGCGAAACCCCCTCCTTGATCGGCAAGATTTTCATCGTAGGGACCAACAAACCGGAGAATCGGTGGATCGCTACTTCGCAGCCCTTAAAGCTCTTGATGACTCGTGTGCACATGAGCTGGATTTTAAGTGCAGCACATGCGGCGACCCGTGTATTACAATATGCACAAAAAGAGCTTGTGGGAAAACGTTTGCCCTTGCTGGTTATCAACAGCAACTCCGTATCCGTGACAGGTTAATATGTGGCCTGTTTGATAAAGACCTCCAACGAAAAGTACTGGCGGAGCAGTACAATTCCGACCTCTCCCTGGACCGAGTCCTCTCAATTTGCATCGCACATGAGAGTGCTACCGCCGTGGGCGCGACTCTTTCACCCTCCCCAACCACCTCCCCCGAAGCCTTCATTGCAACCAGACGTGCACCATCAACCTACAAGCATCAACAAGCCAGCTCGTCTGAAACCTCACCTAAGGCCAACCGTTTCTTTCAGAAACCCTATGATCCTAACGACCCCTGCTCCGGATGTGGGGCTAACCCAAGACACCGCCGTGACCAGTGCCCAGCAAAAGACATAGAGTGTAACAAATGCGGCATCACCGGGCATTACGGAAGGGTTTGCCGACAACTGAAACGGAAACCCACAACCAAACCTAATATCCCGCCACCCGCAACCAGAAACAATCAGTCCCAACCAGGACCCTCAAACACAGTTGTTGCAGCTGGAGTACGCAACGAACTCATAACCATTCCGACCGATATCAACCATAAGTTACACCAAATCCGTTGGCTGGCGGACCCGGGGTCAGATCTGGATCTAATCCCAGAATCAGAATTCCTGTTACTGGATGAGCAGACCCGATCAGCACTCAACCCGAAGAACGTCCCTTGCGTAGGAGCCAACGGCATCAGCTTAAGTCCTTGTGGATCGTTCGTCGCGGCACTGCATCTCAACGGGAAAACATACAGTACTACCGTTGGAGTCTGCAAGCACCTGAACGCCCCTCTCTTGAGCAAGAGCGGATGCAAAGCCTTAGGACTTCTGCCGGATAACTGGCCCCATTCAATGATCGTCAATGCCATAACCAACGGACAAGTTCTAACGTTCCCGCCGACCCCGGTGAGAGCCAATGAGATCGATAAGCAGTCTATCCTTACCCATTATGCTAGAGCGTTCGACGACACAGTGTTAAAACCCATGCAAGGACCCCCCATGTCTATCGAACTAGTTAAAGATGCCGTTCCTTGCAAACGCTACCGGGCATACAACGTTCCCTTTCACTGGAGAGACCCCGTCAAAACTCAACTCGATACCATGTTGGCGAAAGGGATAATCGAACAGGTACCCGTCGGCGAAGCCATCGATTGGTGCCATCCTATGGTAGTCGTCCCGAAAAAAGGCTCATCAGAACCGCGCGTAACCGTGGACCTCACCGGACTGAACAAATACGTCCGACGACCCGCCTATCCAGTCAGGGTACCCCGCGAGGTTGTTGCTCGCATCCCACCAGGCATGCAGTTTTTCAGCACGCTAGATGCCCGTCACGGTTATTGGCAAGTCCCCCTCGATGAAAAGAGTAAAAAACTAACCACCTTCATCACACCATGGGGAAGTTACCGCTATTGTCGCAACGTGATGGGATTGTGTTCCGCCGGAGACGAGCACAACCGTCGTGGAGACGAAGCCCTATTTGGAATAAAGAACGTAGTAAAAACGTGTGCCGAGTGTTCAGCCTATCTACCCTCGCAACAGAAAGAACCACTCTATTCCGACCCGCCGCCTAGCTACCCATTTCAACATGTTTCCTGCGACCTTTTTTCGCACGCTGGATACCAATATCTCGTTATGGTCGACCGCTTTTCAGGTTGGATCAACGTGACGCAATGTGGCAGAGCCCCCACGTCCACCACGGTCATCCGTCACCTTCAAAAGTGGATGGCAGATTACGGCATCCCAGAGATACTCACATCCGACAATGGTCCCCAATTCTCCTCTCAAGAGTTTCGGAGTTGGACAAAGCGTTGGAACATCGAGCACTCCACCTCATCTCCACACTTTCCTCAATCAAATGGACTTGCCGAAGCGGCCGTAAAAGCGATAAAGTACCTAATCAGCAAGACCACCACCAATGGGAATCTCAAGTCCGACACATTTTTAGAAAGTTTGATGGAGTTCCGAAACACGCCCAAAGCAGAGGGACGAAGTCCAGCGCAGATTGTGTTTGGTGCCCCGACACGTACCAAGCTACCGCTTCACCGTAGTCAGTTTGCCAAGGAATGGAGAACAAGGATTTCAGAATGCGATCAACGAGCCCAGAACTTAAGACAGAAAGCCCTCAAGCGATACAATCGCAACGCCAAGCCACTCTCACATTTGGAAGTGGGAGCAATAGTCCTTGTCCAGGATCACCGCACAAAACATTGGACCCTCCTTGCTGAGGTTCTCGAACAACTTCCACGCGGTCGCAGCTACCTCATCCGGACCGACGCCGGACGCCTTCTTCGCCGTAATCGCAGATTCTTACGACCTTTCGTGCCTCCACCGTACACCACCCCACCCAACTCAGCTCAACATCAGCAGACCTTATCCCCTCGAACCCGAGAACCGAACCCGCGTTATAGCAACTACGTTGGATCGGTCCCAAGTCCCAATCTCCAGGGGGTGCATGAGATAAGAGGATGCCAGCGGGCGACGCTGGCCTGGGACGCTGGGAATTCTGCGAGAAGCGGCGGCTGACCAGCCGGGGGCTGCGCGCGCACTTTTCGAACACCGCCTGATGTCGCAGGCTGTTTACCGCGCGTCGCTACAACCTACGGCGGTTCCTTCCATTATATAATACTCTAGGCGCTGGTGGAGTAAAAACTGTACTCCACCTGCCTCTTATAATTGTATGTAATTTTTTGACACTTATTAAAATATAAATTATTAATTTATAGTTCTCACTGCAGCTCGAACCTTTACCCTAACGCGGTAGAACACCAATCGAGCACGTCTGGGAGATCATTGGACGCCGTTTGCATGCCTTGCCACAGCCGCGTTCAGAAGACGGACTGTGGCAAATGGTTGAGAGGGAATGGAGAGCCATCCCTCAGGACGCCATCCGTACTCTGATTGACTCTCTACCTAGACGTGTTGCTGCGTGCATCGCCGTCCGCGGTGGTCCTACTTGCTACTAAGCCGACGCCGTTCTCGCTCTGTATTATGACTATCATTTTGAAATAAAGATCACTGTTCGTCCCTGTCTCTCTCTCTGTCTGCCGAGTTTCATCACTTTCTGGCCACTATTTCTTGGTGTTCCATTTTCAATGTCACGCAGTGTATATATGCTCTGTGTATTTTGTGGTAACGATAGAAAACTTAAGGATTCCTAAGTTTATTTCTGTTTCAGATTCGGCAAGTTGTTTTCTTCCTGCTGCGGGAAAACGTAAGCTGATCTTTTACCATATCAATTTTTGTGACATTATTTTCTTTTGACAAATTCCTTAATGACGTCTCTATAAACCAATATATGTTGGAGGAAAATATACTTACAAATTGAGAGAGGCTATAATATAGGAGAACAATTTTATAGATTTCAAGTATAGAATACCTATATTAAAAGTATCCTCAATAAAAGAAGGACAAAGAGATAGTATGGGGGTGAAATGATTCGTTATTTTTACTTTCTACGAGATTGTGGGTCAATATTTATATCGAAACAGATATTTTGACCTTAAACCAACTTGTATATTTAAGCTGGATAGAGGTCTCGACCCAAATTTAATAAAATAAATAACCTCTAAATAGGTTTTTAGGTTATATATCTCAATTGAGCAAGAATGAGAGCTGTAATTATAAAATTGCCCAATTTGAACCCCTTCTTGTGGACTTTATTCCATATTTCAAAGTATTTTACAATAAATAATAATAATATAAAATAACTAGCGGATGTACCCGGCTTTGCCCGGGTTTTACCCGAGTAAAAGTTTGTCTAACGAACATTTGTTAAAACAATTCTCTAGAAACTTATTTAAAAAATAATAATAGATATATTTTGATAATTTGAAACTCGTAAATTTTAATCTCTCGATAGAGTGATCATTTTTTCCCGGTCCCTGTGTGCCGTGTCATCCTGAATTTTGTCTTTCCTAATTTTCTACATTAAAAAATCATCGTTTTATCTAGTGAACATTTTTTCCCGGCCCCTTGAAAAATACTCGATAAGTTGAATAAAATCATGGTCGTTTATGGAAGATGGACGAAGTTCCCGGAGGTCATCTTGGGCAAGCCCCCGCGAGGCTTTTTTCTTGTCTACTTGGCACAGCTGTGTCACCAACTCTGCCCCCGCGCGCCATTGGACAGTCCATCCGGCCGGCGGCCGGACGATTACATTCTCTCGACAGGGGGTGGGGCAGACCTAAGCCTATCTCCGTCGCAAGGTGGCGCTGCTTGCGAGTTAAAGCTACAAATCTGCAAATAACTCTGCGGATATTCAAGATATTCAAGAAATTATTTTTCGAAAACCTTTCCGGGGATATACCTAATAATATCCCAAAATTTCACGGCGATTGGATGTATGGTTTTGAATTTATAGAGTATACACACACAGACAGACATTCATTTTTATATATATATTATTTAATACTACATATGTAGAACGACGGTTTTAATATGAAAATGTAAAGAGTAATGATGAATTCCCATCCCTGGATACTTTTATTTTTCCGTTCATCATTACACTTCACAATTCATCCTTTCATACTTCATCTCTAAGGATAGAAATAATCTTTATTTCTCCTTAAAATAAATTACGATTACGATTTTTCGTTCAAAAGAAACATTCGCGGTAAAATTTGTCAAACCGTCGTTCTACAATTATAAGCCACATTATAATGTAATATAAGTACTACATATATATGGGATATATACAAGGTGGGATCAATAAATAAGGTGAATTATAATTTATTAAAAAAATAAGAACGATATTAAAAATTAGGACTTGATTTATTCAAAATAATCACCTTGGCTTTCTAAACATCGGCTCCATCGTTCTGGCAACTTGTAAATACCTTTTTTATAGGCACTCTTAGGAAGCGTGTGAAAAAAATCTTGCACCACTTTCTGGACATCTTCATCCGAGTCAAATCGCTTTCCCTTTAACTCCTTCTTTAGTAGTCCAAAAAGGAAATAGTCAGAGGGGGCTAGGTCTGGACTATATACAGGATGTTCTAAAACTTCAAATCCTAATTTAATGATTGTAGATACAGTTTTACATGATGTATGCGGCCTTGCATTATCATGAAGGAAGAGAACACCTTTACTAAGCTCCCCTCTTCTTTTGTTTCTTATACAGGGCTTTAGCTTATTTACAAGAATGTCACAATAAAGGTCGCTGTTTATACGTTGTGCCTTGAGGATAAAAAATCAAGACAGATTGGTCCATCAACATTCCAAAAAAATGTTAACAAAACATTACCGGCCGAACGTTGAGACCTGAGGAACATGTAATTCGTCCATTTTTGAACTCGTTAACCCATTTATAATATTTTTTGAGACAAACAAGACTCACCATAGTAATTTTTCATTCTTTGGCATATTTGAGATGTTTGAATACCTTATGCATTCAAGAAACGAATAACTGCACGTTGTTCAAGCGTGGTGCAATCCTTCAAGGGAGCTTCCATTTTAGTTTATTTATAAGTCTCGCGCCGCGCGTGGGAAAAAAGAACAGAACACCTTAAATAGTCTCTCGATGTTATATTTTAACTAGCCGAATGACCCGGGCAACGCCCGGGTTTTACCCGATTAAATGTTTTTATTCAAATACTATTCGTTACAATTATAAATTGGCACCGTGGATGTCACTTTTGTGAAACGTCCCGCTCCAAACTTTGTGTCTGAGAAGCGATATTTTTATAGAAAGATAATCTGGCTTTTGTTTTCTGCTCGAATGAATTTTTTTCTGTTAGAATTTTGTTCCTGCGTACAAAATAATGAACTGGTTTCACCCGTGGTCTCTGCTTTTTGGAATTTTTCCCGATATAATTTTGTATCTGATAATCAAACATGATACAGCAATAAAAGGCCCTCCCTTTAATTTTTCCATTGCAGTAAGGGCAGTAGAAATTGTTTATTTTCAAAAATAATCTCACGCCTTTAAAATAGTTTTGAATTATGATACAGCAATATCGTCATAATCATTTTCTGACTAAAAATATATAGTTTCAATAATTGATTTATATATTTTTTAAAATAGCCTATCGTCTTCCCGTATATTTTTACCTATGTATGGAAATTTTGGTTTGAATTAGTGAACTACTGCGAATTTGTATACCGGACATACAAACAAACATACAAACATTAATTTATATACCGAAACAGTTTTGCATTTGCTCTTATGTGACAAATTTTAGAGCGCTTTATTTTGGCGTACAAATAAGTATGGTATATATAGATTTATAAATTTGAAAAATACAGATTAAAATGAAAATTTTGGTATTAAATGTAAAATATCATTCAAATTAAAAATGTCTCATTAAAGTGTGAAATGTCGTCAATTATAGTATTTAGTTGTCAATATAATATTTAGTTTCTTTCTCTTGCTAATATTATTATTATTTTTTATTTTTTTAGCTTTATACGCTCCAGGATTCAGGAACCTGGGTTAATTATATATAATCATAAACATTCGAGCTCCAAAATTAAATAGGAATAACCCTTGTTTTCAAAATATACATAATTTAATCCCGAAACAGTTTTGCATTTGCTTTTATGTGACAAATTTTAGAGCGCTTTATTTTGGCGTACAAATAAGTTTTGAGGGATTTTTTTTTTATAAATTCGAAGCTTTATTCAGAGAAATCAGTACAATATATTTCATTCAAAGTATTGTCCATCTTTAGCTACGACTTTTTCCCATCTTTCAGGCAGCATACGGATTCCGTGTCGAAAAAATTCCTCGTCTTTTGAGGCGATCCAAACATCGACCCAATTTTTCGCCTCTTCGTAAGAAGTAAAGTGCTGCTCGGCCAAGCCATGTGTCATCGAACGGAACATGTGGTACTCTGAAGGAGCAATGTCTGGTGAATACGGCGGGTGGGGTAGGACATCCCATTGAAGCGCCTCCAAAGTCTCCTTGACAACTTTTGCAACATGTGGCCGAGCGTTGTCGTGCTGATAGATCACCTTGTCATGTCTTTTGGCATATAGTAGGCGTTTAATCTTCAATGCTCGGCTTAATCGCATCAATTGTTGTAGGTAACGTTCTCCAGTGATGGTTTCGTTAGGCTGAAGTAGCTCATAGTAGATCACTCCGAGCTGATCCCACCAGATGCACAGCATTAACTTCTTGCCATGAATATTCGGTTTGGCCGTTGAAGTTGATGCATGACCGGGCTTACCCCACGATTTTCTGCGCTTTGGGTTGTCATAGTGAATCCACCTTTCGTCCCCCGTCACGATTCAATGCAAAAAAACCCTTCCGATTTTACCTTTTGAGCAGTAGTTCGCACGTGCAAATACGGCGCTCGATGTTTCCTGGCTTGAGTTCATATGGAACCCAATTTCCTTGTTTTTGCACCATACCCATGACCTTGAGACCGTTCGAAATCGCTTGTTGAGTCACTCCCAAGGTTTCAGCGATCTCCTCTTGAGTTTGGCTCGAATCTTCGTCCAATAAAGCGTCCAACTCAGCGTCTTCGAACTTTATTGGCCTCCCTCCGCGTTCTTTGTCTCTGGTGTCAAAATCGCTACTTTTGAAACGCCGAAACCAGTACTCACATACTTTTATTGATAGAGCATGTTCCCCATATGCCTCACACAGCAATCGATGTCCATCAGCTCACTTTTCTTCAAACTAAAACAAAAAAGCAGCGCTTCCCGCAAATAGTGTTTTGTTGGCACAAAGGTTGACATGGTTAGAGCACAAAAAAAAAAAATGTTTCTTACAATTGAGTGAAAAGACTCCTTCTGATTTTTTTGGGGAAATGATGAAGCCTTAACATGAAACCTTACTAGGTCCGATGCTATTTATATAATATTTGTTGTGGATTCTTTTGCAAATCCCTCAAAACCTATTTGTACTCCCAATATATTTTTAATATGACCAAAGAAATTATAACATTCAAATTGGCCATTATGCCAATTTTGTTGGAACGCATTTATGGAATTTGCAAGTAATTAAAGTTTTAAATACCACATGGTTACAAAGGTTGAGAATCTCAAAGTTAGATAAATCGAACTCATTGATAAATCACGCAAAGGTGGCGTGATCGTAGCCGACCAATAGGAGGGCGCCATTCCAAAAAAAAAAGTAAACCGTGACAGAGGCCAGGAATGACGCTCGTAACTGTATTTAGAATATTCTGTGGTTTAAATTATTTTTTCTTTTTTAATTTTTGAGAAATAAGATAATTCACCTTATTTATTGATCCCCTTTGTATTATAAAACAATATAATGCGGCTATTATTATGGAACGACGTTTAGCAAGTTTTAGAGCAAATGTTTCTTTTTACAGAACGGAAAATCGTAATTTATAATTAAAGAGAAATAACGACTATTCCTATTATTAGGGATGAAGTATGAAAGGAAATTCTGTTGAATATAACTTATTCTCAAACTTCCATGTCGAAAAAATACTAAATATTTTCATCCGCTTTATAATGAGGTTTAACAATGTAAAATATGGAAACTTCTTTTCAAATTTACACAATTTCTCTGAAATATATTTTAAATTCATATTTTTCTCAAAAGCTCTTTTATTATTTTTTCATTGAAATAAAACTAATGATGTGTATATACATATTCAGAAAAACTTTATGATATTGAAAATAAGAAGGAAAATTTAACAAACCTTCCGTAAAAAGAAAGGAAGCAATAAGCGAGATGAGATAATATTTGTTAGCAAACACTTCGAATTTTAACTTTTAAAATAATTTATAAAAAATATATATAATAAAAGTTTACAAAATTACAAACTAGGTAAAACGGTCGCAATATAAGTATCATTAATTATTTCTATAAAGGAAGGAATAGGTTATATAGAGGGAAAGGTATCTTTCAAACAATCAGTATGATGGATTGTATTATATAATTGAATTCTAGACATTTCTCAAAACCTTAATTGCTAATTTAAATGAGTTTTTAAATATATATAGTTTTTTTGCTTATCCTTAATACACGTGGTACAAGTCATGATAATCATGGTGGGTAGAAGTAGGCGACTGCTTTTACTGTAAAATCATCACATGTCTACACATGTGAGAAGCAGTTCGACTTTGCACTTACAAATATATTAGAGACCCGTTTGGATACTTGCACTCGCTGTTGGAGTTGGACTTTTGCAAGAATCGGGGGCCATTGGAGCATATTTTTAAATCAGTGAAAAGTGCCCAATGCGGGAATCGAACCCGGGTCGTAGCGTTTGAAAACCAATGGTTTAGACCATTCTTCCACCGACCCTCTCTCTATAAAGTCATATCTCGATATATATTCATTCAAATATACAATAAAATGCTTATATAATACCCATTTATTTTAGAAACAAATTATGCAATGTTTATGATGCGTTTATATTTGGAGAATCTATTAATTTGCAAATTAACTTAGGTGTGGAATCCGACAATAAAGGGTAAATATATGAGGAGATCTGGTTGTAAAATTACATGGCTTAACCTCAATTCTTTTTTCATCGCATTCTAAGACTTGGGGCAATTGTTTTTATAACAATAAACTTCTATAGCTAGGTTTCAGAGGAACTATACCAAAGCTATCAACATTACACTTATGAAATCTTTATTAATTTTTCAGAGTCTGTGACGTTCATTGTATATTAATGAGTTCAGAGTTAATTAAACAAAGTTGACATAAATGCCAGTATTCTGAATATTATCTTTAATGTTGAACTTGTGTAGAGTGTGTAGATTTGATATGGGGTCTTGAGTTTTACCATATATGGTGTGTTTTAGCGCTGAAGACATCTCGCCCATCAAGTGAGTAAAAATTAAAAGATATTTTTACTTTAGAACCTCAGACAATAGTGAATTGTATTTACCTATATATTAAAATTTATATTAAGCAAACGAGAGATTTGATAATTATAATGCGGCTTATGATTGTAGAACGACATTTGAAAATTTTCCCGCATGTGTTTCTCTTGAACGAAAAATCGAAATTCACCTTAAGGAGAAATAACTATTATTTCTAACCTTAAGGATGAAGTATGAAAGGATGAATTGTGAAGAGTAATGATAAACGGAAAAAATAAAAGTGTCCAGGGATGGGAATCGGACCCACAGTGTTCCGCTTACCGGGCAGATGCCATGTCCACTAGGCTACCCTGGAAATATTTTTCCGTTCGTACGTATCCTTTCATACTTCATCCCTAAGATTAGAAATAATAGTTATTTCTCCTTGATATAAATTTCGATTTTTCATCAAGAGAAACACATGCGGGATAATTTTCAAATGTCTCTCTCTCTCTCTATCTCGTTCTACAACCAAAAGAGAGATATATTTGAGGGAATTGTATGTGTGGCAGGCTGAAGCATAGTTAAGGTGAAGGTGGCAAAGGACACTCAGGGGTCAGGAACAAGTACCGCATGGTGTAGCCAAGGGTAGAGAGAGATTGAAGATCTAGCAAAGGTCCGACTTACATAGTGACGGGGTCAAAGAAATCAGGATACTAACATTTCAAGAGTCTAGCAACAGTATCACTATAAAAGGAAGATCGAAAAATGCAATAAAATAGCGGTATGGTAGATTAAACTGGCGAAACCGCTGGGAGGGTTCACCACTGATGAGCAAGGCCCTCCCATTAATTTTTCCATTGCAGTAATGGCAGTAGATATTTTTTAATTTCAAATAGAATCTTACGCGTCTAAAATAGTTTCGAATTTTGATTCTAACACTTTTTTACAGAAGGGGGAGTTATAATCTTCTCAAAGAGAGGACTGAGTTCATCATGGGATTATTTAGAAGTTAATATCATAAAATATCATAGCGCGCAAACTTTCTCTACTCAACTCCATTGTGCCTGATAAAATGTTTAGAAATTACTGCTGTCGCTGTAAACAAAGCCACGCCCTCTATGAATCATTGTTATTACTATTTTATGAAAAGGTAAATATTTGGAAAATTAATGGTGTAATTAATTTTTAATATTTCAATTATTTAATATTGTTTTCAAAATTTTTGTTGTGACCCTTGTATATTAAAATTTCACTATTCACTTAAATATACCTCAATATGCCTTATATGTATTAGTTTTCCTAACAGAATACCTTTGTCGAATACATTACTGATTCTGAAATAAAAAAAAAACACGTTCTGACGTTTGAGACCCAAAACATAATATGTACACTGTGTGACAAGGAAATTACTCAAAAACTTCCCCATTACCGGCTTAATTGTACAGCCCTTGATGCAAAGAGGAAGGCCATATATCAACAAATTAAATGTACCAACACTTCACCCTACGTATTGTTTTCAAAAATATCAGCAAACAAATCCAAGGCAAAAGCTTACTATAAATTATTTAGATCATCATTATGTAAGGACCAGTCAACAAGTGATGGACTCTGAGAAGAAGAGTAAAGCCAGTACAATTTCTATGTAAATAACACAAGATGATTATTACCTTACCCAATTTGAAGAATCTGTATGGGGCGAGTCCCTAATAAAGGTTTTGTGTGTGTGTACTGATTGTGAAATTTTGAAAATGCGTTATAAAATTAGGTATAGCTGAATATGAAATAATCACTATATTAGGAACTCATATTGTAGAATTGCATCATTTGATCTCAATTCTTATTCTATCGCTAGGCTTAGAGTAAGGGATAAGTATTCTTATGAGACCTAATTTCACAATTTCCTTCTATTATGTATAGAGGAAATATTGAATCAATAATCCCTTCACTAGACTTTAATAACGGACTACTCGATGAGGGAAGAGTATCTTTTAATATATAATATCAGATCACAAGCTTTCGGGCATAACCGCCCATCCACAGGTGTAAAAACGAGACAAATTATTTTTGGCAATCAGCTATATATATATATAAAAAGTAAGAAAATGAGACAAAATATTCTGAATGGATATGGTGTAAACTCATATTTCTCCAACACACTCAGTCTGGCAACCAAACTAAAACAGACAATAGTTAAAAATAGTGAAACCATTGATTCCCTTGATACCCACAATGCCATTTACTCCATATGTGAGCAGTGTGATGCCAAGTATGTCGGAGAGACTGGGAGAATGGTGAAGACCAGAATGGTGGAGCATGATAGATCGGTAAAAAGGAAAGATCCCCACTCTCTAGTTTACCAACACATACGGGACACAGGCCACACATTCAACATCTATAACCCCTCGGCCCACTATCATGAGATTAAAAACAAGCACCAGCGATTGGTCCTGGAGGCTATACTCACCAAAAAATTTAAAAGCATCAATAGAGCAATAGACCTTCCTGAGATATATGATAATTTAATACTGGAACCTCCTATCTGAATGATTTAGTTTTCATAACCTACTTATACCTTTACACGTCAATAGCAGTTTTAGCTTATTTTTATTTTTATTTTCATTTTATTTTGTTTTATAGTCGTTGTTCATACTTAGTTTCTGTAATAGCCTTGTATTATATGTATTATATGTTTATTTGCTTGCTTTGCTTAACTTCTATGAATGATCCTTCAATATTATGTTAATTCTCTGGCACAATTTTTACATATTTTGTCTCATTTTCTTACTTTATATATATATAGCTGATTGCCAAAAATAATTTGTCTCGTTTTTACACCTGTGGATGGGCGGTTATGCCCGAAAGCTTGTGATCTGATATTATATATTAAAAGATACTCTTCCCTCATCGAGTAGTCCGTTATTAAAATAGAGGAAATAGCTCTAATCTATTAATCAACAATTTTCTTATGGATTAACAATTAGGATGTTTAAGCACTTGTGATGAATTGTATTTCACAGAATCCAAGATTGATAAAAAATTTATAGGAAGATCAAAATTCAGAACATAACCCCTGATCTTAAACTTGTGTGGACTTCGGATATATGAGCTTTACCTTATATGGTGTGTTCCAGTGCTGAGGAGGTTTACCAGATCGCGTAAGTAAATTCAAGAATAATTATTTTTATAATCCCTATATATATAGTATATATATTGGAAGGAATTAAATATGTGGTGATTTGAAACAAAGTCGAAGTAGATTATTCAACAGAAGTCATGAACAAGAACCAGCAAAGTTTTTGATGAGGGAAGAGAGAAGTCAGAGGTCCAGTAAAGATACAAATGATGTAGAGACGGAGATGGAGAAATCAGGCTATAGTGATATTTTCAGGAAGTTTTATAGACTTCTTAAAGAGAAGACTGGGTGATGTGATCTCTAGTGAAGAAGTTAGAAAATATTATCGGACAAAAGTTATAGAGGTTAATCTTTTCAGTTTGAAACCTCACTCTATTTATACATTCTTATGGAATTATTTTCTATTCTAATTCAATTTTAATATAGAACAGTTCACAATTTATCGAATGAATGAAGTTTCATATCTTGATATTTAACATATCTTGTTATACTACAACATCATTAGATATCAGAATATTAACTTTACTCTTGATTTCAATGTGTGTTGCCATTTTAAATTTTAAATGGTGTGTTCCAGGGCTGAAGAGGAACCCGTCGTAGAGTAAGTGAATTGAGATAGTTATACTCTATAGAACTTAATATAATTTCTCTCTCTCTCTCTCTCTCTCTCTCTCTCTCAGAAAGATGTTCATTTAGCGTGTATTTAGAGGGGCTGTTCGCCCCTCTTTATAGATATATATTTCTTATGATTGAACTAAATCTCACATGCAGGCGAGTTATTATTTCTATACAAGTAAGAAAAGATCTGTTAAAATTTTTGTTTTACATTGAATATGTACATAAATCAGTTGATACAATAAAATATTTATGATTGTATTAATTTATATAGAAATGATAAATAATACAAATCTATGTTGATTATAAATTAAATAATATATGAAAAAGAGAGGGCATGAGGAGTCAAGACAATAACAGCGGAGAGATGTCAATCTTGGTGACCAAGCATGGCGCTAACTCAGGAAGACAACATGATGATCCTCTATGAAGCTGACCTTATTGTCGGAAGTGGAAGCTTGAAATCTTTAGCGTAACGTCCTTCCGCAAGGACCGCAAGAATTACGCCAATCAATACTTTGTTTATTATTTCCAAAAATAGCTTTCTTTCAATCATTTTAACCTTCATTTATTGATAGATAATTTAAATAGAGTGGTTGATTATGACACGTAGAATATTGTGGGCGGCATGGAATTCTAAGCGGAGTCAGACAACAAATTATTTATCGTAAAATCAACTTTTAATTACATTTATTTAATACAAATTATCAGAAGTATTGTTGTATACTACATGTTGATGTTCTTTTTTGTGTCTTGCGTAGTGGTCAAATATCATTTCTATATTATAAAAGGTTAGATATATGTGTTTGATATATTATAGTATAAATATTATATATTATATGATTTATAATTTATACTTAGAATGATATATAATTATTTTTATTATATCATTATGACAACAAATAATTTGCTATTAATGTTAATTTATATAATTTTAATAAAGTATATTTTATGAGCATTATATATTTATAAGATGAATATTTTAATTTAATATTTGAATTAAATAGTTATTAAACAAATTAAAACTTATAATGAAAATATGAAAAGTTAATATTTTTGGGAGCCGCTACAAATTATAATATTATCGATTATATACTATTGTTTTCTATAATCATATTAAACTCCATTAGGTATTTGAGATTGATTATAGATAATTGTAAATCACTAGTCATTATCAGACTTGTACACATCTCTATGAAATGTCAACCTATAGTTAAATGATAGTCTTCAACTTAGCCCATGTTGTTTGGTAGAAGAACCAAGAAATATCGAATTTATTTTAGAATCTATGTCAACAAAAATGTGTACTTTTAATGCAATTACAAGATTTATTCTGGTGAAAATCAAACTAATCAATTTATATTGCATGTCAGCATAAAATTATTACAGATAATTCAGAACCTACTCAGGTGACACTTATAGTTGATAAAGTTATTTATTAGATAATAAAAGGCATATATTGGATTTGAAAAAATATTTATTTTGCCAATATTTCGGCTGGCTGAACGCCAACCTTTATCGAGTGTTATAACACTATGCGGCGCTGAGTTTGTTTATACAAAAATGTAATGCCTCGATAAAGGTTGGCGTTCAGCCAGCCGAAATATTGGCAAAATAAATATTTTTTCAAAACCAATATATGCCTTTTATTATCTAATGAATTAAGTATGGATCGCTCTATTTTCAAAAAGTTATTTATATACTGTATAACGTATGTCTATAGCCACAAAAAATGTAACACATCTTATTAATATTCAGAAATCTATTCTGGTGAATGCTAGTAGATGTTTCAGTGAAAGATTTATCAAGTTATTCACTCTATAATGTAGGTCTATCACATCAAAAATGCAACACATTATTGATATTCCAGAGTATATCTTCTAGCTGGTAGTAGAAAACCAAGTGCTATCAAGTTATATTCGCTGTATAACGTAGGTATCTCAGCTCAAAAATGAAATAAATTATGGATATATTCCAGAAGTTACCATCTATCTAGTAGTTGAAAACCAAGAGCTATCAATCTATTCACCATATATTGTATGGCATTACAAAATCTAATCAAAATTATCGAACCTACCTTGATGGCTGTTAGTGGAACCATGAGCTATCAAATTATCCACTGGATGATGTATGTCTCAATGCTAACAGAATCTACATCTAATTGATAGTACAGAACCATTTCTGATGGCCTGTAGTAAAACCAATCAAGTCATTCTTCATAAATAGCATGTCATCACTGAAATGCAATATCTAGTTCATTTAACTGAACCTATCCTGGTAGCTGGTAGTGAGCAAAGAAATATCAAATTATTCACTGTACGAGTATATTGTGTCACCACAAAAATAATAAATATTATTTATTGCAGTTTCTTACCTGGTGGCTTGTAGTAGAATGAAAAACTATTAGGTTATTCTCTATATAATGTGGGTAACCATAAAAATGCGAAATATAATTGATATGACAGTACCTCTCCGTGGCTAGTAGTTTAACAATGAGCTATCAGGTTATATTCACTGTATGATATATGTCACTGAAAATGTGTCAACATCTCCATTCAACTACTCTTGTGGCTAGTAGTAGAACTAGAAACTGTCAAATTATTTGCTGTATAATAAAGGTCATGAAAAAAATGAATCTCTATTAACATTTCAGAACCTACGACGGGGAGGTTTACTGGGCGCCCGAAAACCAGCCAACCCCTTCCTGGATGAGGACATACTCCCCCTACTATCTGCTATCGTAAGTATTGTATATATGTGAACACAGACTTTAATTTATCTCTGAATTAGATGGGTACGTACATTGTGTATGCATGTGGAAATTATTAAATTAAACATGTGAATAAAACACTACATACACCTCTCAAAACATGCAAATTACATAACTTAATTTAATAAATATTTTTTACAGATGTTCCCATTGCAAGAGGCCGTTCGGGATCCCATGTTCCAGGTGAGTTAATTTAACAGCTCCTTTATTTCACCATGTTCATTAGGAAATATGTCCACTCAATTAGGAATATGTTCTACAGTCACGACCTTTAAACCCTGAAATATGTCTATCTGTTCTATATTTCTCAATATGGAATTTGTTTCTTTTTTCCACCATTTCACCCTGTAAAATATCCATCTGTCCTACATTTCTCAACCATGAATATTTTCTGCAGTCTAACCATTTTAATCCTGAGAAATATATCAATCTGTTCTACATTTCTCAATCTGGAATGTATTCTTCGGGCCCAACATTTCAACACTGAAATATATTCATCTGTTATACAGTTTACAACCTGAAACCTTTTCCTATGTTGCACAACTTTAATTCATAAATATGTCTATCTGTAACACCATTTCCAATATGTAATTTGTTCACCTTTCCCTCCATTTCAACCTTGATCCATATATTTCAATCTCAACAAGGAATATGTTTATCAGTTCCGCCATTTTACTTCCGCAAAATGTCCATTACTTGTACAATTATCAATATGGAATACATTCATCTGTCTATAAACAACCATTTTAACCAATTTACACTAGTTTTCAAAGTACAGTTTGTTCCTATGTCCAACCACTTTACCTCTCTACCCCATCCTTAATATAGAACATGTTCTGTTGTCCCGTTGTTCTAACCTTGGAATGTGTTCTCGCAGTCCTCTTGGTGGAAAGGCCGAGTAAGTTACCACACTTGGTATTGTCCCCACAGATATACTGAGATGGTGATGGTGTTCATATCTATGGCGGACGATGCGCCAAAGACCAAGGCAGAGGAAGATGCACAACTAGAGTAAGTGGATTACTTTACTCTGATCTGTCGAACCTCACAACAACCTGTGTCCAGGATGGCGTTGACCCTCTCAAAGCTCATGAATCCTCCACAAGAGAGCAGTGACGAGGAAGACTAATAGGTAAGTAGCTATAATACATTCTACTTCTGTAGTATTGAATTATACCATGTCAACACTTCATTACTTTATACAAATCATTAAATGCAATTCTGCTGCCCTAAAAACTTTTGTCCATTATTTTCTTAAATACTATTTCTGAGACTCCACTTTTCCGTGTAGAATATAAAAGCAGAATGATCCAATACAGTATCAGAGCTCTAAAGAAGCGGTCTGGTGGATTAAATTGGCGAAACTGTTGGGAGGGTTCACCACTGATGACCCAAGCCCTTCCGATATATTTTTTTAATCGCAGTAAGGTTAGTAGAAGTTTGATTTATTTGTGAAAAGAAACATTCGCGTCTTAATGTATTCATTCGTTATATACTTAATTACTTTATGAAAAAGGCATCTCCTTATCGTGCAACTGAAAGTTGAAGATGGCTTGCGCCATCTATCGGAATAAATATCAACTATTCTCGTTGATTTTTAAATATTCCAGAATTGGCCAAATACCCATTCTTGAAAAAAAGTGTCCAATGCGGGATTCGATCCCTAGGTCGTTACGGCCGAAAACCAACGGTTTAGACCATCCTTCCACCTACCGCCCGAAACGCGTCCGTGGTTATCTTTTTTTGATTAATCAAAAAGGTATCTTGTGGTGTTTCTATGTAGAACATTCCTATGTACAATATTTTATATATACAGCAAGTATAATATGACATATATATATTTACCAAATAATAAAAATAAATTTCTTTTGTTTTTCTTGCTCAAATGAAATTATGTCTATTATATATGTGTGTGTGTATATTATGGTTCTATGAAATAATAACATCATAATCAGTAGCGCGTCTTTAGTTGCGCATCTTATGCCAAAAATATCCAATCCAATCTCGTATATAATCAGAATAATCCAATACAATATTAGAGCTCTAAGAAGCGGTCTGGTAGAATAAATTGGTGAAGCCGCCTGAAGGCCTCCCAATATATTTTCAACGCATTAAGGACAGTAGAGCTTGTTTTATGTGTAAAAGAAATATTTGTGCTTCAACGCTTCTATTTCTTTCATAAACTGTATATATAGATATACACTGTATATATATAGATGGCGCGTTATTGCTTCAAAGGAATTTAAATGTATTCCATAATGTGATGTGACTTTTGATAAAGTTAACAAATCAATGCTATATATGCTAATGTTTAATATATATTTATATTCATATCGTGTTATTTCTAACCTATCTTACTTGTGTTTCAGGCTCTCAAGTATCTTGGACCGGATTGGAAGGCAAATATGAAAAATTCTTTTTATTTTTATCTACACCTACTTTTAAATTCTCCTTTTCGTTTTGGCATTTTGAAATTTGAGATAAAGAGCTTCGACGGCGATGAGAGAGATGGCAAGGACATTGAGATTGGGCGGACAGTTTCCTGGAAGTTTTATTGAAACTTTCTGAAACGAAAGTTTTGTATATTTTCAGACCTGATCCTTGAAACAAGGGAGCTGGCCTAACGGTGGTAGTGGAGATGCAGAGGCAGTCGGATGCCATATCGTCGAATTTCACATCGATAGATGTGGAAGTTTGATCGAAGGCATGAGGCATGTGTTAATGGTCAACCAATATTTATGAACTCGGCCTGTACAAAGTCAATAACAGCTAAACAGTCTGACTATTGGCTGAGTTTTAAAACTGAAGAGAAGTTTGAATAACTCTCTTCCGAGACAATGGATAACAACAGATTACCCATTTATAAATCAAAAGATGAAAACCTAACTTTAAAAAATGAAAGAGAAATATCATCTGTTATTCGGAATTTTACCTAAAGAGATAGCTTGCATTATATATGGTGAAATTGCAGAGCATTTCTCAACTAATGTTTGTGCCTTTCGAATAAGGTGATATTTTTAAACTGAAAAGAAGCTGATGTTTGGATCTTGTTTCAGATTTGAAATTGCACCTATATTCGGGCTCAAAGGCGAATAATTTCATATAATAGAACTATCCTTTAATATCACATTGTGTAATGATGAATTTGATGCAGACGTAAGTGTTTACTAGATACAGAAATTAATATTTAGGAAAACATTATTAGGAAGAAACAGAATTATAATATATTTGACCCTAAGTCTAGTTGACATCCGTATTTTATGGCAATACATTATGGAGCAAATGCTTATTATTATAAATAATTCAATATAAGAGAGAAATGCACATTAGTGTCTTGATTTTAATATTCTATTGGTATAGTCACCCCTACATTAGGAATTCCTAAAATATATTTTTCACAGCTTATTTTTATATGAAGTCAGATATAAAATAACAGGTTAAACTATAAAATGGTGATTACTACATTGTTAACTTAAGAGGCCAAAATTCTTAATTCCAGCAAAAACATGATGAAATTTAATTTAAATAGATACAGAAGGATATAGGCAAATATTATTATTTTCTGGTTGGTTACTTTCAGACTTGGTCTATCACGCATATATTTGGATATAAAAAAAAAACATGTTAAACAATAAAATGGTAACTTATACATTGTTAACTTCAGGGGGAAATTTCTTGATTCTAACAGAAACATAAAGGGATTTGTTTTATATAGATACAAAGGGGATATAAGCAAATGTGGTAATTTTCTAGTTGGTTACTTTTCGGGCTCGGTTTATCGCGCATATAGTTATAAATAGAATTTCATGTTGAACTATAAAATGGTAATTTCTTCCTTGTTAACTTCAGGGGGGGGGGAGTTCTTAATTCCGGTAGAAACATAAAGGAATTTATTTTAAATAGATACAAAAGGGAATATAAGCAAATATTGTAAATTTCTTGTTGGTTACTTTTCGGGCTTGGTCTATTACGCATATAAGTTTTCGTAAATTTAAATTGAATAAGTATATTGATCCTTGTTGTATAATTTCATAAAGCACGGAAATTCTTTGAAAGAAGAGTAACGGCAATTCAAAATGAGACAATTCATAGACATTCATTAATGTCTGTCTTGAATCTGTCAAAAGCATGCTGATAATCCACGCTGGGGATTTTATATATGATTAGACTTTTCGTGATCTTTAAATGAATATATACAGATTCTCGAAATAAACCTAGTAATGCATTTTAAAAATTATTATGATATCAAATATTAATACTGTAGAGAGAGGTTGTTTGAGGATTTATATTTAAAAATGACATTCTTCAAAAGTGAATTTAAAAAGGGTATTTCAGATAGAAAGCAGTATTCCATAGATATGACAAACATTTTTGAGAAAATTTAAAAAAATCAATATATAAGAAATTTATTGACCTAACCCTAATATTTTTAAAACTGGCTAAATGGTCTTTTATTTAGAGAAAGCTTCTTCACAAATTAAAATATTTTTTTCCAGAAACAATAGGATTAGAAAATAATACTTATATTGTGACACTTGGAAATGTTCTACAGTATATTTATCAGATTATGAAACCAATAGAAATACCAAACTTTCTGATAATAGTTTGCAATAATTATCAGACAGAAAATAAATATGGATTTGGGAATAGATACCTTATATGGAAATGATGCGCTGAAAGATAATGCCATAATAAACAAGAAATGTCAAGCGAATATTTTATCAACAAACCCGATAATAAAATCGTCAGGCGTTTAATTTCCCCTTTAGGTATTTTACCATTACAGTTGTGTATATAGATGAGGGTTCTTACAGAAACAAATTCTAAATATAGATCAATTTTCAACAAAAAATACAGAACTGTCAGAGAAATCATAGAAGGCAAACATTGACATAAGTTTAGAACTTATTGAGGATGGTATCTGCAATAAAGTACTATATGCATTTATGAATTCGAGAAATAAATTCTGCGATATGTAGATAAGATTCTTACAGAATATTCAAATATTCAAAATTCAATTTCTTCCTCTGAATTTCTATAAATCCGATCTAGCAGAGTTTGAAAATTTTATTAACTCAGTCCGACCACTAACGACTATAATAGATGTAATCGAGAAGATATGCTATACACATTTTTTAGCTGAATCTCCTTTGTTCTTCTGGAGAATTATATCGAAGTATTTATTTTAAATATTTAACTGTACCTTTTTGCTGAAAGATGATCATTTCTTGAAGAAAATGCAGCATCATGACCTTTCCTATTATTAACAATATTTCATTATATAGTTAAATATTTCAATATCTTGCTGATAATGGATTAGAATTTTGGCTGTATCTTTTCATTCTATATCCAAAGAGGTCTTCTTTGTATAAATTGGTCATGTGTTATTATCATAGCCTTCAGTTTAAATAAGACTGAAAATATACAAGGTGATTGCAAAATATTTCAGAATCTGAAGTGTTTGATACATTATCCTAAATAGTCTTATTATTGTTGTTATTTCATCTGCAGAACAAAACAAAAATATTGTATTTTGACAGATATTTGAAAAGGCCAATTGCACAGGTATAAAAATAAAATAAAATTTATTAATATTTTTCAAAAGCTATCTTTTTACAATTTTAAATTAATCAATCATTTTGTTCTCTTAGTGCCTGAAGCATCTATGATGAATCTGATATGAGAATTCCAGTATATGGAAATATGTTGTTTCCATGTAATGTACGCAGTCTTAAATTTATTAATTAAATTGTATATATCCGATATAAATTTCTGAAAAAAGACAAACTATTTAATATATTTGACATTGATTGTAGCAGATAAAATGTTTCATTAATTAATTTTAAAGTATGCACAATAAAATGGGGAGCCCTGGATGGACACAGGAAAATTATACAAAAATAAGATCACCAAAATCTATTTATGATTCGAACATAAAGTATTTCATTTCAGTATTTGGGCTAGGAATGGTATTATAAAGTAAGAGTTTATGGGCGATTAAATTGGGTTAAGATCAATTCGTATATTTTAGATAATTAACTTAGAAAATAAGATGATTTTCAATTTTTGGATTAAATTATATAATAATTATAGGGTATTGATTATACACATATAAATTTGATATTATATAAAATAATATTTTAAGGAATTGGAGGGTGAAGACACGATTGACACTTGTCAAAGAAGATCAAAATGTATGGTTAACAGTCAGAAGATTATATAAATAGAAAAATCATTTCGGATGTAAACTTTTCATTAACAGAAATCCGAATTATAATAACATTGATCTTTAATGGTGAATTCACATACTAGAGATGAATTCAAAAAGATAAAAATAATCAGTCAAAATTTAGAATACATAATTAAATTACAGGCCATTGAAATTACACAAATTTAACAGTTCTAAGAAAGATAATATAAATATTGGTTTAAATATTCTACAGAATATTATAATCGCCATCAATCGATAGTTAGATAAAACAGGAATATTGTATAAGCAATGTTTAAGAAATGAAGATTGTCTTTACATATCGTGAGGTATTTCAGAAAGATCATAAATTTTCAGAAAAAAACATTCATATGAATTATATTAAGAACACCCCCTCTTAAGAAGCTAATATATATGTTAATATATATTGGTCAATGGTACGTTTGTTACGTTTTAAACTGGTTCACATTGCCACTGTTTA
Organism: Cordylochernes scorpioides; assembly: GCA_030710605.1. Lineage (NCBI taxonomy): Eukaryota > Metazoa > Arthropoda > Arachnida > Pseudoscorpiones > Chernetidae > Cordylochernes > Cordylochernes scorpioides. The sequence continues at coordinate 66,306,220 of CP092869.1, forward strand.
TATAGGGGAAGTTATTCCATTTGAAAAATGTCAAAAACCTCATGTAAAATAATATATGTTACATAAAAAATCTAGAGAGATCAAAGCATGGAAAATAAACCTTCACATCCAATTATCACGTTGAAAGTTATTTTTAAATTTTATTTTTGCAACGAGATAATATAATAAGGCACATCAATAGTCAAAGATGATTTATTAGAAATATGTATAAATTATTGAAATAAATTCTCCAAATATTCAATAAGATTTATGGCAGCAGTATTATTAATAATTATTTTTGTATTTAATAGAAGTGAAATTGTTATATCTATTGGCCTAGAAAGTTATTAGCTGTGTGAATAAGATTTTATTAAAGTTACTTCAGGTTCAACAAACCTTAATAAAGTAATTCGAGCTTAATAAAGTATTAGTTAAGTGTAAGGGTGATAGCTGTATATAAAGACATTTTCTGAATAGTTTTCTTTTATCAAAATTGACGTTTTATATAGATCACACAGCTTTCAATAATATTGATTAAATAAATTTTTATTGCGCACATTTTTGCTAAATATATCAACTTTTGATTACTTAAGTCAAAAATCTAATATAAAAAGAAACATCTTCATAAATTAGAATATTTAAAAGAAGCGTGAAGAAATTTATAAGATTAAATAATCAATAAAATGATAATTTCACCAGTTATAATCAACATCAATATTATAAAACATTTCTGAGCAGACGATACTTCCTATATTCAAGGTGAATATTTGGCCCTATATAGAGTGGGTGTTGAAGAGGTAATTTGATTAAAATATCCATATGACAAAAACTTATTTAATATAATATTTTATTAATCATTCACGCTAGAAAGTTCTTTAATTAAGTGGATATCCCAGAAGTATAACTATTTCCGAATAATCAAATGGAATATATCCATATGACAAAAACTTTTTTAATAGATATATTTTCTTGATCATTCATGCTAGATATTCTTTTAATTAAGTGAAAATCCCAGAAGTATAACTATCCCCATATTATATCCACTTTGTTTCACAAAAATGATTATATTTTGTCTTGGGAAATCGATCTGACATTTATAAATGAAATACATATATTTTAAATATTAGTAATATTATAGAAAGTAGTATTTATCAAGCTATTATCAGTTTAATGACCCACCTTAAAATTTGAGTTTTTAATAGCAATATGGTTTGTTCATTAGTGTGCCAGGTTAATCATTTAGATTGAAATTTGACAGGTCGAGGACGTCGTATTAATTTTTAAATCGACGAGCACCCAAATTTGAAAGTGTATAGAAGGAATAGAGTTGAAGGAAATTGGGAAACAATTTGAAATGACGTTGCACCTAATTTTTTAATCTTCATGAAGCCGGTTTTATGTAACCCTGGTCCAATATTAGAAAGTGAGTCACAGAATTTTAATAAGAGTTAAAACCTTAAATTCATATTTTAAAGTTGAAATATCGTAAATAAATGGATCACAGAGCGAAGAAATAGTTGTGGTAATCAATATATCAAACAACAAAAAATCTGGAATATTAATTATCCATTACATTCATTGAATGAAAATTGTAGTACTTTATATTGAGAAATTTGGGGGTTTAATCTTAGTTTTTTCAATATGTAGTCCTGGTACACTATTGAAAGGTCAGTTTTACAGAGTTTTACAGAAAATTAAAACATCATATTCATATTTTAAAATTGAATTATCGTAAATATTTGGATCATAGAGTGAAGAAATAGGTGTGGTAATTATTATATTGAACATTTATTATCCATTAGATTCATTGAATGGAAATTGTTGTACTTTGAATAGAGAATTTTGAGTTTGATCTGGATTATTTCAATATGTAGTCCTGGTACACTATTAGAAAGTGTGTTTTACAGAGTTTTAAACAGGAAATAAAACCTCAACATCATATTTTAGAGTTGAAATATCATAAATTTATGGATCATAAAGCGAAGAAATAGTTGTGGTAATTATTAAATCAAACAACAAAAATCTGCAATATTAATTATCCATTACATTCATTGAATGGAAATTGTAGTACCTTATATTGAGAAATTTTGAGTTTAAGCTGTATTATATCAATATGAAGTCCTGGTACACTATTAGAAAGTGATTTTTACTGAGTTTTAACAAGGAATAAGAACATCAAATTCTTGAAGTTGAATTATTGTAAATATATGGATGATATAGGAAAGAAGTAGATGTGATAATCATTAAATCAAACATTGAAAGCTGGAATATTATATAATGATCCATTACATTCTTCACATGCAAATTTCAGTACTTTAAATGGAGAAATTTTGTGGTTTAAGTTAGGAATTTAGAGATAATTATAATGAGATGGAAGGTTATATATAGATTGATATCTTCATTTGTAAAATTAAGAAGTTGATTGTTCAATATATTGGATGGATCCTACGTGTCAGAAAATCTTTTTAAGAAATCTTGAGAGTAGAATGTTTTTCTGAAGTCAAAAATGACTATTTATTTAAAAATCGTAAACTTTTCTGAAGGTGTTTTCTATTGTCTATAAAGCTATCTATAATTGGAACTCTTATATCAGTAACCATCATCTATCATTACGAAATATCTGATGAATGAAATTATTCATATATTGTATCAGTACTAATATATAAATCCTTTTAAAACTCTCTCTACCATGGAAGTGTTAGTGTAGGAATCAATTTTTAAATGACCCAACCTAAATATTTTTTACTGACCATAAAATATTTCATGTTTGATATGGGGCATTCACGTTAAGAAATAGTTGATTCAGATTTTATCAGAACAAACCCATCTGGTACATATTGAAATTCAATGTTAGATGGAATGTGAAGCTGGAAATATAAGGATAACAAATCATATATATTAGGACACATGAAAAATTAACTTGCAGTAATTTTGTATTTTCAAATTGAGAAGTTTATTTAAATATTTAAGCTGGATTGAATTATATTAACTGTGCATTAATGAGTTTATAACAGGTCAAAATTGCTACATATATTTTATAGAATTGAATTATACGCAAATATTGATCATACAAACAGACCTTTACGATTATCAAATAGAACTTTAAAATAACGCGATGGAATTAACCATTGAATCTAATTCATGGCATATAAAATATTTTTCATAGATAAATATTGGAGAGATATCATATTACTAATTTTAACGACATTTGGTATGGATGTTATAGAGAAATATAGGTTTAACAATTATATAAGAATATAGATAGTAATAGGATTCTGGCAACACACAACTATTCCATACATTGAACATTATATTTTATATTTCTACAGATTGCACAATTGTTCATTTGAAATATATTATAATTATTGAAAAATGTTTTTACTTGTATACATATCTCATATTTTCACATTTCAAGATGTATATTCATTAATAAAATTCCTTCGTGAGATATGATTAAATTCATTATATCAAATATTGAAAATTGAATAACTATTTCTTCATGTTTGAAATTGTGTTTGACTAATTTATCTGAATGTATAGAAAACACCCCCATATTCCTGAACATATGTATTTAAATACAAACACATATTCTTCTGCTATATATCTGGAAACGCTAACTTCTTTATAAAAAAAAAAAAAAACTTCTTTATAAATTGTTACTTGATTATATTTTTCTAAAACTTGAAATTAAGGGAGTAAAGTAAAAACATCTATATGGGATGACAAATTTAGAAGCTGTGTAATAACCCAGTCATAATATTACCAAATATTCTTTGATTAAAACAGATTGTTTATTATATATATTATGTTATTCTACTCAAAGAATTTATTATTAGGGCTACATGTCATAGAAATATCGTCCATTTATAGCTATATAGTACAATTAAAATTTGAAAATTATACGTCTAAACCAGAAGGTCTTCAAATAAATTTATTGCGGCTCTTTCATTTTATAGAAATATTCGGCTTATATTATGGAAATTCTTTATAAATTAAAAATAATATTTTTAATAAAACAGATATATTTCATCAGTCATTTGAAAATGAGCACTGCATTTTTATAACAGAGGTATCACTGTTCAAAAAGTGAAAATTGTCGGCAAAAAACAATGATAGAAATCATCTTAACAGCAGTCTCAAATTACATAGCATGAATATTGACAATATTTCGCAACATTTGTTACCTATTTAAACATGGTTTTTGGTCTTATGTATATAGGCAGATAGTGGGATATTAAAATAAAGGAAAAAGAAACTCATTCTAGTGTTAAAATATATCATAGAAAAATTTCGAGGGATATATAATTAGAGCGGGGACAAATATTGCTAAACATTTGATTTCTCATAGAGATTTTGGATATAGGGGTTTATAAGGGTTATTTTGGTTGTAATATAAACCTGACGAAATACACATGCAATTAAATATTTATTTTTATAGCCATCATTATATTAAATCGGTGTTTATTAAGGTAATTGCAAATATATATATTATTTACCACACTATCAAATAATGAGAAAAATTATCAAATTAATAATATGAAAAATGTATCAATTGCAAAAATAATTAAAAAGATCAGGCTTTCCAAAAAAAAAAGGTTAACTTTTGTACTTATTTTATCAAAGAAAAATATCTATATAGATGGAAATTTTAAATATCATTATTCCTGATATAGTTAAAAATTCAAATTCTTCCAAAGATATAGAATGTATGAAAGAATAATACAATGTCTTAATCTGATTATTAGAGTTTTATCCATATCATAAATTACTTTCTTATTTAAACTTGGTCATTCGTGGTAGAAATAAATTGGCAGTTTAAGGATGTGATAGGGAATGCGAAATGGAGATATGGATAAAGGTGAAATTAAATTAGAAAGAAATTGAAAATAACCTGGTTCTAAATTTTCCTTTATTAGAACAAAATTATTCCAATATTTACTATATATGGGCACATTATTATAAAGTACATTTTGTAGAAGTTTTAACAGGTCAAAATCTTATGTTTCATCGTGGGAAATTCAACGATGTGTAGGTCAGATAAAAATAATTTGAAAAGTGGCAAATCAAACATGTAATAATGGATTTTTCGTTAGTTTAATGGTGTAGAGATAGTTATGATGGATAACCCTTAGAAAGAGTACCAAGTATCTTATTGAAATTGTTGAAGATGTTATAGCGAAATAAATGGTTAACTATAAAAGAAATTAAAGAGAAAGATAGAGAATTTGTTATGGGATATTCTATGATCTCCACAGTCGAGATATTTTTCAATAATTACATACCGGATTTGTTTTCTATCCGATTGGTTGAATTTCATGTAAAATTGGTTATCTGTTTGGATATCTTTATGTGAAAATTGAAATCAATAAAATTTGACTTGTTATCTCGCCTTGCAATTTTTAGTGTAATATTATAAAAATTATATTGATTATATATATCTAGGTGAATTTTCGTCGAGAAAATAAGAAGGATATATTTTAAAAAACAAATTAGTTCTAATGGCGCTAACCTCTTTCAAGAAAATTAAGATTCCCTAATAATATAGATTATTTCTTCAATAAATTAAATCTCTTAAAGTACAATTAGAGAAAACAAGAAATGAAAAATTTCAAAGTTCTTTAAATATCACAGCCCTAAAATGATAGCAACATATTCAAAAATATATACAGAATATATATGGAATGTATAATTTTAAATTATTTCAGAATCATCTGATTCCAACCATGATAAACCTGAAGGGAATTTAAATTAACTTAAGTGATAAATTTGCTGATTATTCCTGAATAATATGATTATATGGTTCGAATATATTTTATCATTATAACTATCTCTTTAAATTCATAAATCAGAGTGAAAAAAAAAATATATTCTATGAATAAATTGTAAAAGCCTTTAAGAATAAATAAGTCATAGACATTTATATGGAAGACCTTTGAACAACACGAACATTAATAACTTGTGTATTTTTTACGTATTTGAACTGGATATTTTTCCAATGTATATAAAGGTGATAGGAACTAATTTGTTCAAAATGGATATCTGACATGAAAATTCCTGTAAGAGGGAAAAACGCCATTACATCAATATTTTAATTCAGGAAGTCATTTCGAAGAAATTATCTTGAAAATAGATTTATTCAATATTCATTTTTCAAAGATATATTGTATTGTAATACATATATGTAAAGCTTAAATAATTAAAATTCTAACAAATTAATAATTTCAAATCTACTAAACCTTCAGTAGTCATTAATAGAGATTTATACTTTATTTATATGAAATTGTATTCTGTTCACAGATAGATTCAGGTTTATAAAACCATTCTTGAAGATATTTCACGTCCTTTGAATTTCAACAAAAATTCTCCAGAATAATATTTGAAAATTAGAAATCATTATATACTCCCAGTCAAATATTGATGAATTTAAGGCAGTTACGTATAGGTTTGTTGAATATTTGAGTTTTATAATCGAGTCTCAGTATAAATTAAGAAAAAATCAAATTAAATTGAAATCCATTAATATATTATGCTAAAACCTATCAAGATTAAAAAAATCTTCAAAATCTCCATACAGAAGTATAATTATCCAGCTTGTATATATTGTAAAATTGATATTTCTCAACAGTTCCAAGCTGGATAATTGGCCCTAAATATAGGGGGTGGCGGAGGGTAAGTCAGATCAACACCTATATCTGACAAAATTATTATTTAAACTTATTTTTTTGACTGGATACTATAAGATAGAAATAAGGTTTATTAAAGCAATCCTAAAAGTATAATATATTTATTTAATATAATAAATTGATTATGAACATTAATTGACTGCTAATATGTAAATGGATAAGTGTGTTGAATGAAGTAAATGAAAAGGCTTGTTCCCAAAATTTCTTTTGACTAAGTCCCATCATCACGGGGAATACGAATAAAAAACCAAACACTATGGAAATTATAATAATTATTGTGTGAATATTTATATAGAAAATTTCAAAATTCACAATGAAAAATTACAAATTCAACTATAATATAGTTTTCAAGAATTAAATTTTCATGACGAACCCAAATATTGGAGTTTTTGCTCAGCATAAGCATCCCTCTTGTTCAAATTTAATCATGATTACTTATCATGAAAAAGACATTATGTAATTGAGAATTGAGTTATGGCAAATATCGTATGAAAATCAGCCCTAAAATATATTTCTACATAAAACAGTTTATTTCCCTATTTGAGCTAGGTCAACCATTATAGAATGCGTTTTAAAGATTTTATATCACATCAGTGACGTCGTATCAACCACACATAGTAAAATTTCAATCAGATAATGGTCTGTTGAAATTAATGATTCAAACATTATATATAAAAATCTAATTGAAATATAATCCGTTACAACAATAGTATATTAAATATATTAGCAGGGAAATATGCAAAAGAATGACAATGGTGAGACTTTACTATATTTCCCTTTTGGAGAAAGAGTTTTCGAAATTTCAATATTATAAAATGATTTGTATTATATAAGTCGATTATAATCTTCATCTGAATGAATAAAAAGTTGATCAGTTAATATTTTGGCTGAGTTATAACGCTCCAAAACATTTCATTGAAGCAATATCAAAAGTAGAAAATTATTTCCAAACACACAAATGGAGAGATTCGGTAAGAAGGTTTTTAAAATGAAAATCGTATCTGATGTGGGCAATAAGAAATCCAATTTAGTGATATGTTTGTATTTTTTACGTGTTTCATCAAGACACAAAGTGAAATATCTTTAGAAATGAAAATTTTAGTTTCGTTAGGGTTTGAAAATAAAATTCTGCTAAGTATATAGAGTGTAAGGATTAATTTTTAAATCATCCAAGTTAAAAATAGTGTTATTCCTAACCAAAAAGTTAATTTAATACTCGGGCTGGGTATCATGTATGTTAATAAATATTTGTTAGTTTAAGAGGTTCATAATATATTGAATATTGATGCAATCCAATATGTGAAAGTAGATAAATGGATGAAAGTTAGTGAAAATTTGAAAGCAATTTAAACGATAAATATTCCAATTTTATTTACTAGAGAGTCTTATATAGGTAAGATTATAAGATATACTTATTGATAATTAAACATGTGCCATTCGTCACACAACATATTTGACGTATTCTAAAGATTATAACGTGAAATCTATAAGATAGGTGAAACGGTTATAATAATAGATATAGGGTAATAGGATTCTGGAAACAATATCCTGTGAAGCTTATAATTTTTATTGATTTATAGATTGCACAATGGTTTAATTATTGTATTATTTCAGTGAAATATGTTATTTTGGTCCTATGACTTGTGAGAGTTTTACAAATTTAAACTGATTATTTGACACAATGTATATAGAGGTGATAAGAATTTAATTTTGTAGAATTGAAATCTAGAATAAAAATACTGGCAAGGTAATAAATAACATTATTAATTGAAGCAATATTCTAATACATAAAGTAAATTTGAATAAATTCTTTTATAGATAGAATTTGATGATTTTGAAATTCATTTTTCAAAGATATTTTTTATTGATGAAGAGACATATATATGTAATGTGTGCCTAGGCATAGAATCCAAATATTTGATTGCAAATTTAACACATGAAAAGTTTCAAAGCTGCTGATAGAGTCAATTGCTCATATATTGGTATTGATAATTTATTCACATAAATATTATGATTTGTTCAAAGAGATTCGGGTTTATAATATCCTTCTCAGAAATATTCTACGGCTTGTGAAATTACTGAAGAAATTATCAAAATGGATAGTTTTGAAACATTTTACATATTCATACACGTTAGATTCATTACCTAATTTATTGATAAAAAAAATTCAAGTCATTTACCCATATCTTTATGGATATTTCAGTTTTTGATTATCTGAATAAGTTTAATTTGAGAAACCATCTCCGTATATATAGTAATATTTTATCATAAAATGCTAAAACCTAACAAGATTAATAGATCTTCAAAATCCATCAATACAGAAGTAATTTGGCCCTAAATATAGGGGGTGGTGGAGGGCAATTCAGATTGAAAACTTTCATATGGAAAATTAATAATATTAAATAAAGAATTTGACAATGAATCCTATACGTTAGAAATAGATTTATTCACAGTAATCCCAACAGTATATAGAATGTATATCTTCAATATATTGAAATGTGTAAGAACATTATGTGATCGATGATATCAAAATGGATATAAATTGTTAAATAAATGTTAAAGTTAGTTTCTAAAATTTACCTTTTGACTAAGTATTTTTATTTCTGGACTCACAGGTGATATAGATAAAAGAAAAACGAAAATAGCATTCTGCAAATGAATAAATGAATATAATTATATATATCATATATCTGAATATTATTATTGATATTTTCCAAATTTTAACAAATATTTACTTTTACAGGAAATCAATATTTGAATGTTAAACTGAAATGTTTTACTGTTTCTGCTTACCTAAAGCGTCCAACTTGTTAATAAATAAACAAATGCCAACAGAAGGATTATCAGGTCAAAGATAACATGAGCCATTTACATATTGAAGATAATGCCAGAAATTGAAAGAAATGCATCTAAGTCCATCATTTTAAAATGCCTTTAGAAGAATGTATATCAGATCAATGAAGTCGCATAACTTTACATGTGTTTACCTTATCAATTTGCATAGTAAAATTCCAATAAGATAAAAGATGTTGAAATTATTGAAACATTCAAAGATGTGATTAAAATTATCCTCTATATCAATAGCATATGCAATATTTTGATAGGAAAATATGGAAGAGAGCACAAAATGGCAAGTTATTACTATACTTATTACTGTTAATAAATTGTCATTAGAAAAATTTTAATATATGTTTTAATTGCAATATTTATCAGACAAAAAATAAGTTGATCAGTTATAACTTAATTTTTTTTCTAACGCTAAATAATTTTCATTAAATAATTCTTAAAATACGATTATTTAAAAGTCAGATACAGTAAAAAATTGTTATTATGCAAATTTTATCAATTGGGGTAAATGAAAAGAATCTGCTTTAACCGAGTTTGCATTGTTTACTTGATTGAACAAAGTGAATTGTCAATATATATGAAACAAAAATGGACAAAAATATCAAACGTAACTGAAAATATAGAATGTAGGATTAAAAATTTAAATTGCATATTTATATTTTTCCTGGAAAAGCCTATGTGGTTAATTTCATATTCAGACTGGGTATTTATGTTAAGAAATATTTTCTAGTTGAATATTTCTATATAATTTTGAAATTTGATACAAACTATAATCTGAAAAAGGACTTATTGATGAGAATATTAAATAGTGCAAAATATATATCGATATTCGATCTGGATCCATATTTATTCTTTATTTTTTTAAAGGTTCAACGGGACAAGAACATCAGGTTCATCTACAGTAAGGAAATTATGAAATATGCAGGTCAAAAGAGAGAAGTGGCACTGAAAATAATTAAATCACACATTTAATTATTCAAATATTGCGCCCTCATATTAAAATTGTTTATAAACTAGTTTTGATGAAAATATTGAGTGCCCAGAACATCATTGATAGTGAAGTTAAAGACAACATAATGTGTGTGAAATGAAATGAATGCGTAACTATTACATATGCTTATATTTTTCTGTCTTGAAAATATTTCAAAATCTGGTTATATTTGAATAAGTAATTATCATCGAAAAACACATAAACATGTTATAGTTGTTCAAATATAGCTCTTCGCGTTATATTATGAAAATAAAAAATTAAGATTACTCTGGAAAGGCATATATTGGCAATATCAGACAAAATTTATCAAAAATGAATCATACTTTTCGTTACCCAAAATTTTATTGCTTAAAATTCTGATGAGCCAATATTAATGTATATTCCTAAGGATATTTGATGTATATTAGTTTGATTTTGTGTTTAAAAATGATGGTGATGATATTTAAAAAAAAAGAGAGTGTTTTCAATCATATAGAATCCAAAATGATATGAAATTACGAAAGTAGAATAAGCAATCATTCAATGAATATTTTATAAGGTGTTAAAAGTCCCAGATTTAATACATTGACAAGAATATATCAGATAACAGGATTGTTATACATATATAATAAGTGATTCAGAATGTATAGTAATCACCTGCTAAAACATATTATGACAATTTGATATCTTCAATTCCCAAATAGAATGGTTAGACTTCTGAACTTATTCTTGTTATATATAAATGTCATATTAAAGTAAATAGTTCTTCATATAATATAAAGTATTCCTAGAGAAGTATCAAACCTGTTACGATTAATTGATCGTCAAAATTATACTACAGCAAGTGGATTATTCAGTAAGGAATAAAGGCAAATATTGCTAATAGTAGATTTGTTCTTTATTTCATCTCTGGAGATAGGGCCCTATTATAGGGGGTGGTGGAGGGTAATCCAGATTTTTTACTTCTCTGTAGACAGAATAACGAAACTATTGAATAAATAATATGGCTAAATATTCTACACACTATGAATAGGTTTATCAAGCAAATACCATTGGTAGAATATATTGGAGAATATATCAAATAAAGAAATGTTTCCAAATAGCTTTAAGTTAATCAAACCTCCATTGAATAGTATTTTTGGTTGTGAGTTAATATTAGTAAAGATAATTCATGTACCCATTTTCTCTATTTAAGTCTTCATACAAATGAAGGCAATATCAGACAAAATTTATCAAAAATGAATCATATACTTTTCGTTACCCAAAATTTTATTGCTTAAAATTCTGATGAGCCAATATTAATGTATATTCCTAAGGATATTTGATGTATATTAGTTTGTTCAACAAATTTATTCATTCAAAACTAAATTTTAGAGAAAATATTTTAATATGTTAACCCGATTAACAGGGTCAAATAATTCCATTCCTTCTTCTAAGAAGAACGTCTTTATAAATAAGAATGTATTAATAGATAAACCTCTCACGATTAAGTAATCGTCAAAATCACCTATACAGAAGTATAATTATCCAGCACGGCAAATATTGCTGAACTGTAGATTTGCTTCAGCTGAATTATTGGCCCTATATATAGGGGGTGGTGGAGGGTCATTTAATTCTTTAACTTTGAGAAAGAGAGAAAAATGATATTTAAAAAAATGTTGCTGGATTCTCAACGTATATGTGTTTCTCATTAGGGGTATATCAGAAGTATGAGGTATCTACAAGGTAACAAATGAAAAAATACCATTTGTGTAATTATTAATATGCAAATAGTTTTTTTAAGAAAGAAACTAGCCGAATGACCCGGGCAACGCCCGGGATTTACCCGATTAAATGCTTTTATTCAAATACTATTCGTTACAATTATAAATTGGCGCCGTGGATGTCATTCTTGTATAATATATAAATGAGTTTTGAAAATTGTAAAAAAAAAAAAAAAATGCAACGGCCGGGAATCGAACCCGGGCCGACCGCGTAGCAGGCGAGCATTCTACCACTGAACCACCGATGGTTATGAAAAATGGCCATATTTGGGTATTTATTCCATTCACAAAAGCAAACGGTGACAGAATTGATTAAGAAAGGGCAATGCCCGGGTTTTACCCGATTAAATGCTTTTATTCAAATACTATTCGTTACAATTATAAGTTGGCGCCGTAGATGTCATTCTTGTGAAACATCCCGCTCCAAACTTTGTGTCTGAGAAGCGATATTTTTATAAAGAGATGATCTGGCTTTGTGTCTTCTGCTCGAATGAATGTTTTTCTGTTAGAATTTTGTTCCTGCATACTAAAAATGAACTGGCTTCACCCGTGGTCTCTGCTTTTTGGAATTTTTCCGGATATAATTTTGTATCTGATAATCAAATAGGATACAGCAATATTGTCATCATCATTTTATGAATAAAAAACAACTACTTTTTTCCCAGAACCTGTCAATTTATTTTTCTTGACTAAAAATCCGAAAAATATATTTTCCAGATGTTTCTCTATGTCCTGTTAAAACACGTTTTACATGTCCATTAGGTCAGCTGATATTACCTCCCATCTTCACCGCTAGAGGCACTGCTTGCGAGCGAAAGGGCAAATTTGCCACGCAATTTGCAAATAACTTGTATATGTGATGATGAAGTGTTGACTCTCGCTATACTGTGTTGACTGAGAGGAACAGTCAGGATGGGGAGTTTTCCAGTACCTCTCTGCACCTTGGAAGACCTTGAAAAGTCCTCACAAAGTACAGGCAGTCGTGGTCGAGACAGAGTGGAAAGCTTGGGAATGTCCACACAAAAAACGAAGACACAGTTGCACTAAGAAAGTTCCGTGAACAGATAAAAGTTGAGCTAGGAGCGAAAGATGGGGAGATAGAAGATTTCTTACTGGTCTACATGGTGGATGAGATGGACCTGAGGTACGACCGACGTGGGCTCGCGCAGATGCTGAACTAACTGTATTTTTGGCTAAAAAGGGGGGCCATTATATACCGTTTCTGAGAAAGGGGGTTTTGCATTTCATCAGATGTGAGGAGTGTGGGTCGTCTGGTGACATTCTAAACTTGCGCTGTGGCAGTTTCCATTTTAGACCTTGTTGTAGGAATTCTAAATCTATCTCGATTTAAGACTTATGACTTCTATCTCTTGCTTAGCTCAACTCTTAATCTATTACAGCGTTTTATTTATTTATCCTCAGTTTTTCCAATTACATTACATATGGTGATGTAATGACACATGTCAATAATGCGTATAATCATTTACAGATGTGTTTCTATTATACAACATTAAAATCTTGTTATAAGTTATATACAATATGGGGTTGTTGGTTTAAATTACCATATATACATACTTGTATACTTGTGTACATAGACCATAAATCTGTACATAGACAGGAAAAGCACATATATTTAAATAATATAAATGAGTTTTAAAAATTGTAAAAAAAAATAAATGCATCGGCCGGGAATCGAACCCGGGGCGCCCGCGTGGTAGGCGAGCATTCCACCACTGAACCAAAAGCAAACGGTGACAGAATTAAGAAATAATGCATGACCCTGATAACTGTATATATTAATATTTTAAAGAAGAAGCTTGTCTAAAGGAAATTACCAGGCAAGATTACAACATAATCTTACAGGTGGATAAAAATCTGTTTGGTAAATTCGACCGATTTCATAACCCGTCTCGTATGATGTTAGGAACTCGGAGCTAAATGAATATCATTCCATATTCTCATATTTATAATATTAGCTGTGATAATGACATGGTATATATGGTATAATGTGGTAATAGCAAATATTGGTGAAAATGTTAACAGAAAGCATAGCTTAGGAAGGTTAACTTTGTAAGAGTCCCAATCAAATGTACCCACAGCGATATTTGATAATTTTCCATCAAATCCTAAGTTAAAAGTTATTTTTTAATTAAGAGAAGAAGTGTAATCATTATTAAATATAATGGATCAATTGAAATACCATCTCCATAGAGGTGGTCCACTAGTAACTTGTCTCTCATAAGAAATATATTTATAGATGGCCGACTTTATCAAAATCTGGGACACAACAAAGATCATCTGTATCAAGGTGGTCGACTATCAAATTGTGACTCAGAAACAAAAATCATCTGAATAGAGATGGTTGATTTTTATCTGAGTCACAAAATCTATCACCTGCATTGAGGTGGTCGTCCTTCTAATTTCTGTCTCAAAAACAATTTTTCTTCAATCGTCGAACTGACTCTACATGTGTAGACCTATGGGGCACTTACAGTAAAAGCAGTCGTCAACTACTGCCCACTATAATGGCCTCTATTAGCTGTGATAGGAATAAAAAAATCCATTATTATTATTCAAACCTGGGACACAACAAAGACCATCTGTATCAAGGTGGTCGAATATAAATTTTTGACTCAGAAACAAAATCATCTGAATAGAGATGGTTGATTTTTATCTGAGTCACAAAATATATCACCTGCATTGAGGTGGTCGCCCTTATAATTTCTGGCTCAAAACATTATTTTCTTCAATCATCGAACTGCCTCTACATGTATAGACATATGGGGCACCTACAGTAAAAGCAGTCGCCAACTACTGCCCACTATATTTATAATGGCTTCTATTAGCTGTACTAGGAATAAAAAAAAAAAACCTATATATTTTAGATGAGTGCGGGTTTAGGTTATAAATTTCATAATACATGTATTTTTTAGTAATACAAACTAACATTATATTATAGACTGCTTCCAGGGATGAATTTAACTGCGTCCCCCATAAATGGACAACGGCACTCATGCGCGGTTTGCCAACGCAGGTTGAAGAAGTGTTACCAATAATTAAAGACAACACTATTTTTTTAAATGGGTGAAATTTCTACCTATTATTGAAAATAAAGTAATATTTCTCTTCAATAAAACTGATGTCTCTGTCATCACTTAATTAAGTACATTCACTCATATAGTTAATTTTAAATGATTGCTATTTTATGTTGAAATTTTAATATCCATTGCGCATTCTCTCCTCCCTTGAGACCTGGATGCAAAGACACATAGGACAGGCTAATTCGGATCCTCTCTTAGGTCTTGAACACAAAGACGTAACACACAAAGTACATAAGAAGAAACTTCGAGGATACTTTTTTGTGTTGAAAAACATATAAGACGGGAGAGCGCTGAACCCTAGTGTCCTGGAACTGAAAAAATATAGAATAAAATAGCGCTGATCTTCTCATGGATTATGGAAATGAAATAAAAAAAATAAGAAATTGCGTGTGGATCCTTCATTGGCTTCCTGATACAAAGACATTTAAAGCGATCTGTCTGGATCCTCCCTTGGGTCTTGGACACAAGGACACATAACACGTAACAGCGAGGAACAATATTTGGGCCCTGACCCGAAAACACAAAAGGCATGATAATGGAAGATCCGGATCATTACTTGGGTCCTGTACACAAGAAATGGGACATACCGGATCCCTACTTGAACCCTCTTCACAAAGATACACGAGACTGGATAGCGCGGGAATTCTTTGGTTTCTAGACACAAAATACCTGATACGGTACAAGGCAAACCTACCTCTGTGTCTTGGAGACAAAGAAAGATGAGACGGACAATGCGGATTCTCCTTTAGGTTTTGGACACAAAGACATATAAGCGGTACCGCGCAGTTCCACACTTGTGTCCTAGAACCCAGTCAGATAAAATGGGATAGCGTGTTTCTTCTATTGCGTTCTGTAATTGAAAATACTCAAGACTAAGTAGCGCAGATACACCCTTGTGTCTCTGATACAAAGTCACCAAATCCGGAAATAAGCGGATCCTCCATTAGATCTTCGACACAAGGACACAGGGCAGCGCGGATTTTTTCTTGGGTCTTTGAGGCATTGGAACATGGAACTGAATAGCGCGCATCCCCACTTTACTAAAAGATACATAAAACCAAAGTGCGCGGATCTTCCCTTGCATTATTCACACTAAGGAACAACGGAACAATGTGGTTCCTCTATTTAGTTCTGAGCTCAAAAACATATTTGACTGGCAAATGCGGATCTCTTCAGTCCAGAAAGCAAAGGCATATAAAAGGGAAAAGTGCGAAGACATCCTTTCTATCTGGAACAAGGACAAAGAAAATTGAAAAACTCGGATCTTTTCACATCCTGAAAATAAAGACATATAAGATGGTACAGAGCAGATTTAACATTAGATTCTAGGCTCAAAATGAGACAACGCGCCGGTCCAGGACACAAAGATACATAGGCCGGGACAGCTCGGATGCTCCCTTGGGTTCAGAATCTAATAACAAATAAAACTGGACTGCGCGGATCCTCATTTGAGTCTTAAGCACAAAGCACAAGGTGTCCTAGTGGCCTCTAGAATAATGAGCGGTCCCAGTGGCCTTAGGCTCCCAAGAATCACGAGGTGTCCTAGTGGCCTCTAGAATAACGAGGTGTCCTAATGGCCTCTAGAATAACGAGCGGTCCCAGTGGTCTTAGGATCCTCAGAATAACGAGGTGTCCCAGTGGTCTTAGGATCCTCAGAATAACGAGGTGTCCCAGTGGTCTTAGGATCCCCAGAATAACGAGGTGTCCTAGTGGCCTTAGAACCCCCAGGATAACGAGGTGTCCCAGTGGCCTTAGAATCTCCAGAATAACGAGGTGTCCCAGTGGCCTTAGGACTCCCAGAATAACGAGGTGTCCTAGTGGACTTAGGATCCCCAGAATAACGAGGTGTCCCAGTGGCCTTAAGATCCCCAGAATAACGAGGTGTCCTAGTGGCCCCTAGAATAACGAGGTGTCCCAGTGGCCTTAGGACTCCCAGAATAATGAGGTGTCCTAGTGGACTTAGGATCCCCAGAATAACGAGGTGTCCCAGTGGCCTTAGGATCCCCAGAATAACGAGGTGTCCCAGTGGCCAAAGGATCCCCTGAGCGTCGAAGTGCCCCAGTGCCCCCAGGACCCCCTGAGCGTCGAGGTGCCCCAGTGCCCCCAGGACCCCCTGAGCCGCGAGGTGCCCCAGTGCCCCCAGAATACCCAGAGCCGCGAGGTTTCCTAGAGTGGCCAAGACCCTCAGAGCGGCGAGGTGCCCCATAATGGCCAAGGGTCACAGGACCTCCAAAATGGCGAGGTGCCCCGGTGTAGACAAGACCTCCAGTGCCCCCAGAATCCCCTGAGCCGCGAGGTTTCCCAGTGCCCCCAGAATCCCCTGAGCCGCGAGGTTTCCCAGTGCCCCCAGAATTCCCAGAGCCGCGAGGTTTCCCAGTGCCCCCAGAATTCCCAGAGCCGCGAGGTTTCCCAGTGCCCCCAGAGTCCCCAGAGCCGCGAGGTTTCCCAGTGCCCCCAGAGTCCCCAGAGCCGCGAGGTTTCCCAAAGTGGCCAAGACCTTCAGAGCCGCGAGGTGCCCCAGAATGGCCAAGGGTCACAGGACCTTCCAAAATGGCGAGGTGCCCCGGTGTGGACAAGACCCCCAGTGTCCGCAGAATCCCCAGCGCCAGTGTAAATTAGAACAATAAAAAGGTTTACGACATAGTACAAGAGTTCTACATACAACTATACAAAAAACACTCCACCTTTATCAGGAATGTTAGTCTTTTATAGCGTAGATTATTTTAAGATATCCAGAGAAGATGCAGGGAGGGAAGATGGAATTATTAGGGTTTGCAACGTTTTAAAATTACTGGCTGTATATGCTCGTCGGATATGTGACGTATATATTTGAGAATATTTAAACCATTCAAATATCAAGTATATTATTCTGTCATATGTATATCTGAATGCGCTCATTCATCATAATCTATAGGTATGTAAATTATAAATTTAATACATTTTCAGTTAATATACCTCAACCCTTCTCTCATTAGAATTTATAGAGGATACGTTCAAAATTTAAATATTCTAATAATTTTACAATTGTTTTGAAACAAGAATTAACTGTTAATATCTCACTGACCATTGTTGTCTATTTCCTATTTATTTCTTGTTTCAATTTTCGTATATTGTTTTCTATACAATACAATATAATGCGGCTTATGGTTGTAAAACGACATTTGAAATACTATCCCACATGTGTTTTTTTTTTCAACGAAAAATCAAAAACTATTTCAAGGAAAATAACGACTAATTCTAACCTTTTGGATGAGGTATGAAAGGGTGAATTGTGAAGAGTAATGATAAACGGAAAAATAAAAGTGTCCAGGAATGGGAATTTTTCCGTTTATCATTACTCTTCACAATTCACCCTTTCATACCTCATCCAAAAGGTTAGAATTAATTGTTTTCTATGTTAACATAATCATGTAACGTGATATGGGTTTATTTATAATAAATGATAATTATTATGTTCATATTGATTTGAACATCCTCACATATGCGGAATTATCATGATTATAATAACGGCCCATTTTTCAATATCTTAGTGTGGAATTGAATACTTCCATATTTATTTTAGAATTAATCACTTGTTATTTCGAGTATAGTGTATTTAGAAAATATATATATCATTTTGCTATTTGTGTATTACTACATATTGTAGAAATTAAAATGGCCAATATAGTGCTAATAAAAATAGATAGGATTATATTTCCAAAAATTTGAAAAAAAAAGGTCCTCATACTTCTCATCAAAAATATAATAATTTAAACATTATTTTTTTATATACAAATTGAAAATGGTATTCATAAATTTCTACAAGTTCTTCACAGAAACTTCATTCACTGGGGCTACATAATATTCTTATCTCAGTGGTACAAGGAACCATATCATACGAATGTTCATACCTCCTTTCACATACACCTTTCATAAAATACTATCTCAAATACTAATTGCATACAATATACATACATTAAATACAAATAAATTTACTTAAGAACAATAATTTACCAAGATAAATATTTTTAAATGAATGTTCGGCGAGTAAAAACTAATATTATGAATTCTGTGGCCACTGGAAATGCGTCGGATCTGGAGGCTGTTAAGCTCTGCGCTGCCTGGAGTAAAGGAGCTCCATCTATGCTTCTTTTCTGTGGTGAATTTGTATAAGAACGATGGTCTTAATAAAGCTGTATGTGTGTATATTATTAATTATTTGCATCAATCCATTTATAATTCTAACTATACAAAATTCAAACTATTTTCCAAACATTATTCAAATACAGTTCCATCCAAATTTTATAGTCGCTCAATTTTTCACATCACACAGAAAATATCAGCACTACTTACACAAATAAAAGAGGTCTATCTGAAACACTAAATTGTTCCTGTGGAGAAACTGAATTGCTCTTCACCTTATCTACGACCGTTCAAACTCTGCAGAAGTGAGACCTCAATTGTTCCCAGATAATAATATTTTATCTCTTTTACATCTCAACCATTTTGTCTATATAAATTTCATGAACTCTGTAGATTAATAATATAATAATATAAATTTGTAAATATCTAATCTGAAGTTTTAATTTGTTATTATTTTGTTTGTTTCCTTTGTATTAGGAAAATACTTCAATATCGCGTCTTTATATATTGATATAAATATTGTCTTGTATATGTATATATTGGACATAAGAAAATAATTCCACTCGATATATTAAAGAAATAAAGTTATATAAGGCAACTACCTTTACATTTAAAGACATTATTTGGTGTTTTATTTTATAAGAAAAATCGTGTTTTAATAGTTTTATTGATTCAATATTCCCAAGTATATGCATGCACTCAGACAGTTATTAAACATGCTATGTTCAATATACAAAATGAATTCATGTTATCATTTTTGCATACTACTCTGATCAAAATGTTTCGACACTTTGCTCATAAGTTAAAAAAACTTTATTATTCTACCAAATTCAGATTGTACCCTTCAAAGTAGTCCCCATTGGCCGCGATGCACTTCAGCCACCTTTTTTTCCAGTCGGCAAAACACCTCTGGTAACGGTCTGTTTTCGGGATCTCCTTCGTGGCCTTCTTCAATTCCACTTTGATTTCTTCTATGCTCTGAAATTTCCGACGAGTGGTCCTGCAGGAACTTTGAGATTTTGAGGGCTGTGTGCGCCGGCGCGTTATCTTGGTGGAGGATCCACGACTTACTCCTCAACAGCTCCGGCCGTTTCTGCCTGATCGCTTCCCTCAATCGCCTCAAAACTCCCAGGTAGGAGTCAGCAGTTATTGTAGAGCCTTGTTGTTGAAATTCATGATGAACTATGCCCTGGTAGTCAAAGAACAGCGTCAACATGACCTTGACTTTGCTGGGAGCCTTCCTCGCTTTCTTTGGTCTCGACTAATTTTTGAAGCGCCACTCCGATGCATGTTGGGTAGTTTCCTAATCAAAGCCGTAAATCCATGTTTCCTCTCCAGTAATGACCCTCTTCAGCAATTCGGGGTCGTCGGTTGTCGCTTCGAGATTGAGACTGGCCGTTTCTTTCCGGGCGTTCTTTTGATAAAAAGTCAAATCTTTGGGAACGAGAACGGCGTTGAGTCTTCTCACTCCCAAAATGTCCTTCATTATCGATTGAGTCGACCCGAATGATATCCCTGCTTCTTAGGCGACCTCCCTGACAGTTATTCGTCGGTCTTCACGCACCAGTTCCAACACCTTGTATACTTTTTCAAGCGTGGTTGATGTGGACGGTCTCTCGGAACGCTCCTTGTCGGCGGTCTCTTCCCGACCCTCCTTGAAGCGCTTGTACCACTCGAAAACTCGTCTTCGGCTCATGAGGGATCCCCGTAGGCTATTTGCAGCATCCAAAATATTTCGGCACCCTTGAATCCGTTATTCACACTGAACTTGATGCAAATTCGTTGATCCTCCATTTCGGTGACTAACGAAATCGAAGCACGGGCAAAATGGCTTTACTTCGAACAGCCGCTGCTCGCGCTGTTGTGGCGCGTGATTTTTGAAAATTGGCAGGTCTCCAAACCAAGGGCGACACTTGCATTTGCCACAAACCGGGAATAAATATATTGAGGTTTCAGGATTTTATTAGCAAAGTGTCGAAACCTTTTGATCAGAGTAGTACAATTCACACTTTCAGGGGATTGTTCTCACAACCTTCTCACCTAGAATTCCATGTCCTGATTTACTTGAAACCAAGTGTGATAATAGAGCCTTCCGTAGAAGACCATCCAAATACTGGTCTCTCCTGGTGGTGTTCTATCATTAATGAGGGTGATACCAATATTATATAGATAAAACATATTTTTGGTTGGAAATAAAATTGGATATGGTGTTAATAGAAATGTAATGTGAAATTATCGTCGTTAAACCTATACTAGATAAATGAATGTGTTTATTTAGATGATGACACAGAATCTTCATATTGAGGATTAGGTATTACTTTATTTACAACATCAGGTAGAAATTTAACACGTTCTAAAAGATAAGGTCCTTCTTTTATTCCTGGTAACTGGTCTTCAACTGAACATTGCAATCAGCGCTGGAATTTGCCGTTGGATATTTATGGAGGAGCAAATAGATTGATTCCTGGAAGCAATCTTCGAAAAGATTATCATCAAATACATGTTTTAAGTGTGGAAATATTTTAGAGCTATATTTTTCATTTGGTAAATTTTGATTGATTGAAAAATATATATTAGGATAAAGATTATTTAAGAGATTGTATTTATTATAAAAGAAAATGGAAAGTTCTTCTCCAAAAATATATTTATATAAATCTATTTTTGTTTAAGAAACTATTTTAATACATTTTCATTTGGGCAAATAAATATTTAAGTCGAATAATCATATTCAATTATATTTGTCATCCACACAGAAATTGTAGGAAGGCGACCACCTTTATGCAGGTGATCTATTTTGTGACTCAGAAATTAATTTTAAAAACAACCATCTCTAGTCAGATGATTTTGATTCTGAATCACAAATTGATAATCCACCATGATTCAGATGATCTTTGTTGTGTCCCAGATTTTGATTTGTATACAGATATTTTATTAAAAATTATTAACATTATGAAATTTATTCCTAATATTCGATAATATCATTCATGCTGAGGTTAAGCACATTTAATATATGTCACTTTTAACAATTATTTTCGTGAAGAGAGAGAGAGAGAGAGAGAGTTCTTCTCAATTCAAATTTATTTTATAACAAATTGTTAAATTTGCATATTACTATATAAGATGTATACTGAATATCAAACTTCAAATGATGTAAGTGCCAAAATAAGTTGAATAAACAATAAATTAAGCTAATGTAAATAGATAACATATTTTTTAATTTGCAAATTTCCAAGATTTATGCTGGGAAAATCCTTTCAAATGTTAGATTCAATATCATTGCAGCGCTCCATTTTTCTTGTTAATAGGTTTGCGAAAAAATCTAATTTAAAAGTAAGTATGACATCGTTTATCTGATATGAACTCTACAATAAAAAAGCAATCTATAATAATAGATTCTGCTGAAATATGAAAATATCCTTCTTTATGTTGGATTCAAATTTATATTTAATCATTTCATTATGTGACTGAATTTCCTATATATAATTCTGTCCTACTTCAATTTTGAAAGGAATATAAAGTTCTTAAGCCGATATATATATTTTAAAAGAAAGTACCCGAACAAAATAAGATATAGCCTCATTAGTAGTAAAGGTTCAATATTCAGGTTGGGCATTAAAATATTAATTCTAGCAATTTATTGTTAATATAAAAAAAAATCATACACACTTCTATAATATTGCAGATTCTATTTTCGTGTATTCAGACATTTTCAGAGTGTTCATTTCATTTTGAGTCTTTTTCACCAGAACATAGGTCCTGGAAATAACGAGAATTAATCAAAGAAAATGTATAGACAGTTTTTTATTCATGCCAGTTGATATCTATTTTCATATTGCGAATCCATTTTCGAATGTTCTTTTTCAATGTAATATATTATAAAAATATGCTATATTTTGTGATTGATTCCTACCAAAACTGACTTCTATAGTATAGGATTGAGCCGAAATATTTATTAAATGATCTGAAATACCCTCCTCCACCCCCTATACTATAGGGCCAAATATCCAGCTATATATTTGATTTTCACGCTGGATATTTACTTCTGTAATAGGAATTTTGACGATCATTTCATCGTGATAGATGTTTATCATTTTCTTACAATACATTCCAATTCATGAAGCTGTTTTTCTTAATTTATAGGGACTCAATTGAAAGGCAATAATATACATTTCACTCGTTTTTCTAGTAATATTGGCATGCGATGATGTATTAAATGAAGAAGGTTTATAAACTTGAGGCTATTCAAGCAAAGATAACATGTGAAATATCCCCAGCCCCCCAATTTGTCAATATTATAAGCAGATCCTCTGAAGATATTTATTCGATAAAATATCAATTAACCAAGCTTTAATATATTGGTAAATCCATGTATATATAAATTTCTTCAAAAAAAAATAAAAAATTAAGCGATACATTTGAAAACTGAATTCATATATTTATCGAAGAGTGCAATATTAAAAATATCCATCTGTGAAATTTGTAATTTGTATTGAATGCAATTTGAGTAGTGATATTGAACTTGAAGCTATACTCGAATTAAACATCTTGCCCAAATTAATTATAAATATTTAGACTTAAACATGATTTATTTCTTCTAAAAATGTTATTTCATATTAGGTTCAATGAATTTCAATAAGGTCTGGTCTTTTCCTCAAAGTTTTTCCATCAACATAAGTCTATATACCAATAAGAGGATGGAAAAAAATATTTGATTTCCATCATTAAAAGGTTGATTTAATATTCGTCAGTATAACTACTTTTGATCTGGATCTTTTTATCAATTCAATTCGTATAAAGATAAATTCTCTTGCTCTTCTAAAGGTTTACTAAACATATAGAATAATAATGAACTAATTCACATATTCAAACAATTTTATTTATAGAAAATAAGGAATTTAGGCTATTTCATTCGAAATTGTTTTACTATTTTGTTTAACATATATCCACTTTCACATTTCGGTATGCATTTATTTTCAATATACCTTGACATTCTTAACTTACCAACTATTTCTTAGCATAAATGACCCAGTGTATAATTATGGAATTTATTAATGTATAGGAAGACAGCAATACTCAGGTTAGGTGATTGAAAAATGATTCCTACATTCTACATATCTTTATCAGAATTTGATTTTACTATAAGAATATTGATATTTCGATATTTCATTTATAGAATAATTCCTTTAAATTAAACTAGTAAAAATATAATATATTCAGTACTCAAAATACTTTTTTTTTGGATTATGACTATTGATAAAAATTTAATATTGAAAACCACCTTTCTGCTACAAAATTTATCTAATTTGTTCTATAATAACTTTACTCTCTGGTTTGCATTAATGAAATGTATTTAAAATATGAAGAAACCACCAAAACAACATCAGAATAGGTTGTTCATTTTGCTAGATAAGGATTGCGATCGAAATATATGTCATACATTTTACATAATTAACAATTTAGAAAGAGCTGAAATGGATATATAAAATCTTGAACTTCTCTGACTCCAATATTTCCTCAGCAAGATTATTTTACTTACTATTGTTCTGATATAACATTTTACTCGCGTACGTTCGATTATATGATCTTTATATGTTCGATTTGATAATTGAAACGTTCATTTTTCCTTTTAATAATATTTTGCGAAAATCTCAGTATAAAAATAAATATGGCATCGTTTACTTGTTGGTTGTGTGATATGAACTCTACAAAAAGTTAATCCATCTTAAATATGGAAGAATCCTGCTTTATATTAGGACCCCTATAAATTTAGAGTTACAAAAATTTGTATGTGACAGAATTTCTTTCAAATAAATTTTTCCTACTTCAATTTTCATAAATATTAATGATGTTCTGAACCCTATATAGTTTTTCTTATTCAATTTAATATATTATAAATATATGCTATTCCTTTGTGATTGATTCCTACCAAAACTGACTTCTATAGTATAGGATTGAGCCGAAATATTTATTACATGATCTGAAATACCCTCCTCCACCCCCTATACTATAGGGCCAAATATCCAGCAATATATTTGATCTTCAGGCTGGATATTCACTTCTGTAATAGGAATTTTGACGATCATTTAATCGTGATAGGTGTTAATCATTTTCTTACAATACCTTTCAATTCATGAAGCCGTTTTTCTTAATTTATAGTGACTTAGTTAATAGAGAAGAGCTAAAAGATATATAACAAATAAATCTGTAAGTTAATTCAATTGAACAATTTATTGCAGAATAGTATAGATTTAAATTAGTTCGATTTTTGAAATATTCATTTTACTATTTTCTCTAGTAATATATTTGCATGCGATGATGTATTGAATGAAGAAGGTTCATAAACTTGAGGTTATTTGAACAAAGATTTCATATAAAATATCGCCCCCCAATTTGTCAAGAATGCCTATTAGCAGCTCTTTGAAGATACTCATTTGATAAAATTTCCATAAAATCTTTGTGATATACTCGTCTAGATATTGCACATATACAATTCAATATTTATCATTCAGTAGATGTCTATTGAGTTCATTTCATTCCAAGAGAATTCCCTCAAACCAGTGTACGAGAATATGGCTGTAATAGACAATTTTCATTCTTTCATCTTATCGATAAAATTCATTGGTTGAATTTTAATTTTGCAAAATGTGTCAATCCCGTCACAATTTATATGGAAAAATAGATACGGCCAAATATTCATTTCATATATGTATCAAATCGTTCTTCTCTTATCGTTTTTCCTTATCCCTTTCTTTATAGTTCTTCCCTATAATGTGTGAAAAATACTTTTATACTTATCTTCGAATTTAGGATTGAGCCGAAATATTTATTGTTTGATCTGAAATACCCTCCTCCACCCCCTATACTATAGGGCCAAATATCCAGCAATATATTATTATATCTTCACACTGGATATTTACTTCAGTTATTAGAATTTTGACGATCATTTAATCGTGATAGGTGTTCATCATTTTCTTACAATGCATTACAATTCATGAAGCTGTTTTTCTTAATTTATAGTGATTTAATCAATAGAGAAAATCTGAAAGATATAACAAACATATCTGTAGGTTAATTTAATTAAACAATTTATTGCAGAATGGTATAGATGCAAATATGTCCAATTTTTGAAATAGACATTTCAATCTTTTCTCTAGTAATATTTTGCATGCGATGAAGTAAGGATTGAAGGAAGTTCATAAACTTGAGGCTATATGAACAAATATTCCATGGAAAATATTCTCAGCCCCCTAATTTGCTAATAATGACTATTGATAGCTCTTTAAAGATATCCATTCGATAAAATTTCAATTAAAATCTTGTGGTGTACACGCCTAGATATTGCCCATATACAATTCAATGTATATTATTCAGTAAATTTCTATTGAGTTCATTTTATTTCAAAATAAAATTTCACAAAATGCTTTCTAATTACTTGGTATCTACGCCTAGATTTTGCCCATATACATTTCAATATATCGCATTCAGAAAATTTCTATTAAGTCCATTTGACTCCAAGAGAATTTCCTCAAGCCTGTGTACGAGAATATTGCTGTAATGGACAATTTTCATTCTTTCATCTCATCGATAAAATTTATTTGTTGAATTTCAATTCTGCAAAATGAGGCATTCCTGTCACAATTTAAATAGATGAATAGATACGGCCAAAAATTCAGTTCAAATATGCATCAATTCGTTCTTCTCTATCCATTTCTTTATCGTTCTTCCCTATAATGTGTGAAAAACATGTTTATACCTATCTTCGAATTCAAAGATGTCTATATTTCACAATATATATTTGAATCGAATATTCAACTCATTTCATCGACGAATATAATCGAATTTGGAGATTATCTGTGACATTTTACAGTTGATTAATTTTAATTACTTTCAGGTTTTCATCAATTCCGGTTTTGAAGTACTTTCTTAAAATACTATGAAATGATCAATTGCGTAAATCAAGCATGTAATCTTAAGCAATTTGGACCTATATAACGGTCGGAAAATTGAAAATTTGCAAAATAATATTTCTATAATTATTCTTCTAATTTCATAATTACAATTAGTTGAGGGAGATTCTCATCATTAAGGAACCTTATTTTCTTTTAAAGTGGGTTATTGCTATCATTTATTCAAATTTAAAATTATCAAGCTTATGGATTAAACAGTCAGATTTAATGGATTTAACAACCCAGGAATATCTATTCATGCTAGCTTATTAGGATATTTTTGTGAAGAAATTTTCATGAAAGTGCCATTCTCGAAATTCAATAATTTCAGCCATATTTATATCCCTATCCAAATTTTATAATTAAATATCTCATATCAACAAATAATAGAATATCCACGAATATAATCCACTCAAAAAGAAAATCCATTCTGTTATTTAGAAGCATAGAGAATATGCGAGCTTGGGTATGAAATAGTCCTGACAGGGCCATATATGAACCTCTCGTTATATATAATTCCCAATAGTTACACTTTCACATTCCGGTACGCAAAATTTAATGTATTGAGATATGGTTCTTGACGCTGTCTCTAAAATTTGTTCATCAAAACTTTTCAGTATGCCAATTAATTTAAACATGATAAAAGGTTTCCATTATTCAATCTTTAATTTTATAATTGTCAGAAATATATCTTTGGTTCGGAATATATTGATAGGCGCAATTTAAAATATGAATATTTATCACTCTAACAATGAATGTTAAATTGATGAGTACAGCTTAAGTATTGAAATAATCTGTGTAGAGATAATTTTCGAATTGCTTTCCAGTTTGTTATTTAATCTTTATTGTTATATCTACCTCAACATTCTGTATGCATCAAATTTCGAAGTATATGGCGGTCTTGAATAAACATATCTTTCTTAACATAAATGACCATATGTAAATATGAAAATGAAATTATAGTTAGATCATGCTAGGTTATTGAAAAACCGGTTCTTATATTATTTAATTTTTGTATAAGTTGAATTTTTCCTACCATAATAATGCTATTAAAATGAATTTCAGCTAGATTGAATATTCGACAATATAATAATTTCTATTGACCAGGTTTCTTTTAATTTCTTGCAATTATTATTTTTGCAAATTTATAACTTCTATTCCATCACTCTGTGATTGAAATGTTTGAAAATAAATTCAACTTTTGGGTTTGCCTCAATAAATTATAGAGTAAGATGAATATAATCAACATTCCAAATTTAGGGACAACTGTCTAGTGTGAATTTAAATCAAATCAATTTTTTTTTTAATATTTGTCAACATTCACGCAGGATTTTTTACTGATATAAAGATCAATTCAACAAATACTTTATTATTACAGTCTTTAGGATTTCCGAAAAATATATATTGTGTCAATTAATCTATCTCTAATATATTAATAATTCCATTTATATATAATGAATTTCTCTTAGATCAAAAAATCAACAATAAAATATTTTTTATTGAACAGGCCTCTTTTAATTTGTTAAAATTATTATAGTTGCATATTGACAACCTCTCTACTGTCACTCTGCAGTTAAAATGAATGAGAATAAATTCAACATTTGGGATTGCCTTTATAAAATGCGTCTATATGGAGAGAGAAATATCCATCATTTCTTATAAAGGGACAACTGTCTAGCTTGGATTTAAATTAAACCTACTGTACATTTTTATTGTCGACATTTAGGAATACTGATGTAAAGATCAATTCAACAATATCTGTATTATTATAGCCTTTAGGATTTCCGAATAATGCACTGTTTCAATTAATCAATCTCTAATATATTAATGATTCTATGCAGAAATTTCATTTAATTAATCGATAAATTTGAAAACTGGATTTATATATGTGTATCGAAAAGTGAAATTTAGAAAATACCTATCTGGGTAATATATACTTTCTATTGAATACAATTTAAGCAGGTATAATGAACTGGGAGCTATGCTCGAATAAAGATTTTGCCCAATTAGGAAATGCTTCATTTGATATATTCAGGTGTAAATATGATATATTTCTTCTATAAACGTTTTTGAATAATATACTTTGTATTGTGAAGGATAATTAAATTTCATTTAAATTTCCAAAACATTCTCTATTTTGATATTACACTTCAGAAAAATGAGATTTTCACCATTATTTCAATACCTGGCCATTATTCCCTTTATACAATGTCCGAAATCTGGTTTAAAAATTTCAACAAATTCTGATCAAATTATTCAATGTTATTCAATAGCTGTTGATTAATTTCTATGATTGTTTTTCCCAACAATTTTCACCCTTTTCCGATATAGCTTTAAACTATAACATCCATCTTTTCCTTAATGATTTATGAAATATATTTTAATTGACCAAACTGAAGATTTATAATGAGAACTAGCTTCCTTGAATAGATTCAAGCAAATATATATTTAAAATAAGATTATGGCAGTAAATTAATTTAATGGCATCCATATTATAAATGTGTACAGTATTGAGGCAGATTATTCAACTATTTATTTACCATACTGGTGTTAAAATTTCTTTAAAAAATACATATACTCCGATAAGAAACACCCAGTCCATTTATATATTTCTATGTATTAGATATAATCCGGCAACAATTTATATATGACTGTACTAAACATCTAATTGAATTCACAATCCGTATTTCCGTAGTGTCATAATTTCGACTTATTGAAAAAAAAAATAGCATCAAAATCAAAATTAAATTCAATTTTTTGTATAAATTGTAGTTGAAGTTCCAAATATTCGAATACATATGTATTTAACAAGTGTAAGTCTAGGAATATTTATTAAGGTTATCCATTGAGAATTTTGCTATTGAAAATTCGATCATATATGTTCCTGAAAAATAAAATTTAATGACATCATTTTAAAATGATGAAACATATGAACCAATAACATATTAAAATGTTTAATAATGTCCATAATAAATGAATGATTGTACCATATACAATAAAATTTCCTTCAGAATCCTTTAACCTTCATTATATCCTTTTATGGTCTCTACAAAAAATATCGCTACATCATCTCCATCCGACATCAATACTGTTTTTGAAATTAAATAATTTATATGATTTTGATTGTGGTAATAGGTCATTTCTTTACGGCGTTGTTAATGTTTACCTCAATAATCATTTGAAAAGCGGCTATATTTCGGATTGAAAAATTAAAAAAGTTTACCTCTGCGAATTTTTTTGTGAGGATGCTCATCTGATTTTCTACCAACATCTTTTTTAATGATGGAGCCAACTTTAATATTGAAGTAACCTTCCTTATGTCAGATTCGAGAATTTAGGGTTTTGTAATTTCACATGTTGCTTGATTTCCTTTAAATTTATTCTTGTATAAATCAGTTTCACATTAAGGCTTACATTATATTTCAAATTAAATATGAATTTTTTGACCTAATATGACCTTTGCCAATTAATTCTTAACATTAAAATCTTTGACCGAATAAAAATAAACCTTGGTATTAGTGAAATAATATCAATATTAGGTCATTGATGTATGAATTTCTATAATCTATAGCGCTGATAGAGTCTTACATATTTTAATGATAACATTGAAACTGTATATACAAAATTTCATTCAATCAGACATTTTCAGAGTCGTAGAAAAATAGATATCCTCAAAATCTTTCCTAGAATTTTAAACTACTATAATATATAATTCCATGCCTCAATTTTCCAGAGATATTTATAATGATTTCAATTCATCAATATAAGGTTCTTGTAATTGATATGATTTACAAATTGTCTAGTTATCAATAGTTGCCAATGTTCTCTCTTGCTGGATAGAATATTTCTGCCTTGATAATTCTTTCAATGAGTTTACATGAATGATTTTAGCATTTCCTCTTGAAAGGCGCCTCGTTATTTATTTTATTAGAATTTAAGAATAATCCTGATTTTTCTGAATTCGATTAATTTTATTGATCTGTCTAAAATTCATCCAAGATTCACGTATTATGACAGATAATTCAGATATTTAAAAATCTGTACTTACATATGAAAAAAACTCTATCACAATTTAAAATGAACCAGTCCATTTTTGTGTCAGGCTTGCTATCAGAAGGAATTTGGTTATATTATGGCCGGGATAATAAATATCCTACAAATTGTCATTCCGTGTTTGCTTACTCCGCTTTTTTATATTTCAATTTATTACGGTATATATCATGAAACACTCATTTCTAAGAGGTGCTTTTATCGCCACTAGATCATTTACACAAAATTTCAAGACTATTTGCTTATAAAATACAGACCGTATGCAAAGATATGTTTTCATGAGAACTCATCCGAATATTTAGGTAGAAGAATTTACATGAATGCTTCTGTAGAAAATGTAATTTAATAATATTATCGCAACATGTGAAGATATTTGAACAGAAAATTCACAAATATAATCTCACTCAAATAGATAAATATAATATGCTATCTTCAATCAATAGAAAATGTTAACTGGGTGAGGAATTGTTGTGCTGAATGATTGTCAGGATTTATGCAAGAACGATTGAAAAATGACAAATTTAATTATATAGGCTAAATGCCTCTTTCTTGAAAAATTTATACCCTCTTTTAAAAAGTTTTCTAAAATATTGGATTTTGTAAATTATGTCATTTAGAATTTAAAACTGTCTTCAAATATTCCATCATACAAAGTTAGTGTTTGTTATTCTTATTAAAGAATAAAGCAATCTTGTGTTTATCCATCATACCAACTGAATATCTTTCCCATCTTCAGCAATGTATTCACTATTGAATTTTATTAATCCCAATGGCAACAGGAATGCTAGAAAAATATGTTTACTTATATAGAGAAGAACCAAAAAAAAAAAAACAATTTTACCATAAGTTTTCTCGGTATAAAAGGTGCAAAAATGTATGGCCTTTGCAGGGTAATTTTAGAGGGATGAGGTATGAATTCATTTCTTCAATTGTTATAACATATATGAATTTTGAAATTCACTTCTTTTTAAACGGTGTCATTCGAATAGTGCTTGGTTAAAAATTTCGGGGAGATGTCCCAATATTGTGGATATGTATTTAACATTGGATGCTGCAATTAATTATAATTTAATTAAAAATGCAGGTTATTTATTATATCATATACTATTACATTTCAATTCTGTTATCGGTCAGGTCCAAAAGATTTCATGGCTAGGAATTTGAAAAAAAAAGGCAAAAAATAATCAATCGAGTTGTAAAATGTCTTCAATAAATAGCCATTCTTATAAAAATTTACAAAGGGCGTTCTGATAAATCATATGTTCTCTGTATTGAATTCTGTAAAACCTTTACTAGATATGTTTGAAATTATTTTCAAATTTAATTTGCCTTTCTTAAATCCTAATATTTTGTAATAAATTATACTCATCTTCTAAAATATTCATTATAAAAGTCAGATCAATTATCTGTATCGCAATATAGGGTAGACAACAGGATTTATTTTAAATCTTTTTTCATCGTAAATGATGAAATATGACTGCCATAATATTTTACAGTGAAGATATGACTCAAATTTACAGACTGTCAATAAAATTTGAAATACGGATTTTGACCTTCATTTTGAAACTACAGACTTCTTTTTTGCATTTCATCAAATATTTATTTAGTTCCAAAGAGATTCTTTTCGAACTGTGGAAAATCAAATCTATTTTATGACAACTCGCTGTCTAGAAATAGTTGTCAAGATTCAGGTGAGATCAATGAAATAATATCAAATTTTCCATTTTTTTTATTTTTCAGTTTTTTCATAGAGGAATTTTATACTTACTCTAATACATTACCTCAATATATTAATTGATTGGGCTATCAGGGCATTCAGCATGTAAAAAAT
The DNA here is from genome assembly GCA_030710605.1 of Cordylochernes scorpioides. Classification (NCBI taxonomy): domain Eukaryota; kingdom Metazoa; phylum Arthropoda; class Arachnida; order Pseudoscorpiones; family Chernetidae; genus Cordylochernes; species Cordylochernes scorpioides. The sequence continues at coordinate 66,339,512 of CP092869.1, forward strand.
ATATTGAATTCAGCCTTTCTTCAAATTTTGTTATTCAAATTTTATCTAATTATCTTCTTATTAAAGAATATTTATGTTGATCCACTTTATCTTTCCCCATCAATTCGACCGAATATATCTTGCACATCAATTCATTCACTATAGAATTTAAGTAATCAAAATAACAATAGGACTCTGTATGCTACTTAAAATAACTTCTACCTATATGAAGAAGGACCCAAACCAAATTTACTAAATTTACTGTATATAAATAGGGAAATATTGTTAAATATGAATAAGTGATGATTTTAGAAGGATAAATATTTAAATAATTTTAGTGAGTGCGCTACCTTATAAACAAACAAATTTATATCTATTTATTATTGAAACGCTGTGATAAAAATATTGCTCAGTTAGGGTTTGTAGGGAAATGTCAAAATATTGAGAATATTCGGGTAACATATCATAACCTTCGGATGGTAAAATTTAGTATAATCTATTAGAGGATTTGTGGTGTTGGTTAAACTAATAACTATGTCTTCTCTAAAGACAGAAAGGAATAAAACCTATTGTATTTCTATTTTTCTATCAACGGGATTATAAGATTTGAAGGCTAGGTAATGGAAAATAATTGCAAAATAGAATCTTTCATATTTAACCTTTTTCAAGGAAAATACACCAAAATGGTTGTAATAAATCATATGCTCTGTATTTTGAGTTTAGGAAAACATTTCGCAGGTTCAAATAAGGTTTATACTCTGATAGGTGAATTTATACAAAATAGGCGTAATTGATTGGTAATCTTTTCTTTCTCTTTTCATGATTGCTTGTTACCTCTAGAAATATAATTCATCTAAGCGTCTATTTAATGTCATATTCTCATTCAATTTTCGCATTTAATCGGATTTTCGGTACATTTCAAATTTTTGGGATAAGTGATGAGATATTTCCAATTTTTAGCTGTTTATTCATACTATTTTAAATTGATAATTTCCATATTCAAAGACATCTTATTTAAAAAAAAAAGTACCCATTCTAAAATAGGAATTATCTGCATAGAAGGTATCGTAATTTAGGGTGAGAAAACGGGAGCATTTTGATAATTTTCCATCACATGCAATACATTTCGAACAATTTGAAGATATCACTGCTATGGCTATTATGTTAACCTAAACGACGGCCATAACATAGACCACGAATGACTCAGAACGAACTGTCGTTAAACAGAATTTAATTTCAAAGGCTGTGAAATAAAATGGTTAAGCATACATATTTTGATCCTTATCTAGTGACTATTTGACATTATCACGTAGAACTGTTTTTTAAATATTGAATTTATCACTTTGAATACCGTCGTAAACGTATTTTTCAATTGAATGTTTTTTTTTGTACATTAAGAATATGCATATAACCTTCACTAGTAATCACGAATATTATAATTTCATTTTTTAAAGAACCAGAGCCATTATAATTTCTTGGACTGCTAGGGAATTTTTCATATTTCAAAAAACTTGCCAATTTGAAAAATTGATATTATCTTTATAATTTCTCTGTATAAAAAGAATTTTTCTTTCAAAATGTGCAGTGTTCCAATCATTTCTCAGCATGATTCTGACATTATCAAGATTCATGCTTCCTATGATATAGTTCGCTTAGTAGTTCGTCTATTTGGTTTTTGAGTTTCCTGCCTTCGTACTATATATATTGATTCGATATAAATTTAGATATAAAAGAGTTACTGATGGACCATGACCAAATACGTGACAAATCTAAATTACAACCTGTTACTATATTCATGGTGTAGCTCGTTATAGTATTGTTTTGTGTGGCCAGTATTGAGAACCTCTATTTTCACGTATGGAATTACTATTCAGAGAATTTTCAATAAATTACATATTATATTCTTTTATGACTTGAGGTTCAAAATCTAGATTTTTATGAGACATCCTATTTCTCAATGTTTTCCAATATACACCAGTCATATTCGAATTTTTCTTTGTATTGAACATTTCTTCGGCTTTCTTGTCATTGTTGATATCAACCTCTCAAAATTTAAGTATAAAAGAGATATCCTATTTCTATATCAAACCGTTGATATGTAACTGAATTCAGGACTTTGTTAATAAAGAATATTTGTATGAGATAGCAGTTTATCACTTAGCAAGGTTGGAATTTTAAGAAACTATTTGATAAATTCTTAGATTACTTAATTTGAAATATATTTCTAGTGGAAAGGATTTTACTTAAATATGGTAATATCTTTCTAACTATCAGGATTTTAAAATTTTATGTTATTTTATAAAATAATTTACAAATATAATTCTAATTAATCTTTATTTTACTAAGTTTAATATTAAAATTTGAAAACTTAACAATTCCCTTTTTCAAATGACCATCGGGAATAAATCTTGAACTTACAAGTTATCAATATTCTCTATTATGCCTTGAAAATATTATTATATCAATATTGTTTCTGGATTGGAGAGGTAGGTTATATAATTTCTCTCTATGTTCTATATTATACTTAGATCCTCTGAAGGTATTTTTTTCCATAAGACAATTTCTATTATAGTAAAACTTATCACAAAATGAGCAGATATTCTATTGTTCAAAGGGATATTTTATAGTATAGGTATATGAATTAATTTTCTCTCAAGCCGAATATACGTATAAACATGAATTTTAAAAAATAAAACTATCTTTAAATATATCAGATATCAACAGGTTAAACACAACATTTTGAATATGAAGGGGATTGAATCTATATCATCTATGAATATTTCTTCCAAGAAATCAATTAATTAGCTCTATCTCTATCCTTATTACAATCATCCAACTTAAATTTGATATTTCTTTCTTAACATGTCAAATTCAAGTGCTTCAACTTGACTGACGAATTAAAGCGTGATCATTTCTTATAAAAAAAGGGATTCAAACGCTTCTTCATATTTGAAATACTCAGCCAATACATTCAGACTTAAGCTGATATTGTCCATATTTAGGGTGAGTACACAAATCATTGATGCACTTAGTGCACCATTCTCCTGCCACATATTCTGACAAAATTCCACAGATAATCAATGTGGACTTTGAGATATGATGGCACTTAGATTTTAAAATACCGCCTCCTGCTTAGAACCGTTCAATGTAAAGACTAAGTCTGGTTATTATTGAAAACTTCCTATTTAGAAAGTATCAATACAGCCAGACCAGTCCATTTGTCTCCGACCTATGATCATTCCAGCTCTTACTGCCTTCTAAATACTTAATCCCTATCTCTCAATATAGCATTGCGAAATTTTGAATATGGATATACAAACTGAATATATTGTAAATTTTGATTAAAAAGAAAAATAAATAATAATTTTTAGGGATTGCCTTCCAATCCAGTGCAGAAATCTTGATAACCTGAAACACAGGTAAAAAATATTAGAATAAATGTAGCACAGAAAGATATTGTTTAGAAGGTAGAGTCATCAATATTCAAATCGTGATATTATAAAATTAATTTCAATCAAATATATGTATTTATTATGTCAACAGATATATATACAACATATAGGTAGGATGATATTCATGAACTTAAAGATGCACCGATTCCTTTAAATAAGAACAGAACGATGGATTTATCACCTTGTTTAAAAACTTCAATAGTGGGGATAAAGATTGCGCTATATATACAGCACCAGTTTGGACAAATTAAGACATTATCATCGTCCCATTATTTTATTTTGTATCTTATTCTGAAAATTGGACCTTGCCACTTAATAAGCTCAAACATCTTTTTGATAACTTCGACAGATTCAATAAGCCCACTTGTAGGATGTTATGTAATCGAAGCCACCCCTGTACTGATGAGGGACAAAGCCCGAAACCATGGTATACAGGTTGTTGGATTTTTGTAATAATTTGTCAAAGCTGGTGTTGTGGTTCATTCTTTATCAACATTAGTAAAGTTATTTACTATAGTGAGTATAGAGAGTATCACTAGTAAATATTTTTACTAGGAAGATAAACACAATCAGAGGGAAAGGAGCCTCTTTCAAAGTATCTATATAGATAATAGGCTAACAGAGTCCTCAGTTATAAAGTTTGAAGCTATCTCCTCCAAAGATACTTAACTATAAATAGCCATCTATATACCAAAACTTTCGTTATTTTTGCTTCGCCGGATCGTTTTATTTTCTAAATATTAATAGATTTATTTATTTATAATTTGTTCGATTTTGCAATGGTAGATTTTTTGCCTTCAAATGTTGTTTATCTTATCGTATTTGTTTTTTATCTCCATCGAATTGTTTATTTTTAAAACACGTTATTTTGTCTTATTACTTTTACTAATTATTATATTCTATTTCGTATTTCAGATTCAATTTTTAGCTTTCTTCAAAAATTATAATTTTTAAGTGTTTGTTATAGTTTTTAATTTAGATTTAGCACAATTTTTGTACCTGGTTTTATTTTTTGCAGAATCTTTCCTAATGTCTTTGGGATCTTTTTTTCTCATAAATAGGCTGATGGTGTATTTGTATAATCAACAATTAAATACTATATTTGTTATAGTTTTTCATTTGAATTTAGCTCCATTTCTGTATCTGATTTTCTTTTTTTTTTCAGTATCTTTCCTAATGCCTGATTTGATCACTTGCTTTGTTATAGTTTATCATTTGAATTTAGCCCCATTTTTGTGTCTGTCATTTTTTTTTCATAAATAGGCTGATGCTTTATTTGTGTAATCAATTGTTGTTTAGTTAATTTGCTATAGTTTTTTATTTGAATTTAGCTCCATTTTTGTGCCTGATTTTCTTTTCTGCAGTATCTTTCCTAATGTCTTTGAAATATATTTTTTTCTCATTGATAGGCTGATGCTTTATTTGTGTAATCAATTGTTGATTTTTGTGTCTGGTTTCTTTTTTGCAGTATTTTCTTGGAATCCTTTTTTTTTCAATCGTTTCCTCACATGCTGCGCTCACCATGTATGTCTGATGGAAAGTGTACTAAAGACTTCCCAAAATCATTCCTTCAGCTGACTGTGGCCAACAATAATGGATATCCTCGCTACAGACGTCGAGATGACGGCCAGACATTAGTTGTGGGCACTCACCAGGTGGAACCCCGCTGGGTTGTTCCCTATAACCCCTATCTGCCGGTTAGGTTCAATGCTCACATTAATGTTGAGGTCTGTGCCTCTGTGAAAAGTGTCAAATACCTTTTCAAATATGTTTATAAGAGACACGTCAGGGCTGAGGTGTAAGTGACTGTTGGAGAATCAGCCTTGGAAAGCAGGACACATGATGAAATCAAAGGCTTTCTTGACGCTCGGTATGTAAGTGCTCCTGAAGCAATGTGGCACATGTTTGAATATCGCTTACATGCCCACTCACATACCATATGTCGCTTAGCTGTTCATGTTCCTAATTTTCAGTCTGTATATTTTGTTGAAGGTACCGAAGAACAGCCTCTTGAAAATGGTTTCAGCTCAATTGTGTTGATGTATCTGCACGAACTATTTTATATGTAGACCTACCTTCCGCCTATGTTTTCAGGCAGAATCAATGGCATGCTAAAGTTCGGGGTGGGGCTTTGTGCATTGGACGTATGTGTTCGGTGAATCCCAAAGATTCTGAGCGTTTCCACCTTCGGCTTTTATTGTTACATGTCGCAGGTGCTCAGAGTTTTGAAGATTTGCGAACTGTCGATGATATTGTTTGCTCCACTTTTAAAGAGGCTGCCCAGCGCCGTGGATTTTTGGCTGATGATTCTGAGTGGGATGCATGCTTGGCTGAGGCGGCTTTGTTCCAAATGCCATGTCAACTGCGCCAGCTCTTTGCGACAATTCTCATCTTCAATAATCCAAACGACCCTGGATCATTGTGGACCAAATACAAGGGCTATCTTAGTGAGGACCTTTCTCGTGGAACCTCTGACACAGCTGCTGAGCAGATGGCTCTCAGAGCCCTTGTTTTTCAGCTGAGAGAAAATCGCCTCAGCTGCCATCATTATGGACTTCCTGCCCCCCTAACCCACTTCTTGATACTGTAGAGGATCACCTTGATGTTAATGAGGAGATGCAAATTGGGGCACAAATGTATACGTCCCTTACACCAGATCAAAAGTCAATTGTGGAAACAATTGTTGATTCTGTCAACACAAATCCACGTTGCTTTTTCATTGATGGGCCTGGTGGTACGGACAAAACTTATGTTTACAACACTCTAATCCATTGTGTTAGAGCCGTTGGAAAAATTGTCATTCCGCTGGCCTCCACAGGAATAGCGGCTACCCTTTTGTCAGGCGGCCAGACTGTCCATTCCAGGTTTAAACTGCCGATTCCCTTGCTAGAGAATTATGTATCTTCAATCTCAGTCAATAGTTCTAATGCTGAGCGTATTCGGAGATCATCCTTAATTATTTGGGATGAGGCTCCTATGGCCCATTACAGAGCACTTGAAATTGTGGATTGCCCCCTAAGGGACATAATGCATTGTGACCTTGATTTTTGCGGAAAGGATGTTGTTCTTGGAGGTGAATTTTGCCAAGTTCTCCCTGTGGTACCTCGGGTTTCGAGAGACGAAATTGTTGCTGCTTGCATTAAACGCAGCAAGCTATGGCCATTGTTTGTGATATTGCGCCTTACTCAGAATATGAGAGCCGTTATTGATTCGCAGAGTTTCTCTCAATGGTTGCTTAAAGTTGGTGATGGTGATCTACCTACAGACCAACAGGGCCTCATTTCTCTTCCAAGAAAGCTGTATCTTTCAAGGGGGTGACCTGGTGCAGGAAATATTTGATTCTTTATATGGCGATATTACCGCCCTTAGCCAGTCTGTGATTTTAACGCCAAAAAACACAGATTCATCAGAGATTAATGAAAGAGTATTGAATTGCTTACCAAACAGGAGTCAGTGTTTTTTCAGTGTTGACAGTGTGGAGTGTGAGAATGTGGAGGAACAAAATAACTACCATACTGGATTTCTCAATCGCCTTACTCCAAAGGAATCCATCCACACCCATTGAATCTTAAAATGGGTGCAATTGTTATGCTTCTGAGAAATTTGAATCCTAAGCAGGCTCTATGCAATGGAACACGAATGGTGATACAGCGCATGTGCTCTCATGTCCTTGAAGCACAAATACTAACAGGGACAAAAGTTGGACACACTGTATTTAAAAATATCTTTGGCTCTATCAGATACCAACCTTTCCTTCATTCTGAAGAGGCGTCAGTTTCCACTAAGGTTGGCTTTTGCCATGACTATGAATAAGGCTCAAGGCCAAATCTTTGCTAGATTGGGCTCTTGCTACAAGAGCCTGTGTTTACGCACGGACAGATCTGTGGCTTTTTCACGTGTACAAACTTTAGATAGCATACGTGTAAAGTTTCCCACGTATAAATAAAACTAGAAATGTTGTTTTTAATAAGGTCCTTTAAATGAATTACTGTTGTTAATTATGAGGTTTTTGAACAAAAATCAACTGTTGAAATTTAAATTTTAAAATATTTGAATTATCGATAGTGTCGAATTACAGTTTTTTTTTTGTTTGTGATAGGCCAACTCCGTCCTTGCCGGTCTCAAGCCCGAATGAAAAAGAAGGAGGGGGAGCAGTAACAAGCTCACTAAAAAACCTGGGTTCAGCTGGCCCGGCTGATAGTACCCTGTAAGGGCTCCTGATCCAGGTATATAGGATGAGCAGTGTTTGTCTTCATGTTAGGAGCGGCTGCACATGGGGTCTGTTCCTCATGTCAGAGATTGGCCATTTATTTTGGAGCTAAGTCGGCCTGCCACTGAGTAGTGCTCCCAGTCTTAATGACAAAGGCAGATGAATTCTACTTCACCCAGTGTGGAGATAAGAAAGAAGAAGAAGATATGATAGGCCGTATGTCGGGATATTAAAACATGGTTGAATTATCGTGTGTTGAATTGATGAGGTTATATTTTATATATAAAACTAGAAATGTAACTATAAGGCATAATTTGGATTAAAGATTATAAACACAAGGTAATAAGAGTGAATCCAAATAAATAGTGTGTGATATTTCGGTAACAGCATTGTTACCGAAACTCCACACACTATTTATTTATAGCCATTGCAATTTATACGCCATTATCTATACTCTCAATATCTCAGCAGGCCCTTCGGGTAAACCCGGGGTGTTGTTGCCCGGGTCACTCGGCTAGTATTTATATATTTATAGAATAAAAAAGGCATAATCCTGACCGGCCTCATGAGAATTTTAGATCGAAGAGCGCCATAAAGTGGAACAAATTTGAACTAAACGTCATTGAACCAGTTATATCAACATTTATGTATTTTTGTTCTATTTGATGTCGATCTGCCATCTGAGATATTCACGTGAACGGTCGAGATATATGTCTTGTTTTGTTGTTTTTAATGTCAAGACCTGACTATTTTTCTATTTTTATTATTATTCATATATATATTATATAACAATGTTGTTTTATTCTAAAATTATAATTCCCAGATCAAATTACTCTGTTAAGTCCACCGCAAGATGTCGGCGCTTTCCCTATATAAACCCATTGTTGTTTTCAGTTGGCCGGCTCAAATCTTTCTGTAGATATGTAAATAAGTCTTTTGTTTACTTCATTCTTCACGCCTCAAGTAAGGTACACTTTCTCAATTATGCATTTTATATTCGTTAAGCACAATCAAAGCAAATTGTGATTATAATTTGTTTTATTATTTTTACCACACGTGTGCAAAACAATATCATAAAATACTTATGTATAAAAAAATCAGCAGAATTTTATTTTTTGTAATATATATGTGCCTAAAACATATATATAGAGAGAACATAGATTCCTGAACATTTTCACGCACACTAAAGCCACATCCTACAATGAAAGATATTTACATTCTGCAACGCCTCTCCATTTTAGCAGCTTTCAGTGTTGAATGCGCTGGATGTTTTCGAAATAAGAGTCTAACCGAATATTCCTTTCTGATTACCCTATTAAAATATTTATAACATTTCATAGTCAATCTCATCTGACTCTTTCATACTCGAACTTTGTTATTGCAAAACTGATATTGATTAAATGCAGTACATACGTAAAGAGGCTGTGGAATATATGTTCAAATATGTTAGACATTGTTTATATATTGATTTGAATTTTAAAAGTTGGAGAGAGAGTACCATTGAAAATTGCGATATACGTCTTCCTTCTTAGTATATTTAGGTCAGTTAGGGCCAAACTGAAAATTATTAAATAATTTCATTTAAAAAATTGGTCTTTGTAGAAGGTTAGTAAATAAATTAAATTTTTTTTTAATATTTGAAATTACATATTTATACTCTTCAATGATGGAATATAATTATTTGAAAACATATACGAATATTAAAACCGCCACTAATAACTTGAACCCTTGAATACTGCCCTTTTTTTTTCAACTACTTTTGCCCTAGAAAAATTAAAATATGGGGTTGGTATTATTCATTTTAGAAACCTAGGTGATTAATTATAGCGTATTAATTATTTTCAAATATCATCAATGCGGTGAATACAGAGCTATGGCTTATTATCTGTAGTTACCAAATAGCGCTTTAAACCTCAGACTACTTATCAGAATATAATGTGGAATTTTAGTTTAAATGATAGCGCGATCTGGGAGCTACTAATATTGGTTAGAGAAATGGTTTGTTGACAAAACAAACATTCCATTTACTAAACAGTTTGATAAATAAATTCAGACTTCTGTAGCCTTACAAGGTAACACGGTTGTTTTTAAGGCAAATATCTCTACTACAAGTTAAATAAAATAATGATATGAAAGTCTTAACGAGACCAGGTGGCAGAAAATATCATTAGTTATAAACAGATAAACAATCCATCCATAGATATTAAGATCTTACACAACAAGATTACCTTAATTCAAACTTTATTTATAATTTCCGTTTTTTAGCAATACCATTAATAAATTGAATAAGGTAGCTCACCTGATGATGAAGATGAATGGGTGATGTCGGGATGATTTGAATGTTGGGAGATTTGACCCTTTCCACAAGGAATTCAACATGTTGGACAATTGAATGTCAGGTTGAAGAACTTCCTTGGGAAGGGAGAGGAGAGGGAGGCCTAGAGAAATAGACAATTGTATAAATATTGGGGGGTATAAATAATAAGGAAATAATCTTCTAGTCTATAAATACATTATGTTCATATTAATGTGCATAAGAGAGAGTTGAAGATACTTCACCATCTTAACAAAATATATCATGAATATATATATGTAACTTGTGTAACATAATATAAGCCATAGAGGTTGATTATAATATATAACAAGGCACATCCTGGGTTCAATAGGAAAGTTTGTTAAGAATATAAAATAAATACAAAATTTTGAGAACACCTGAACACCTTTCTTTTTAACCTTCAATTCAAAGAATTAGCTCAGAAAAACACACCTACAGTTGACTCTTATCAGTGAAAACGCGAAGCCAAATCGTGGAAAATAGCAATGAAAATAGATACATAGAAAATATTGCTCTTATTTTGTTCTAAATAAGTATTTTTATTTCAAATCCAAAATATGGCTTACTATTGGCTATAAACATTATTTTTTAAAATTATGTAGAAGGGAAAGTGGTATATTAATTTTTGTATATTATACTTGCCAAATCTGTAAAGTGACAGGTTCGTTTCAATAAAAAAAAGTCAAAACACCATTGAAAATACGGCTTCTTTTTTTTTGTTGTGAAAACATTTAATATTTGTCATTCCATTTGTACTTTTCGATATTAAAATTAATTTTATTGGGACCTTTAGAATTATTCTGATATTAGGCTTTTCAAATGTTGAATAATAGTACTATAGGGATCTATTTATTAATGTTCTATAGGAGCAAAGTGTTAAAGATGTGAAAATTGTTCAATTTTAATATAACGGCTGGTTAATATTATCTTATAATGTTTTATCCCTTGTGTGTGAGATAGAATACTGCTCTAGGGCTTCAGGGACATAGGGCCTTCACTTTCCTACTTAGCCTCAGGCCAGGTTTGAAGAGTGTGGCTGAATAATATTCTTCTCTCAGATCTAGTTCTAATATATATTTACGATTCTGTTCTATATAACCTAAGTAATTAAATTCGAAACTATTATAGACGCGTAAGATTCTTTTTAAAAATTAGAAATTTATACTGCCCTTACTGCAATGGAAAAAATTAATAGGAGAGCCTGGCTCATCAGTGATGCATTCTCTCGCTGGGAGGTTGCAGTATAGGCAGTATAAATTGTTTATTTTCAAAAAGAATCATACGCGTCTATAATAGTTTCGAATTTTGATAGCAGATGGCGCGCTAATTCATCTGAGTAATTAAATGTTATAATTTAATACTACAGAAGTATTACGTAGTAGCTACGTACCTCTTAGTCCTCCTCGTCGCTGCTATCTTCTGGAGGCTCCATAAGTTTGGACAGTGTCAAAGCCATCCTGGACACAAATTGTTGTGAGATTCGACAGATCAGAGTAAAGTAATTCACTTACTCCAATTGGGCGTCTTCTTCCTCTTTAGTCTTTGGGGCGTCGTCCGCCATTTTCCTTAACACCATCACCATGTCAGTATATCTGTGGGGACAATACCAAGTGTGGTAACTTACTCGGCCTTTCCTCCATGGGGACTGTGTGAACACATTCCAAGGTTAAAACAACAGTACAACATTCTATATACAGTTAAGAGCGTCATTCTTCGTCGCCTCTGTCACGGTTTGCTTTTTTTTTTTGGAATGGCGCCCTCCTATTGGTCGGCTACGATCACGCCACCTTTGCCCCCCCCCCCACTCGCATTTTCGTTTTTGTAACTATTGTGTTGGAGCGGGTCGATCCTTAAATAAATGCATATATTAGTTAATAACCAAATGGAATCCTCTCTTTCTTTTTCCCAGTAAGAGACGCCTACGGAAGCCAACAGTACATAGACAGATAAAGCACATTGGCTATAGTTATTAACTAACATATTCATTTAATTAAGGCGCCAAATTATAATTGTAACAAATAGTATTTGAATTAAAACATTCAATCGGGTAAAACACGGGCGTTGCCCGGGTCATTCGGCTAGTGTTATATATTAAGGATGAGGTAGAACACAGATAGAAATATTTCAGGTTTAAAATTATTGGACATAGGAATAAACTGTACTTTGATAACTGTAGTGAAAATTATTAAAATGGTTGTGTGTGTGGATGGAGAACGTATTCCAGATTTAAAATTGCAGAACAAAAGTTCTCATTACAGATGTAAAATGGCGGACAAAGGAACATATTCCATGTTGAGAATTTTATGATAAAATTAAATATTTCAAAGCTAAAATGACGGGAAATAGAAACAAATTACAGATTGAGAACTATGTTGCAGATGGACATAAATAGAAGAAGGTTTCGGGGTTGAAAACTGAATGACAGATGGATTTATATCAGGATTAGAAAAGTTGGAATGAAGAACATACTCAAGGTTGAGAACGGTGGAACAGATGAATATATATTTCAGGTTGAAATAGTGGAAAAGAGAAACAAATTCCAGATTGAGAAAAATAGAAGAGATGGACATATTTCAGGGTCGAAACTTTGTGACTATAGAACATATTCCTAATTGAGATGGACATATTTCCGGGTTAACATGGTGAGACAAAGGAACTGTTAAATTAACTTACTTGAGGCATGGGCTCCCGCACGGCCGCTTGCAATGGGAGCAGCTGTAAAAATGTATTAATTAAGTTATGTAATTTGGTTGATTTTTAGAGATGGTTTGAAGTTTATTATTTTTATATTGACTCTATTGAACTTAAGAAGATGAATACATCGAAAGATTATAAAATTATCTTATGTGCTAATATTAGAACAATTATATAAACTGAATTTTTTTTTGGCATACATGATGAAATACAAGAAATACTTGTATATATGAATAAAATGATCGATTTTGACAGAATGTATAGTTTTGACATATATAGTTTTATTAATTTACATGTAAATTTCTTTCTTAGAACAAACCATATACTAATTTTATTAATGTGCAGGATGTATAGTGTGCTCTATATTTTAATAATTATAACTAATTTTCACATCCATCCACACGCATACAAGGCTTAAATTATACACATACATCTAACTAAGCGATATATGAAACAACGCTGTTTACATCTATGCAATACTTACGGTAGCAGATAATAAGGAGAGTAACTCCTCATCCAGGAAGTTGTGGGCTGGTTTTCGGGCGCCCAGTAAACCTCACCGTCGTAGGTTCTGAAATGTCAATAGAGGTTCAATTTTCAAGACATTTATCATGCAGTGAATAATTTGACAGTTTACAGTAGTAGATATATAAAATCTGGTGGCTATTAATATATATATAGGACAGAAGACGGGAGACCAATATGTTTCAAGTGTAACAAGCCAGGACACGTAGCGCGGTATTGCAGAGTCAGGTTTGTAAGAATTGTGGAAGAGGACCCCATAGTTACACAAGACAAGGTCGAAGAAGAAATCCGAATAGATAATGGAACTCAGAAGTCGAGACCTCTGCTCTACTCTGACGTAAGTAATAGCACGTACTCTGGTATCCCTACAAGGAATAGATATGCCGCATTAGAAGATTTAAACTAAGCATCGCGCTTGAGTCCGTCAATCAAAGCAAGTCGACCATAAATGGAATTAAAAAGTTGGACCCCAAATATAAAATGAACATTAACGTGGATAGAATCGGTATCTGCGAAGCTTTGATTGATACAGGCGCCGATCTTTCAGTGGTCGACCTTATTACAGCTCTTAACACAGGTCTTGAAAAAATAAATCCTGATAAAATGTGCACCGGACCCGATGGCAAAGAATTAGATATCGTAGAAAATATTATTTTAAATATAAAATTTGATGACAAAACAATTACACATCAATTTGTAATAATGAGAACACATTTGCGAATATTTATACTTGGACGAGATTTTCTTAAGAAAATGAACGCAAAAATTGATTGTCAGCGTGAAATAATCAAATATGACTTGACAGAAAATCGTGACGTAATCAGATATCAACAGAAGAAAATAAAAAGTGCAAAGGATGCCATTATACCAGAACTTTCTATTAAACTGATTAATGCATTTGTAGAAGCAGAGGATGGCGAATACATCATCGAGGAGAACCATAAAATGTTTCAAACAAATGGACTTCGACTAGCGAGAAGCTTAATAAATGTAGTGAATAAGGAAACATATATCTGGATAACAAACCCTTACCCTCGACCATTGAAAATATTAAAAAACCAAACATTGTGCTTTGGAAGCCAGCCAGCCGAAGTGAATCTTATGGAAGAAAGTGAACAAAAAGAGAGCATGAAGAACCCCAATCTACTTATATATTTGCCTTATTCTGTCTGTTTGTCTGTTTGAAGCTCACGGATGGGATTTTTCATAACCATCGGTGGTTCAGTGGTAGAATGCTCGCCTGCCACGCGGGTTCGATTCCCGGCCGATGCATTTTTTTTTTACAATTTTTAAAACTCATTTATATATTATACAAGAATGACATCCACGGCGCCAATTTATAATTGTAACGAATAGTATTTGAATAAAAGCATTTAATCGGGTAAAACCCGGGCGTTGCCCGGGTCATTCATATATAATAATAATTGTATAAACGAATGCAAGACAAAATCACCGCGAATGTTTCTTTTTTTTTAAGGCAATTTCTTTTTAAGGCAATTATCGTTATTTATCGTTAATTTTTGTTTCGATTTTATTGAAAAAAAAAACGATATGGTGCCTTTAAAAAATGATCTTTATTACTATGCAGTTTTCTATTTAGTCAATATACCTAAGTTCATGTTGCAAATGTAATTATCTCTATCGATTTAGTAGGTGAAATGCAAAAAAAAAAAAATCGACATGATGAAATCTTTATGAAAATTCACATTTTTATTTTTATATTTTCAAGACACACACAGTTTGGGGCGGGACGTTTCACAAGAGAGACATCCACGGCGCCAATTTATAATTGTAACGAATAGTATTTTAATTAAAACATTTTAAAAACACACAGTTTGGAACGGGACGTTTCACAAGAGTGACATCCATGGCGCCAATTTATAATTGTAACGAATAGTATTTAAATTAAAACGTTTTAAAAATATATACGCACTCGGGTAAAACCCGGGCGTTTCCCGGGCCATTCGTCTAGTTTCAGATAAACGAAAATTTATCATATAAGGAAAAGGAGCAATTGAAACAAGTTTTGGAAAAGTACGCTGATTTGATTTCGTCGGGATTAGGAAGATCCAACTTAGCGAAACATCGGATCGATACAGAAGGCGCGAAACCGATCAAACACAAGCCGTATAGGGTGAGCGCGAAAGAGCGAGAAATCATAAAAGAGGAAATTGATGAAATGCTCAGAGACGGCATAATTAGACCATCCTCGAGTCCATGGTCCTTCCCTGTAATCTTGGTCATGAAGCGAGATGGTAAGTACAGATTTTGCATTGATTACAGAAAATTGAATAATGTAACAGTGAAGGATGTTTGCCCAATTCCCAGAATTGATGAAGCATTGGATACACTTCAAGGATCCAAATACTTTTCAGCAATTGACCTTAAATCAGGATATTGGCAAGTAGAGGTTGAGGAGAAAGATAAAGAAAAGACAGCCTTCACTACAGCACATGACCTATATGAGTTCAACGTAATGCCCTTTGGTCTATGCAATGCCCCTGCTACATCTGAGAGGAACATGGATAATATGCTTGGTAATCTTAGATGGCAAATTTGCTTATGTTATCTAGATGACGTAAACATTTAAAGCTCGGATTTTTCAACACATCTCAAAAGAATAGAAGCTGTTTTAAGATGTTTTCGCTAGGCTAATTTAACATTGAACAACAAAAATGCCAATTTGCTTTCGAAGAACTGGAGATTCTTGGCCATATAACTAATCACCATGGTATTAAACCAGCGGAGCATAATATCAAGGCTATTAGAGATTTTCCTCGGCCCAAAAAGATAAAAGAAGTTCAATCATTTTTAGAAATGTGCTCATATTATAGAAAATTTATCAAAGGTTTTTCAAAAATTGCCGATCCATTAACCAGTCTTATAAAAAAGAATGTACCTTTTACCTGGACAGAAAATCAAGAAAAAGCATTTCAAACCCTTAAAGTAGCTTTGATAAATCCCCCAATCTTAGGGCACTTTGATCCGAATGCAATTACTTACATTCATACTGACGCATCTAACATCGGCCTGGGTGCAACATTAGTCCAAAAGTTCGGCGATAAAGAAAAGGTGATCTCATATTTAAGTCGAACACTGAGAAAATCTGAGCAAAATTATTCGACTACCGAAAAAGAATGTCTAGCTGTTGTGTGGTCAATGTCCAAGTTACGACCCTACCTATATGGAAGGCACTTCAAAATCGTAACTGATCATCACGCACTATGCTGGCTTAAGAATCTGAAAGATATGACCGGCCGATTAGCACGATGGGCACTGAAGATTCAGGAATATAATTTCGAAATTATACAAAAATCGGGTGAAAAACATCTGGACGCTGATGGTCTATCTAGAGGACCCTTACCGGAAAACGAATGGGACGAAGATTACGAAAGACTATTTCTGAATCAAATAATAGACGAGAAGGAGGATTTTATTGAGAATATTAAGGAGAACCTTAGTGCAAACAAGCGTTCAATTACACAGAACTTCAAAGAAGAAAATGGGTGTCTCTACAAGAAAAATCCAAATCCTGAAGGTAGGGCATGGTTGCTGGAAGTGCCAAAGAAGAGAAGGAAGGAAATCATGAGTGAATACCACAACCATATGCTGAATGGCCATCTGGGCGTCGCCAGAACCACTTACCGATTGAAGAATAAATACTATTGGCCTTCCATGTTGAAAGATGTTTCAGAATTTGTAAAGACGTGCCACCTTTGCCAAAGTCGGAAAGGTTCAAATCACTTGCCTTCTGGACTTTTACAACCTATTCCCCCAGCTAACTACCCTTTTGAAAGAATCGGAATTGACTTTGTTGGCCCCTTGCCATCAACGAAAAGAAGAAGGAAGTGGATAATTGTGTTGACTGATTATTATACTAAGTATGCTGAAACAAAGGCAGTATCAGAAGCTACCGTGAAAGAAGTCTCTACATTTTTAATTGAACATATTATATTACGTCACGGGGTCCCAAGATTTCTTATTAGCGATAGAGGTTCACAATTCACTAGCAATATGATGAAGGAGGTAATGAAAATGTGCAAAGTTAAACACTGCTTCACAACGAGCTACCACCCCCAGACTAACGGACTAACGGAACGGCTAGATAGAACTTTAATCAATATGATCAGCATGTATGTGAACACAGACCAGAATAACTGGGACGAAATCCTCCCTTTTATCACCCACGCGTATAGTACCACGATTCAAGAAACCACAGGCTACTCTCCATTTTTCCTGTTTTTTTGGAAGGGAACCCATGTCCCTCTTAGACGACGAGAATATCCCAACGGACAGTAACATGGACGATTACGACGAATATATAGAAAACTACTTAGATAAAATAGCAAGGACGAGACAGGTAGTCATTAACAACACAGAGAAGACTCAGGAAAGAATGAAAAGAAACTATGACAAAAAACACAATGAGAAAATCTATGAACCAGGACATTTAGTGGCAGTTTGGACACCAGTCAGGAAAATCGGAAAATGTGAAAAACTATTGAGAAAATATTTTGGCCCATATCGAATATTAAAGAAGCTGTCTAACGTAAATTACTTAATTGAGCCGAAAGATAATCCTGGCCAAGACCCATTGGTTGTCCATGTCTCATGACTCAAACCCTATTTTGAGAGAATTGATGAGGTAACTCACGAGGATGTGACGACCCCTGGAGAGGGGGAAGTGTTGCATCATGGCTAATGTACCTATTTTATTTTATTTGTAATATTATTTTTCATATATTTCAAATTCAAAATTATATTTAATTATTTTATTAAACAGAATATATGTATTATAAACAGAATATATGTATTATAGAATCATCATTTGTATTTAGGTAAACTGTGTGACTTCACTGCTCTCTTTGATGTGAGAAAATGAATAAATTATCCTGGAGGCTACTTAAAGTAGAGTTATCTCATTATTCCCTTATATAAATTTGTAGGATGGTTGAAACACGCTCTGGTAAGATGCAAGACCCAGCACAGGAGAGAATCAAGGCTGAAAAGTCTGCCAAGCCGCAACCTGGTGCAACAATAATATATATATATATATAAAGAATGACCTGATTGGTTCTACTACAGGCCACCAGGATAGGGTCTGTAATATCCATTGAATGAAGAGTTCTTTCAGCATTTTTTTGGTGAAATACATTATATAGTATAAACATCGATATCTCTTAGTTTCTACTACAACCTAGAAGGTAGCTGAATATATTAATAATTTATTGCAATTATGAGGTGAAAGAGACCTACATTACCGGTCAATAACTTGATAAATCATTTCCTGAAAAATCTACAATCAATCACTAGAGTAGGCTCTGGAATATCAACAAGATGATAATTATATGTGGGGATACATACATTATTAAGTAAATAACTTGTTATTTTTGGCTCTAATACAAGCGTCAGCAGGGAAGGTTCTGTATTATCAGAAATATTTGTGGTTACATACTAAGTGAATAATTTGAATTTGTCCTTGGGAAATATATTTTGCAAAAGTATCTAAAAGAATATGTTTTATGGTAACATAGGTTCTAAAAAAATCGATATTATTCGGTGCTACCGAACACATGGGTTAGGTTAAAAGCTAATATTCTACAATAGGTTTCGTGGATATGTGTACAAGTCAGATAATAAATAGTAATTATAAAAACTCAATGATTAATCTTGAATATTCAATGGGGAGTATATGATTATAGAAAATTTTATATATTTGAAATTTATAAAATTCCTATATTCTCTCTTCTTGTACGTCCATAATTAACCACTCTATTGAAATTATTTATCAATAAATGAGAATAAAAATGTGAAAAAGAAAGCTATATTTGTGATTATTGAACAAAGGAGTAATAAACATAATTCTTGCAGTCCTTGCAGAAGAATAATTGTTCCAAGCTTCCACTTCAGCAATAAGATCTGCATCATAGTGAATCGTCATGTTGCATTCCTGAGCCATACCTGGTCACCAAGATTGACAATCACTTCCAATATAATTTATAATCAACACTAATTTTTATACATTTATATTTGTTCATTCTGTTTATATTATCATAATTATATATATATCATAATTTACATATTATCCAAAAGGTATAATTTCTTTTCGCCAAAAAGGTATGTTAAACTGTAAATATGTTAAGCTTGTGTTAAAATGTAAATATACAAATTCATCCAACTATAAAAAAAAAACTACAAAAATAAACGTGACAAACATCGCGGGCAAATGCTACGGCCCGTCGCGGTTTTTTTTTTTGTTTTGCTTCGTTTTTTGTGTGGACATTCCCAAGCTTTCCACTCTGCCTCGACCAGGACTGCCTGTACTCTGTGAGAACTGTTAAAGGTCTTCCAAAGTGCAGAGAGGTACTGGAAAACTCTCCACATCCTAACTGTTCCTCTCGGTTTACACAGTATAGCGAGAGTCGACAGGATCTCACACCATAGCTTAAGTCGACCGGATACCTCATAATATATTAAGTCGACTGGATACCTCGCCATATATATCTATAAAGAAAGACGAACTGCCTCTTTGAATATCTGTTGAAATAAAATTTAATTTAAATTCAAAACACACAGGCTGATAATGTTTTATAGAAGCTTTATAGGAATATTCAATTTATCTTTGCCGTTAGGTTCATAACAGCATATACAGCATCTCAATTTACTTACTCAACGACGGGCTCCTCCTCAGCCCTGGAACACAATATTTAAAACTTAAATAGACAACACACATATAGATATCAAGAGTAAAATTAGTATTATGATATCTAGGAATGTAGACTTTGGAGAATATCAAGATATGTTCAACATTTAGATATCAAACGAAATATATTCGATAAATAGAACTCTTCTATAAAATTTAAAATGTAAAATAATTCAATAAAAATATGTCTGTCAACAATGTATAAATGGAGTGAAGTTTCAAATTAGAAGTTTTGAACCCCGAGAATCCATGTTGACTGATAATCATTTCTAACTTCTTTACTAGAGATCATTACACAGTCCTCTCTTTGAGAAGTCTGTAAACCCCTGGAAAATATCACCATAGCCTGATTTCTCCGACGCCGTCTCTACTTCAGTTGAATTTTTGCTGGACCTCAGACCTTTCTCTCTCTTCGGTCAAAACAATACAGATTCTTGTTCATGACTTCTGTGTATTCTCTGCCACTTTTTTTCGAAAATGTTTCAAATCATCACGTATACAAGTATACACTTGTATATGTGCGTAAATTTACTTACGTGTTTGGGGGAACCGCCTCAACGCTAAAACAAACCAAATAAAATAAAGCTCAAGACCAGATCAAAAACGCGAGGTCCGCACAAATATAAGATATAGAGTGCTAATCTGAATTTTGATCTTCCTATAAATGTTTTTCACCAATCATAGATTTCAATTCTTCAAAGGTATCCAAGCACCCTAATTGATAATCCATATTTCTGATGTTAATTATTAGATTAGGACCATTTCCTCTATATATGAGAGAAGGAAGGTTTAGAGGTGAGTGTCATTATAATAATTATTCCCGACTCTAAGCCTAGAACAAAACCAAGTAGAATAAGAAATGAAATGAAATGATGAAATTATACAATCTAAGTTCCTTATATGGTGATGCTTCCATATTGGTTTACGTTATACCTAAATTCTATAACGCATTTTCAAAAATTTCAGTATCAGTAATAACATCTACCAAGGTAGTTCTGTTTTAGAAACTATATTTAGGTGAATATATAGTGAGATATTAATATTTGTCTATATATATGTATACTTGTATTTGTTCGAATTTCGAACTATTTATTACAATGATCGTTTGAGATGACCAACCTTTTCTTTGCTAGACCCTTTCTAGATATCTGAATTCTCTATCCTTGGCTACACCATCCAAACCTTTTTCCTGAATGGCTTTTACAACTTTCACCTTAACTACGTTTCAATTCACCCCATATAAAATTCCTTCAAATATATCCTCTTGCTAAATATAAATATCTCATTCATAGTGAAATACAATTTACAATTCTGTAAGGTTATAAAGTAAAAATATAATTTAAAATATATATATCTACTTACATCATGGACGAGACTTCCTGGGCGCTAAACACACCATTTAAAGTAAGGTTCAAGACCCCATATCAAATTTACAATGTCCACACAAGTTCAACATCGAAGGTGATATTCTGAATACTGACACTCATATAAACCTTGTTTAATATAAAAAATAAAATGAAAAATCAGAAAAATAAAGTCTACTTAACACGGAATTAATCACATTTATAATTTATAATAATTATATATATGATCATAATTATATATATATATATATATATATATACAGGGTGCGGTAGATAAGTAATGAGAATGACCGCTGCGCGGCGCCCCAGTCGCTCGCAGTGCGTTCTCCACCTGCAGGTCACGTGGTGTGTGTGTGTGTGTGTGTGTGGGGGGGGGGGGGGATCTGAGCTAACAATAGAACCGGTTCGCAGTCGCGTCGTAGCTCTGGCGCGGTGAGGGTCGAGCTTCGCGTAATACGTTGTTTGTGTGCCCGTGACAGCGGTATGCGATCAAATTTTGCTTTCGCTTGGGAAAACTGCTTCGGAAATTTTTGCTATGATTACAGAGGCCTACAAAGAGGACGCCCTATCAAGAGCTCAAGTGTTCCGGAGGTTTAATGAATTTAAAAACAGGAGGGAATCCGACCGTTGTTTAAATCTCAAAATGATCGCCGATGAGGTCTCCGTGAATAAATTTACGGTTCACCAAATTGTTACGCAAGATTTGATGATGAGGAAAGTTTGCGCAAAATTGGTTCCCCGAGTGCTCACCGCCGAACAAAAGCAACGACGAGTGGACGTTTGCCGTGAGATGTTGAATGAATTGGAAAATAATCCAGACTTTTTAGACATGGTAGTAACAGGCGACGATTCGTGGACATTCCAATACGATCCGGAGACGAAAGCCCAGAGGTCGGAGTGGCACACACCGGCATCCCCGCGGCCGAAGAAAGCAAGAATGTCAAAGTCCCGAGTCAAGACAATGCTGATTGTGTTTTTCGACAAGCGGAGGTTAATTCACAAAGAGTTTGTCCCTCAGGGGAAAACTGTTAATGCCGAATTCTACAAAGAAGTCCTTCGGCGATTGCACAAAGCCGTCAAACGGTAGCGACAGGACCTTGCTCAACGCTGGCGTCTTCACCACGACAACGCTCCGGCGCACACAGCGTTCCTCGTGACCTCCTATTTGACCCGAATTGGAGTTGAAGTTCTGCCACAGCCACCATACAGCCCTGACATGAGTCCTCCTGATTTCTTCCTATTTCCGAAGGTAAAAAGATGCCTGAAGGGTCATCGTTTCGACGATATCCCGAACATCCAACGTGCTGTCACGAAGGCACTAACTGGGATAACTCCAACGGACTACAGGGGGGCTCATGAAGCTTGGTAAACGCGCTGGCAACGTTGTGTCGACGCCCAAGGCGAGTTCTTTGAAGAATATTAACGTTTTGTACAAATCGGATCAATAAATTTGTTTTTCTAGACTGAGTCTCATTACTTATCTACCGCACCCTGTATATATATATTATTGTAACAATTGATTCATGAGACATGCGATTCCGTTCAAATCATAAAAAAAATAAAAAGAGAGGCGAAGTGCCTCTTTGAATATTTATTGATATAAAAATGTCTTTTAAATCCAACATACACAGTCATGCTGAAATTTATATATATATTTCAATTTTATACTAAATAGAATTATTCCCTTTGACGTTTGGCTCATGCAGCATGTGCAATTCCGTTAGGTTCTATAGTGTACATCTATCTCAATTTACTTACCCTACAACTGGTTCCTCCTCAGCCCTGGAACACAACATTTAAAACTTAAATAGACAACACACAAATTAAAATCAAGAGTAAAGTAGATATTCTGATAACTAACAATGTAGACTATGAAGAATATCAAGATATGTTTGAACTCAAGATATAAAGCAATGAACTGTTCCATATGTAAAATATACTCAATATAAAAGATCCATAAGAATGTATAAATGGAGTAATATAAACCTAAAAGGTTACCCTTCGAGAATCCACGTTGTCTGATAATAATTTCTGCTTTTTCACCAGAGACCATTACGCAGTCCAAACTTTGAGAAGACTATAAAACTACCTGGAAAAGATCACTACAGCCTGATTTCTCTGACACCGTCTCATCATCAGTTGAAACTTTGCTGGACCTCCGACCTCTTTCTCCCCTCGTCAAAATCCATGCAGATTCTTGTTTATGACTTCTGTTGTGTATTTACTGCTAATTTATATTTCGACTACGTTTCAAATCGCTACATATACGATTCCTTGAAGTATTTCTACTTTATAGGAATCTACAATTTACAAATATGTAAGTATCAAAAGAATAATTATTTCTGAATTTAATTACGTGATGTGGGGAACCTCCTCAACCCTGGAACACACCATCGTTATTTTAAAAGGTAACACCCTCTGTATAATCGATGAATATAAATATATTAAAATAAAATTATAAGGAAAAGACATTCGATAAAAATATCCTTTAGAATGTATAAACATTGTGAGGTTTTAAACTGAAAAGGTTAACCCTCGAAAAACCACATTGTCTGGTAATATTTTCTGCCTTTTTACTAAAGATCCTTACCAAGATCTCTCTTTGAGAAGTCTATGAAACCCCCTGGAAAAGATCACTACAGCCTGTTTTCTCTGAAGCAATCTCTATATCAGTTGAATCTTTGCTGGACCTCTGACCTGTCTTTTCTCACCAAAAACTTTGATAGTTCTTGTTCATGACTTCTGTTGAATAATCTGCTACCTTTTTTCGACTTTGTTTTAAATCACCACATATACAATCCCTTCAAATATATATACTCTACAGGAAACTATAATTTATGATGCATCAGCGCGCCATCTGTTATGAATATTCGGAACTATTATAGACGCGTATGATTCTTTTTGTTTAAATTTCAAAAGAATCATATGTGTCTACAATAGTTTCGAATAAACTATAATTAACAAATTTGAAGGTTTATAAAGAATTATTTTTCCAAAATTTACTTACGTTACGGGCAGAATCTCCTCAGCACTGGAACACACCATGGAATATAGAGCTCAAGATCATATCAAATATCCAAAGTCCACACAAGTATAAGATTAAGAGTGATATTTTGAAATGTGATCTTCCTATAAATGTTTTTAATAATTGTTGGATAAAATGATACACAATTGGACATAATTGCTTAAAACCCCTAACTGTTAATCCATAAATTAATTGATAATTAATAGATTAGGGCTATTTCCTCTATACATAAGTAAAGGAAAGTTTAAAACTGAGTGTCATAAGAATATATATCCCACACACTTAAGTCTAGAGCGCGATATAATAAGAAATCACGTGAAACGATGTAATTCTACAATATGAGTTCTTCATAGGGTGATGCTTCTGTATTGGTTACGCTATACAGCCCCTTTAAAAATATATTAAAATAGATTTTTTTTTAATCCAATATATGCTGTTAAATTTATTTATTGAAAATACGTATATTATAAATATTATACATTAATTAAAATTTACCTTTGCCATTGGGCACGTATAGCATAAACAGATTCTTGCCCATGACTCCTGTGCATACTCTGCCACATTTTAGTTTGACTGTGTTTCACCACATATAAAATTAACAAATCTGTAAGTATCTGAAGAATAATTATTCCTGAATTAACTTACGTGATGTGGGAAGCCTCCTCAGCGCTGCAAAACACCATGAAAGGTAAGGCTCAAGACCACATAGGTATAAGATCAAGGGTGATATTCTGGGTTTTGATCTTCATATAAATGTTTTTCAATCAATCTTGGGTTCAGTGAAATACAATTCTTCACAAGTACTCAAACACCATAGTTGATAATCTCTAAGTGTAATGTTAACTAGTAGAATTGGGCTATTTCCTCTATACATAAGATTTGGAAAGTATAAAATTGAGTGCCAATGAATTATTATCCCTGAAATTTAAGCCTAGAGTCAGATAGAATAATAAATGAGATAAAACTACGTAGTTATATAATCTGAACTCTTCTTATGGTGATGCTTCCATATTGGCTTACGCGATACCCACATTTTATAACGCAAATTTCAAAATATCAGTATCTGTAATAACATCTACCAAGGTAGTTCTGTTTTAGAAACTATATTTAGGTGAATACATAGTGATATATTAATATATTCCTATATGTTTGTACACTTGTATGTGTTCGAATATAATACTATTTATTACAATGATCGTTTGAAAAGAGCAACTTTCTCTTTGCTAGACCTTTTCTAGATCTCTGAATTCTCTACCCTTGGCTACACCATGCAATTCTTGTTCCTGACTCCTGAATGGCCCTTGCTACCTTTACCTTAACTACGTTTGAACTCATCCCATATAAAATTCCTTCAAATATTCTCTCTTTCAAAATATAAATATCTCATTAATAGGAAAATACAATTCACAATTCTGTAAGGTTCTAAATTAAAAATATAATTTAATCTACTTACATCATAATTTCGAATTATCATGTCCCCACAAATTCAACATTAAAGGTGATATTCTGAATACTGCCACTCATAAACTTTGTTTGATATATAAAATAAAATAAAAAATTAGAAATAAAAAGTCTAATCAACACTCAATTATCTATATTTTTATGATTATTATTATATATAATCATAATTATATATATATTATTGTAACAATTGATTATATATATATATTTAGTGTACACCAAAACTTTCAATAAATTGTTTATCACTTGTATAGCGGGAATAAATCACCTGAACATGAGATTCAAATTAAAAAATATACATATATAAAGATAGGCGAACTGCCTATTTGATTATTTATTGATATAAAAATAAATTTCAAATCAAATACACACAGTCATGCTGTGAAATGTATAGATAATATTTTTTCAATATTCAACTAAATATAATTTTTCTCTTTGCCGTTTGACTAATGCAGCAAGTACAATTCTGTTTGGTTATTTAATGAACATCTATCTCAATTTACTTACCCTACGACTGGTTCCTCCTTAGCCCTGGAACACAACATTTAAAACTTAAATAGACAACACACAAATTAAAATAAAGAGTAAAGTTGATATTCTGATAACTAACAATGTAGACTATGAAGAATATCAAGATATGTTTGAAATCAATATATCAAGCAAAGAACTGTTATATATTGAGAAAACATTGCAAGGGGAAATATTTTCAATAAAAAAGATCCATAAAAATGTATAAATGGATTAATGTAAACTAAAAAGGTTAGCCATCGTGAATCCACGTTGTCTGATAATAATTTCTTCTTTTTACTAGAGACCATTACGCAGTCTTCATTTTGGGAAAACTATAAAACCTCCCTGGAAAATATCACTATAGCCTGATTTCTCTGACACCGTCTCTACATCAGTTGAAACTTTGCTGGACCTCCGACCTCTCTCTCCCCTTCGTCAAAGACCTTGCATGTTCTTGTTCGTGACTCCTGTGTATTCTCTACCAATTTATATTTCGATTATGTTTAAAATAGTCACTTATACGATTCCCTCAAATATATCTACTTTAAAGTAGACTACAATTTACAAATATTTAAGTATTTAAAGAATAATTATTTCTTAATTAACTTACGTGATGTGGGGAACCTCCTCTACCCTGGAACACAACAACGTTATTATTAAAATGGAACAACCTCTGTATAATCGATAAATAGAACTATGTTAAAATAAAATTACAAGGAAAAAGTATTCAATAAAAAATATCATTTAGAAGGTATAAACAGTGTGAGGTTTCAAACTGAAAAGGTTAACCCTCTAGAATCCACATTGTCTGTTAATATTTTCTGCTTCTTTACTATAGATCCTTACCAAAACCTCTCTTCGAGAGGTCTATGAACCCTGTATAAAAGATCACTATAGCCTGTTTTCTCTGAAACAATCTCTATATCAGTTGAATATTTGATGGATCTCTGACCTCTCTCCTCTCATCAAAAACTTTGCAGGTTCTTGTTCTTGACTTCTGTTGAATAATCTATTACCTTTTATAGACCTTGTCTCAAATCACCACATATACAATCCCTTCAAATATATATTCCCTACAGAAAACTATAATTTATGATTCCTCAGCGCGCCATCTGTTATGAATATTCGAAACTATAATTTACAAAACAGAAGGTTTATAAAGAATTATTTTTTCCTGAATTTACTTACGTTACGGGCAGGACCTCCTCAGCGCTGGAACACACCATGTAAGATGAAGCTCAAGACCATATCAAATATCCAAAGTCCACACAAGTTAAAGATCAAGAGAGATATTCTAAATTTTGATCATTCTATAAATGTTTTAAATAATTGCTGCATTCAATGGTACAGAATTGGTCATAAATTACACAGGTCTACAAAAAACACATTTTTTTTGCACAAGAGAACCTGATGGTGTTTCTAGTGTAACTTTTCATGCTGAACTCAAAAATCTAATCAGAAATTTCCCATCACCCATGGTTTTTGCCTGACGGTCTTTTTTAGTATTGGGATAAATACATGCATCCAACATGAAAGAGACTTACGAAAACATGAAACTTCTTTTGAAAAAGATGGAATATGAAAGATACGGTTGGAAAATATGCAGAGATTTGAAAGTCGTTGCTCTCTTGCGTGGATTACAGCTTGGATATACAAAATTTTGTTGTTTTCTATGTGAGTGGGATAGCAGAGATAGGGAAAGGCATTACATTAAAAAAATCTAGCCAAACCGTAAATTCTTTACTCCAGGATATAAAAATATTGCAAATCTACCCCTGATCGATTCAGAAAATATTTACTTACCACCATTACATATTAAACTGGGATTAATGAAGAACTTTGTCAAGGCAATGGATCGAAATGCCAGTGGATTTGCCTACCTAAAAGAAAAAATTTCTAGTATAAGTGAAGCGAAGATTAAAGAAGGCATTTTCGTTGGACCTCAGATTCGAGAATTGCAGCAGGATGGAAATTTTCAAAATAGTTTGATGAAGTTGAAGCAGCAGCATGGAATTCCTTTAGAAAGTTTGCAAAAACTTCTTAGGAAGTGTCAAGGTTGAAAATTACCGAGACATAGTTAATGATCTGTTGCTTTCCTACAAGGCACTGGGATGTAACATGTCCCTCAAGATCCATTTCCTGCATTCACATCTAGATTTCTTTCCAGACAATCTTGGCGCAGTTAGCGATGAGCATGGTGAGAGGTTTCATCAAGATATATCAAGCATGGAGAAGCGGTACCAAGGTAAATGGAGTCCCGCTATGCTTGCCGACTACTGCTGGACACTCAAGAGGGATCTACCACAAGCAAAGTATAGAAGAAAATCCACTGTCACTGCTTTTCAATAAATAAATGTTTCGTTCATATATGCCTATATATTAACAATATTTCCAGATTTCAAGTAGGTGTATCTCAGAAATATTGCGTAATAGAAAAAACTAATGGTATATTTGGATTCAGGACATGTTGATAAGATGCTATTTCTTTGTGGACAAAGAAAAATATTTTTTAATAAACCAGTTACGTGACATTGTTTGCATTTTTTACTGTATTTATCCCAATACTAAAAAAAGACCGTCACGCAAAAACCATAGGTGATGGGAAATTTCTGATTATATTTTTGAATTCAGCATGAAAAGTTACACTAGAAACATAATCAGGTTCTCTTGTTCCAAAATGTTGTTGACCAGTGTTAACAAACATTCTAATTGTTAATCGAAAAATGTATTGTTGAAAAATAGATTAGGGCTATTTTATATATACATAAGATAAGAAAGGTATAAAGGTGAGTGTTATGAGAATATTTATTTCTGACACTTAAGCCTAGAACGCGATATGAAAAGAAATTAAATGACAACGATTTAATTCTATAAGCTGAGTTTCTCATATAGTGATGCCTCCATATTGGTTTACGCTATACTGCCCCTTTAAATATATATTAAAATAAAATATTTTTTACCCCAATATATTATTTTAAATATATTTATAGATAATATATTTTAAATATTTTTTATATTAAATAAAATTCGTCTTTGCCTTTGGGCACATACAGCATAAACAGGTTATTGTCCATGACTCCTGTGTATTCTCTGCCACTTTTTGTTTTGACTGTGTTTCAATTCACCACATATAAAATTTACAAATCTGTAAGCTTCTGGAGAATAATTATTCCTGAATCAACTTACGGGATGGGGGTAGCCTCCACAGCGTTGAAAAACACCATGTAAGGTAAAACTCAAGACCATAAATGTATAAGATCAAGGGTGATATTCTGGGTTTTGATCTTCATATAAATGTTTTTCAATTAATATTGGATTCAGTGATATACAATTCTTCACAAGTACGCAAAAACTCTCATTTTTAATCTATATGTGTAGTGATAATTAATAGAATCACTCTTTACACAAGTTAAGAAATGTATAAAGGTGAGTGTCAAAAGAATAATTATTCCTGAAATATTAGCTTAGAATCCGATAGAATAAGAAATGAGATAAACTACATAATTATACAATCTGAGCTCCTATTTTGGTGATGCTTCCATTGCTTTACTCTATACCTAATATTTATAACGCATTTTCGAAATTTCAGTATATCTAATACCATCTACCAAGTTAGCTGTTTTAGAAGCTAATACATACTAGGCATATTGAAGTACAGAGTGTGTTCACACTTATAGGAAACAAGTTTTATTATAAAATATTAATAATTAACACCATATTTGAAAATTTTCAAATGTTCTACTTTAAAGCCTTTTTGTTTTTTTACAGAACGGCATCTGATTTTCCACGATAGCAGACACTTTCTGATCATGGTCATACTCAAAAGATATATAGTTGAACATTAATATCGGCCAATATATATATATGTTCAGAGATTTTTCTCTCAATATACTATTTATTATACTAATCGTATCTAATCGGCTAACCTTGTCTTTGCTAGATATCTTAACTCTCTCTACCCTCGGCTACACCATGTAGTCCTTGTTCGTGACTCCTGAGTGTCCTTTGTTACCTTCACCTTAACTATGCTTCAACACACACCATATGCAATTCCCTCATATATCTCTCTTTATAAATATAAATATCTGCTTCATAGTGAAATACTATATCTCAATACAAAAATATTCCTTAATTAACTTACATTACTGGCGAGACTTCCTGGGCGCTAAACACACCATATAAGGTAATCTCAAGACTCCATATCCAATTAACATACTCTACCCAAATTTATCATTAAAGGAGATATTATGAATACCTGCCCCACACATATGACGTTGTTTAATTAAATCTGTACTCATTAATATACAATGAACGTCACAGACTCTAACAAAAACTAATTGTGATTTCATAATTGGAGTTATTCGAAATAGAAGATACCCTACCAGAAAAATGTTTCTATTTCTCAAAGTTTGGGAAAAATCCTTTATCCTCGTCAGAAAAAAGTAATTCATCAAACAAGGTAATAAAATTATATCAGAGGTTTCAAGGGCGATCCCATGCGATTTTCCAATATTAGTAAATCACGATTCATAAACAAATATTTAAACTCACCAAATCACCATTCCTATAGCTTCGCAAATTGCATCACTTACATAACTTGGTGAGATAACTACATCCTGAAATTTTCATATACACTGGTGTCCAAAAAATAAAAAAACTTTTGGTTTTTAATGATATGTTTTAAAATATACAACGCTAAAAGCTAAAAAGTAATTTAATTAGGTATTTTAAGTCGTAGAATTTATTTATCGCAACCATTCGATTCGGTAAAATTGAAAATATGCAAATTTTTGCTTGTCTTTATAAGTGTGCTATTTGGCGTGTCGTTTACCCCATCTAAGAATTGTCCAATTATAATTTTATTTAATCCTTAGTTAATTATGAGTTTACGAGAAATTTTAGCAGATGATTTAAAATGGAGAGCCGTTGAAAGAATGGAGGCAGGGCAATCAGAAGTTGAAGTAGCAAAATGGTTAAATGTGAATAAATCTGTGGTCATCAAAATATGGAAACAGTTCATTGAGACAGGAACCATCAAAAGAAAAGAAGGTTCTGGTAGAAAAAGAAAAACAGCTACCTCTGAAGACCGTTATCTGGTCGTAACTGCCAAGCGCCATAGGGAGATGACAGCTATTCAACTCTCTAATGAACTCTCAAGTGCTACTGGAACGAGAATTTCAAGACAAACTGTTTACCGAAGGCTTCACGAAGGTGCACTTTATGCAAGACGCCCAATGGTCTGTATCCCTTTAAATTCTGCTCACAGGAGAGCCCGCTTGAATTGGTGCTTGGAACATCACGCCTGGACTCATGATCAGTGGGCCAATGTTCTCTTCAGTGACGAGTCAAGATTTAGTTTAAACACAGATTCTCGACGAGTTTTCACCTGGAGGGAGCCTGGAACCCGCTATCATCCCAGTAACATCAGGGAAATAGACAGTTTTAGAGGGGGCAGTCTCTTAGTCTGGGCTGGCATCAGTTCTAGCAGACGCACACCCCTCCTCATTTTTTCTGGGGGCACTTTAACTGCCCAAAGGTACAGGGACGAGATCCTTGAGCCCTATCTAAGACCTTATAGAGATCAAATTGGTCACAATTTAATTTTTATGGACGATAATGCTCGTTCGCACAGGGCTAGGCTAGTCAATGAATATCTCCAGAGTGAGAATATTCGAAGGATGGATTGGCCAGCCAGATCTCCGGACCTGAATCCAATAGAGCATGTGTGGGATGCTCTAGGGAGGCGTATTGGAGCTCGTCCCTCCTCTCCCAGAACCCTCGTTGAGCTAAGAACTGCTCTATTGGAGGAGTGGGGTTTACTACCCCTGGACCTCCTCCAAAGCCTGGTAAACAGTATGAGGGCTCGCTGTGAGACCTTGATAGCTGTTAGAGGTGATCATACTCCCTATTGATATCTTATTTCTTTAAGATCTGGAACCTTAGCTTTGGGTATGTTGGTAATAATTTGCATATTTCATAATTTCAAATATATTTTTTATTTTCATATAGCTAGTCAAATTCTCCATAGTTTAAACGATTTGTATACTAAATTTTATTTTTGTTAATAAATTAGCTTTTGAGAAATTTCAATATTGGTTAAGTTTCTTATTTTTTGGACACCAGTGAATTTCTGCCAAGTATATCTTTATGTTTCAAATTCAGAATCACGCGGTATTTTATGCAAACCATTAATTTTTAATGAATAAAAAATAATACAAGAATTTGCGCAAATATAAATCAAAATAAAATCTATTATAGAAAAATTAATACATTTGTGAAACTAATTTTAATTATAATTCATTGTAACACCTCATTATAAAGATGTCTTATAGATTTTGTGTCTATTCGTAACGGGAGTTTGAGAATAATTTATATTCAACAGAAATTATATCACTCCACACATATAAACATATATGTTGAATCTAAATATTATTTTGTATTCTTATTTAATGTGATACTTAAAAATGTGGAATAAAGTATGGATCCACAATAAGGGGCTCAAAGAGAGGTATTTTATATTTTTAGCTGTCATTTTTTTTAATGAAATAAACTAAAATACCTTATTATAAGATATTTATTCTTTAATTCGAGCCGAGACCTCTAGCCAGCTTAAACAATGGTTAAATCATTATGGTTTATGATAAACATATCTGTTTTCAAATATCACGTAGGAAATTAGGAAAGACAAACTTCAGGATGACCCATTATTTATTAAAGGCACACAAGCTAAAAATATATATAAAATTTGATAGAATTAATAAGGGAAGTATATATAGTAGCAAAATATAAATTTCAAAATTAATTATATGTTAATAAAAATAAATATTTCGCTACATAGCTCCTTCGTTATGGCAGCTGTGACTCACAGATTGCAAAACCTGTTGCTACTGACATCGATGGATCTGACGTGCTTCTGCCAAGAATTCACTCAGATTCTTGGAACTTTGTCCCTGGTTCTTTAACACCCATTTCTTTCGGTGAGAAGAGCGGCTTTGTCGTTGTATCGTTCATAGAGCCTTCGTCATCTTGGAAGGAAATCTTGGCTTTAACACGGCGGTTTAATCCTGGAGCCCTTAGATGAAAATGTAGATCACAGCACCCATTGATTCAAGGTTTTCTCAGCGATCTCTTGATTGTATTCCCTAATTTACCCAGCATCTCTAACAAATGTAATGTAGAAAATTAGGAACACAGGAAGACATAGCAATTTATTTAAGACACAAGCTCAAACCAAAATTCGAAAAATTCAAGAGAAGCAATAAGGGAAGTATACAGAATAGCAAAATATAAATATCAATAAATACAAATTGAATATTGACATACATTCTCGTAGAAAAATAAAAATTACGAATCATTTCACCCATTGAGAATGTTTCTAATTTATTTATGCTATACTTGAAATTTTAAGAATAAAATGTCCTTCTATATTATAGCCTCTCTCAATTAGTAAGTATATTTTCATCCAACATATGTTGGTTTATAGAGACGCCATTAAGGAATTTGTCAAAATATATAGTCACTAAAAATGATGTTGTAAATGTTCAGCTTACATTTTCCCGCAGCAGGAAGAAAACAGCCGGCGGAATCTGAAACAGAAATAAACTTATGAATATTCAGTTCTCTCTATCTTTACCACAGACACACAGAACATGTATATTTATCTCCCTTTTAAAATGGAAAAATTGTTATTTAATTTAGATAAAACCTAATTTAATAATTAAAATATTTTAAAACCATAATTAACTTAGCCGAATATATATAATTTTATCCAGAAATGTAGAGAATAAAAATATAAGGGTTTATGATCAGTAATATAGGACTATGTTTGAGTTGAAAGACAATCTCCCCAATTGAATATAATTATGTAAAAAAATAGATCGCAATACCTCGAAATATTGTGAAAAAGAAATTCCTTTCACAGATCCCGATACTCCTTCTTACACAGATGTAAGTGTCAAGCCTTACAAAAACATTATTTCAAAATCTTTGTAAATACACAAACATATTTTGAGAAAGTTATATATCAGACAATAACGTCCAATGATATGAAGCGTTGAAACTGAGGAAATATTTGTCTTTTAATCAGTTATCATATATCACAATACATCCTTCTATAAGAACATAGCATTAAAGCAGCTAATCAAAGAGGCTTCATATGTAGACAAAGTTGGTGCCATATTATTTGAACTTCAATTCTATGCATTTGTTGGAGGATAGATAAGTCTGAAAGATTGTGATGGAATAAAAAAAAACGCGTTCAACTGTCTTCTTTCTTAAGCATTTTCATATATATATTCGCTAAATATTACAGTATCCATCATATACTTTTTATTTGTCGTTATCAATATTAATACTAATGAGGATTTAAAATGAATCTCGTTCCGACCTGTGCACATTTCTCTATTTTAATATATATACAAGAAACTCATGTTCTTGAGTCAAACCTTTTTATTTTTACTCTTACAACAAATGGAAATCTGGGAATAAAAAGAACAAGAGAATAATTTTCACCTATATATAATATGGTCGTCGTAGCCTTAAGGAAGTTTTTTTTAATTGATTAACCTTTTTGCTTATCCCTAGGACACGTGGTATAGGCCATAATAATCATGGTGGGTAGAAGTTGGCGACTGCTTTTACTGTAAGTGCGCCACATGTCTTCACATATGAAAAGCAGTTCGACTTTGCACTTACAAATGTGCCAGAGCCCCGTTTGGTTACTTGCACTCGCTGGTGGGGTTGGACTTCTTCAAGAATCAGGGGCCATTGAATAATTTTTTTAATCAGAAAAAATGCCTAATGAGGGAATTTTACCCGGGTCGAAAGCCAACGGTTTAAACCATTCTTCCATCGACCCCATTGATTAACCTGATCCCAGTATATTTTAATTTTGTGTTACATTTAAAAATCACAATTTCTTTTTTTATATTTTATTATTAATTTAGAAGTATATTCATTATATATGGAAGAAAGGTGAGAGATATAAATTTATTGATATAGATATGTGTGAATTAACTAGTCTAGAATAAAATTAATATTTAATTTATATTTATTCCAAAAGATGGCGCACTCTACATTTCAAAATTTCTCTTTAGTTTAATTAGAAAAATAAATTAAAAGGTTTACCTTCTCCATTGTTTTCTTTTTGGGAAGAGGCGCTTCCAAAACTTTCTACACAAACAAATACAAATTTGGATGTATATAAGGTTAAATACAATATTTCTATATATATACAAATTAAAATGGTTGAGAAGAATATTTTCAGGACATCTGTAATCCTAAGCGCCGTAATTTTTTTCCAGACTTCTTGGAAGGTATTATCATTATTTTTTTTTAAACTGGGTTCCTGGAATTTCCAATGATATATTTAGGACAACACTATTTCTGCTAATACTGTCGAAAGAAGGTTATCAATTTGGGAGCGTCTGTTGTTTGTTTAAATAGCTGTGTAACGAAAGAGAATACATTCAAGTTTAGACATGTCTCTCTGAGCTGTTCCGACCTACGGTTGGTAGAGTGCTGATATTTAAATCTGGGAGTAAAACATTCTCCAATATGATACGAAGTATTATATATACAAATTAAAATGGTTGAGAATAATATTTAAGGACACGTGTACCATAACGACTTAATTTATTTTTCCAGACTTCTTGGAAGTTATTATTATTAATTAGTTCAACCTAATTTCCTGTGATCTATTTAGAACAAGACTATTTCAGCTAATACTGTCGAAAGAAGGTTATCAATTTGGAAGTCTGTTGTTTGTTTAAATAGCTGTGTATCAATGGAGAATACATTCAAGTTTAGACATGTCTCTCTGAGCTGTTCCGCCCTACGGATGGTAGAGTGTTGATATTTAAATCTGGGAGTAATACATTCTCCAATATGATACGAAGTATTATATATATACAAATTAAAATGGTTGAGAATAATATTTAAGGACACGTGTACCATAACGACTTAATTTCTTTTTCCAGACTTCTTGGAAGTTATTATCATTATTTTTTTTTTAAACTGCGTTCCTGGAATTTCCAATGATATATTTAGGACAACACTATTTCTGCTAATACTGTCGAAAGAAGGTTATCAATTTGGGAGCGTCTGTTGTTTGTTTAAATAGCTATGTAACGAAAGAGAATACATTCAAGTTTAGACATGTCTCTCTGAGCTGTTCCGCCCTACAGATGGTAGAGTGTTGATATTTAAATCTGGGAGTAAGACATTATCCAATATGATACGAAGTATTAGGCTGAAATAGGAAGAGTTGATAGAACACACTAGGTAGTTGCGATCCGAAGTGGTTTTGTCACCAATTAGAGTCCGTTAGTTTGAAAAGATAGTCAATAGATTGTTCTATCGTTTATTTTGAAGGGAGAGGCGACTTTTATTTTCATAAATCAATATCCTCCCAGCATAACTTCCATATTATATATGAGATACTATTACTTCCATATATTATTATGGATTAGTGCGACATCTGTTATGAAAATTCGAAACTATTATAGACGCGCCCTCCCATTAATTTTTCCATTGCAGTAATGATAGTAGAAATTGTTTAATATTTAAAAAGGAATCATACGCGTCAATAATATTTTCGAATTTTCCATGAATTATAAGGATGCTCCCTCTAGGACTGTTTTGAAAATGTTGAAATTCAGTCTACATCACGCTGACAAGGACCAACAGCTCCAAAGGGATTGGATATTTTCAAAAATTTTGTTGATATTCAGGAATTTAAAATATCCAAGCTTAGTTGATAACTAATTCCGATATATGGTACAAGACATCAGCCATATAGAGTTTCACGGTCAAGAGATAAATATTTGCTAATTTTACTTCATATATGTTACATTATCACTTTGATTTATTTACATAGTAGAAATAACACAATTATTAATTTTAAATTAGTGATTCCTGCATAAAAGTGTCCTATTTATATAATTCAGTGTCTTCAAGAAAATTTGAATTCCAGTAAACGAAATAGAGATAATAATTTGTATTATATCTTGAAATATGATTCCACACCTAAATTTCATGTTTGGACGGTAAAAACAAAGATTCAGCTACATGTAATAATGGCCTTCATGTTTACATATATGGTTTATGTTTTATACGCCTTTTGTTTGGGTGATTAGAGTCACGTGATAGGGATTGGCTTTGGTTAAATGTCCATTGCCAGGTTACCTTATTTAACCAATCAACGTTGAGTTAATTAGCCAATCGACACGATGATGACAATCTATATTCAATATAAGATCGCGGGTTCGATTCCAGGAAGTTTCTTTTTTGTAAAAATTAAAATATATTATTTGTTTTCTTTCTATATTAACTTTAATATAGTTTGTTAACTTAGTTGTATTTATGAATTAATTTTATATTTTCTTTATTTTTTATATTAGAGGGATCTGAAGCTTGGTCGCGTTCTGTAATGGAAGATTATTTACCCCAGGGTGGTGATATCTCGTTGTCACAGTTCAGTATTTCTTCACATTATTCATCGCATGTACGACGGAATAATGCTCTTTTCAGTTTAAGGTAAAATTTGAGATGGGTTATAACTGCCTATTGTTCTAGGTCCGTTCGTTGAACAAACTCATGTTCCACTATACAGTACATGTTAGTTTACGAGATTTTCCATTTTTCATTCTGAAATATTCCTCAGTTCTCGGATATTTTCTAACGAATTGCTTCGTTTCGTTGGCACAACGAATAATTCTTTAAAACCCAATGATGATTTTAAAAATCAATGAAGATTTACTTACTATCGGAATAAATTATATTTACGAATTTAAAATTTGACGCAGATATTTACCTCGATCGTGAATTATGAATTATCAATAGCAATTCTATATCATATGTTTTAGTTTATGCTTGCACCATAACACGCTAATTCAAGTAGAACATAGAGTTTAAAACGGAGTTAGATCGTGAAACTATATGAATATATTGCATTTACAATCTTACAACCACAATAATTAAAAATATAACAATAAGGCCTTTATATCAAGGAGTCTAGTCTTATACATTCTCACCCCGGAGTTCACAATACAAAATCAAAACATGTGTGTTGAGTGTATTAATAAGTAAATAAGTAATTAGCTACACGAAATCTACATCTGTGTTAAGGCCAAACAACTACTGATTATATTCTAGTCATATATTTACTTACATTTTCAAAATGTATTTTCATGTATGACAGCATTTATTTTTGTCAATTTGTTTAAGGTACAATATTTAAATAAACACAATTGTCACACATCGCAGAAATGTCCAGTTATCGATGACAATATAATAAAAACATCGTAGAATATTCAATAGAAAACAAGAGATTTAGTTACCACATAAATGGAATAGTTTTGACAATCTTCTGTTATATTCATATACTGAAGTAAACCAATATTTCAATAGAAGGAATATACTTGAATAGTTAGTTTAAGCCCTGGTCTTATTATCTAGGTAACTCAATATATCTTTCAGTCCTCGATAAATTTATTTATAAACGGAGAAGTTCCTTGAAAACCTCTGGTTTTCACACAAAAGGACAATTAAGGCATTTGAACTCTTTGTCAATTTCAAATCAATTTTGATATCAGAAGAATTAGGTTAGATTTGACTTACTTGGTTCTACCAAAGCAAGACATTATGAAAGTGATTTTGGGAAGATTAAGAAATTTTAGTAATTAAGAGCAGGTTTTAAGAGATTTGTATTTGTAACTTTATCAATAGAATGATATATATTTTACAGATCTCTAAAAAAATCAAACTAGCTAAACTTAATCGAGGCAATATAATAATCAATTATAACTATCTAGGCGACGGATATAAAGGATAATTAAATAAAATTGAATAAATTCAAGATGGCGTTGGAATGGAAAATTTATTAATTCTTCGATGAAAATAAAATTTTCTTTTCATGTATGATAATCAAATAATAAAGTTTCACCTAAGTTATTCATCAACTTATAGTTCTGAAAAATAATTAATTTCTCTGTCATTTGCCTGTATTTTGGCTCAGATGATTCAAATACTTTACCAAGAATAATTATGGTACCTGAAGACAATTTAATGGCCCCATTTCAAATCGTCCATAGTGTTTGGAATGACTGAAATGTGAAAGTGAAATCATTATTATCAACTTCAGTTATTTTTTTCTATATTTTATTGAATTAAAAAGTTATTCAATTTTTTACTAAGCCGAAAATAATAATATTATATGGACGTCACTCATCAGTGACAAAATTTCCTAAGTGTTTCGATTAAACTCATCCAATATATCATCATAGGTTGACTAAAATCTGATCAAAAGATTATAGAGATAAATAACTTCTAATAATTAATTTATTGATATATGATAGGTCAATTAATTTACGTATCTCCCCTTCTGTTTTGTTATATCCATCTGGCTGAAGATTGTATGTTTTATGGCTGTTCACTGTGTACTAGCTACTTGTGGTCCGACTTTCTACAGTACTCACTGTCTAATTAACATTTGTGTACTAGCTACTTATGGTCGTCTTTCTTCAGTAACTACTGTCTAATTAAAGCTGCTGTACTAGCTATTTGTGGTCGTCTTTCTTCAGTAACTACTGTCAAATTAACACTGTTGTACTAGCTACTTGTGGTCGTCTTTCTTCAGTATCTCTTGTCTAATTAACACTGTGTACTAGCTACTTGTGGTCCAACTTTCTACAGTACTCACTGTCTAATTAACACTAGTGAACTAGCTACTTGTGGTTGTCTTTCTTTAGTATCTCTTGTCTAATTAACACTGGTGTACTAGCTACTTGTGGTCCGACTTTCTACAGTAACTACTGTCTAATTAACATTTGTGTACTAGCTACTTGTGGTTTTCTTTCTTCAGTAACAACTGTCTAATTAACACTGGTGTACTAGCTACTTGTGGTCGTCTTTCTTCAGTAACTACTGTCTAATTAACACTGGTGTACTAGCTATTTGTGGTCGTCGTTCTTCAGTAACTACTGTCTAATTAACACTGGTGTACTAGCTACTTGTGGTCGTCTTTCTTCAGTAACCACTGTCTAATTGACACTGGTGTACCAGCTACTTGTGGTCGTCTTTCTTCAGTAACTACTGTCTAATTAACACTGGTGTACTAGCTACTTGTGGTCCAACTTTCTACAGTACCCACTGTCTAATTAACACTGGTGAACTAGCTACTTGTGGTCGTCTTTCTTTAGTATCTCTTGTCTAATTAACACTGGTGTACTAGCTACTTGTGGTCGTCTTTCTTCAGTAACTACTGTCTAATTAACACTGGTGTACTAGCTACTTGTGGTCGTCTTTCTACAGTAACTACTGTCTAATTAACTGTGGTGTACTAGCTACTTGTGGTTGTCTTTCTTCAGTATCTCTTGTCTAATTAACACTGGTGTACTAGCTACTTGTGGTCCAACTTTCTACAGTACCCTCTGTCTAATTAACACTGGTGAACTAGCTACTTGTGGTCGTCTTTATTTAGTATCTCTTGTCTAATTAACACTGGTGTACTAGCTACTTGTGGTTGTCTTTCTTCAGTAACTACTGTCTAATTAACACTTGTCTACTAGCTACTTGTGGTCCGAATTTCTACAGTACCCACTGTCTAATTAACACTGGTGAACTAGCTACTTGTGGTCGTCTTTCTTTTAGTATCTCTTGTCTAATTAACACTGGTGTACTAGCTACTTGTGGTTGTCTTTCTTCAATAACTACTGTCTAATTCACACTTGTCTACTAGCTACTTGTGGTCCGACTTTCTACAGTACCCACTGTCTAATTAACACTGGTGAACTAGCTACTTGTGGTCGTCTTTCTTTAGTATCTCTTGTCTAATTAACACTGGTGTACTAGCTACTTGTGGTCGTCTTTCTTCAGTAACTACTGTCTAATTAACACTGGTGTACTAGCTACTTGTGGTCGTCTTTCTTCAGTAACTACTGTCTAATTAACACTGGTGTACTAGCTACTTATGGTCGTCTTTCTTTAGTATCTCTTGTCTAATTAACACTGGTGTACTAGCTACTTGTGTTCGTCTTTCTTCAGTATCTATTGTTTAATTAACACTGGTGTACTAGCTCCTTGTGGCCCAACTTTCTACAGTACCCACTGTCTAATTAACACTGGTGTACTAGCTACTTGTGGTTGTCTTTCTTCAGTAACTACTGTCTAATTAACACTGGTGTACTAGCTACTTGTTGTCGTCTTTCTTCAGTAACTACTGTCTAATTAACACTGGTGTACTAGCTACTTATGGTCGTCTTTCTTTAGTATCTCTTGTCTAATTAGCACTGGTGTACTAGCTACTTGTGGTCGTCTTTCTTCAGTATCTATTGTCTAATTAACACTGGTGTACTAGCTACTTGTGGTCCGACTTTCTATAGTGACTACTGTCTAATTAACACTTGTGTACTAGCTACTTGTGGTTGTCTTTCTTCAGTAACTACTGTCTAATTAACACTGGTGTACTAGCTACTTATGGTCGTCTTTCTTCAGTAACTACTGTCTAATTAAAGCTGCTGTACTAGCTATTTGTGGTCGTCTTTCTTCAGTAACTACTGTCAAATTAACACTGTTGTACTAGCTACTTGTGGTCGTCTTTCTTCAGTATCTCTTGTCTAATTAACACTGTGTACTAGCTACTTGTGGTCCAACTTTCTACAGTACTCACTGTCTAATTAACACTAGTGAACTAGCTACTTGTGGTTGTCTTTCTTTAGTATCTCTTGTCTAATTAACACTGGTGTACTAGCTACTTGTGGTCCGACTTTCTACAGTAACTACTGTCTAATTAACATTTGTGTACTAGCTACTTGTGGTTTTCTTTCTTCAGTAACAACTGTCTAATTAACACTGGTGTACTAGCTACTTGTGGTCGTCTTTCTTCAGTAACTACTGTCTAATTAACACTGGTGTACTAGCTATTTGTGGTCGTCGTTCTTCAGTAACTACTGTCTAATTAACACTGGTGTACTAGCTACTTGTGGTCGTCTTTCTTCAGTAACCACTGTCTAATTGACACTGGTGTACCAGCTACTTGTGGTCGTCTTTCTTCAGTAACTACTGTCTAATTAACACTGGTGTACTAGCTACTTGTGGTCCAACTTTCTACAGTACCCACTGTCTAATTAACACTGGTGAACTAGCTACTTGTGGTCGTCTTTCTTTAGTATCTCTTGTCTAATTAACACTGGTGTACTAGCTACTTGTGGTCGTCTTTCTTCAGTAACTACTGTCTAATTAACACTGGTGTACTAGCTACTTGTGGTCGTCTTTCTACAGTAACTACTGTCTAATTAACTGTGGTGTACTAGCTACTTGTGGTTGTCTTTCTTCAGTATCTCTTGTCTAATTAACACTGGTGTACTAGCTACTTGTGGTCCAACTTTCTACAGTACCCTCTGTCTAATTAACACTGGTGAACTAGCTACTTGTGGTCGTCTTTATTTAGTATCTCTTGTCTAATTAACACTGGTGTACTAGCTACTTGTGGTTGTCTTTCTTCAGTAACTACTGTCTAATTAACACTTGTCTACTAGCTACTTGTGGTCCGAATTTCTACAGTACCCACTGTCTAATTAACACTGGTGAACTAGCTACTTGTGGTCGTCTTTCTTTAGTATCTCTTGTCTAATTAACACTGGTGTACTAGCTACTTGTGGTTGTCTTTCTTCAATAACTACTGTCTAATTAACACTTGTCTACTAGCTACTTGTGGTCCGACTTTCTACAGTACCCACTGTCTAATTAACACTGGTGAACTAGCTACTTGTGGTCGTCTTTCTTTAGTATCTCTTGTCTAATTAACACTGGTGTACTAGCTACTTGTGGTCGTCTTTCTTCAGTAACTACTGTCTAATTAACACTGGTGTACTAGCTACTTGTGGTCGTCTTTCTTCAGTAACTACTGTCTAATTAACACTGGTGTACTAGCTACTTATGGTCGTCTTTCTTTAGTATCTCTTGTCTAATTAACACTGGTGTACTAGCTACTTGTGTTCGTCTTTCTTCAGTATCTATTGTCTAATTAACACTGGTGTACTAGCTCCTTGTGGCCCAACTTTCTACAGTACCCACTGTCTAATTAACACTGGTGTACTAGCTACTTGTGGTTGTCTTTCTTCAGTAACTACTGTCTAATTAACACTGGTGTACTAGCTACTTGTTGTCGTCTTTCTTCAGTAACTACTGTCTAATTAACACTGGTGTACTAGCTACTTATGGTCGTCTTTCTTTAGTATCTCTTGTCTAATTAGCACTGGTGTACTAGCTACTTGTGGTCGTCTTTCTTCAGTATCTATTGTCTAATTAACACTGGTGTACTAGCTACTTGTGGTCCGACTTTCTATAGTAACTACTGTCTAATTAACACTTGTGTACTAGCTACTTGTGGTTGTCTTTCTTCAGTAACTACTGTCTAATTAACACTGGTGTACTAGCTACTTATGGTCGTCTTTCTTCAGTAACTACTGTCTAATTAAAGCTGCTGTACTAGCTATTTGTGGTCGTCTTTCTTCAGTAACTACTGTCAAATTAACACTGTTGTACTAGCTACTTGTGGTCGTCTTTCTTCAGTATCTCTTGTCTAATTAACACTGTGTACTAGCTACTTGTGGTCCAACTTTCTACAGTACTCACTGTCTAATTAACACTAGTGAACTAGCTACTTGTGGTTGTCTTTCTTTAGTATCTCTTGTCTAATTAACACTGGTGTACTAGCTACTTGTGGTCCGACTTTCTACAGTAACTACTGTCTAATTAACATTTGTGTACTAGCTACTTGTGGTTTTCTTTCTTCAGTAACAACTGTCTAATTAACACTGGTGTACTAGCTACTTGTGGTCGTCTTTCTTCAGTAACTACTGTCTAATTAACACTGGTGTACTAGCTATTTGTGGTCGTCGTTCTTCAGTAACTACTGTCTAA
Organism: Cordylochernes scorpioides; assembly: GCA_030710605.1. Taxonomy (NCBI): domain Eukaryota; kingdom Metazoa; phylum Arthropoda; class Arachnida; order Pseudoscorpiones; family Chernetidae; genus Cordylochernes; species Cordylochernes scorpioides. The sequence goes on from CP092869.1 coordinate 66,383,692, forward strand.
TTAACACTGGTGTACTAGCTACTTGTGGTCGTCTTTCTTCAGTAACCACTGTCTAATTGACACTGGTGTACCAGCTACTTGTGGTCGTCTTTCTTCAGTAACTACTGTCTAATTAACACTGGTGTACTAGCTACTTGTGGTCCAACTTTCTACAGTACCCACTGTCTAATTAACACTGGTGAACTAGCTACTTGTGGTCGTCTTTCTTTAGTATCTCTTGTCTAATTAACACTGGTGTACTAGCTACTTGTGGTCGTCTTTCTTCAGTAACTACTGTCTAATTAACACTGGTGTACTAGCTACTTGTGGTCGTCTTTCTTCAGTAACTACTGTCTAATTAACACTGGTGTACTAGCTACTTGTGGTCGTCTTTCTACAGTAACTACTGTCTAATTAACACTGGTGTACTAGCTACTTGTGGTCCAACTTTCTACAGTACCCTCTGTCTAATTAACACTGGTGAACTAGCTACTTGTGGTCGTCTTTATTTAGTATCTCTTGTCTAATTAACACTGGTGTACTAGCTACTTGTGGTTGTCTTTCTTCAGTAACTACTGTCTAATTAACACTTGTCTACTAGCTACTTGTGGTCCGAATTTCTACAGTACCCACTGTCTAATTAACACTGGTGAACTAGCTACTTGTGGTCGTCTTTCTTTAGTATCTCTTGTCTAATTAACACTGGTGTACTAGCTACTTGTGGTTGTCTTTCTTCAATAACTACTGTCTAATTAACACTTGTCTACTAGCTACTTGTGGTCCGACTTTCTACAGTACCCACTGTCTAATTAACACTGGTGAACTAGCTACTTGTGGTCGTCTTTCTTTAGTATCTCTTGTCTAATTAACACTGGTGTACTAGCTACTTGTGTTCGTCTTTCTTCAGTAACTACTGTCTAATTAACACTGGTGTACTAGCTACTTGTGGTCGTCTTTCTTCAGTAACTACTGTCTAATTAACACTGGTGTACTAGCTACTTATGGTCGTCTTTCTTTAGTATCTCTTGTCTAATTAACACTGGTGTACTAGCTACTTGTGTTCGTCTTTCTTCAGTATCTATTGTCTAATTAACACGGGTGTACTAGCTCCTTGTGGCCCAACTTTCTACAGTACCCACTGTCTAATTAACACTGGTGTACTAGCTACTTGTGGTTGTCTTTCTTCAGTAACTACTGTCTAATTAACACTGGTGTACTAGCTACTTGTTGTCGTCTTTCTTCAGTAACTACTGTCTAATTAACACTGGTGTACTAGCTACTTATGGTCGTCTTTCTTTAGTATCTCTTGTCTAATTAGCACTGGTGTACTAGCTACTTGTGGTCGTCTTTCTTCAGTATCTATTGTCTAATTAACACTGGTGTACTAGCTACTTGTGGTCCGACTTTCTATAGTAACTACTGTCTAATTAACACTTGTGTACTAGCTACTTGTGGTTGTCTTTCTTCAGTAACTACTGTCTAATTAACACTGGTGTACTAGCTACTTATGGTCGTCTTTCTTCAGTAACTACTGTCTAATTAAAGCTGCTGTACTAGCTATTTGTGGTCGTCTTTCTTCAGTAACTACTGTCAAATTAACACTGTTGTACTAGCTACTTGTGGTCGTCTTTCTTCAGTATCTCTTGTCTAATTAACACTGTGTACTAGCTACTTGTGGTCCAACTTTCTACAGTACTCACTGTCTAATTAACACTAGTGAACTAGCTACTTGTGGTTGTCTTTCTTTAGTATCTCTTGTCTAATTAACACTGGTGTACTAGCTACTTGTGGTCCGACTTTCTACAGTAACTACTGTCTAATTAACATTTGTGTACTAGCTACTTGTGGTTTTCTTTCTACAGTAACAACTGTCTAATTAACACTGGTGTACTAGCTATTTGTGGTCGTCGTTCTTCAGTAACTACTGTCTAATTAACACTGGTGTACTAGCTACTTGTGGTCGTCTTTCTTCAGTAACCACTGTCTAATTGACACTGGTGTACCAGCTACTTGTGGTCGTCTTTCTTCAGTAACTACTGTCTAATTAACACTGGTGTACTAGCTACTTGTGGTCCAACTTTCTACAGTACCCACTGACTAATTAACACTGGTGAACTAGCTACTTGTGGTCGTCTTTCTTTAGTATCTCTTGTCTAATTAACACTGGTGTACTAGCTACTTGTGGTCGTCTATCTTCAGTAACTACTGTCTAATTAACACTGGTGTACTAGCTACTTGTGGTCGTCTTTCTACAGTAACTACTGTCTAATTAACTGTGGTGTACTAGCTACTTGTGGTTGTCTTTCTTCAGTATCTCTTGTCTAATTAACACTGGTGTACTAGCTACTTGTGGTCCAACTTTCTACAGTACCCTCTGTCTAATTAACACTGGTGAACTAGCTACTTGTGGTCGTCTTTATTTAGTATCTCTTGTCTAATTAACACTGGTGTACTAGCTACTTGTGGTTGTCTTTCTTCAGTAACTACTGTCTAATTAACACTGGTGTACTAGCTACTTATGGTCGTCTTTCTTCAGTAACTACTGTCTAATTAAAGCTGCTGTACTAGCTATTTGTGGTCGTCTTTCTTCAGTAACTACTGTCAAATTAACACTGTTGTACTAGCTACTTGTGGTCGTCTTTCTTCAGTATCTCTTGTCTAATTAACACTGTGTACTAGCTACTTGTGGTCCAACTTTCTACAGTACTCACTGTCTAATTAACACTAGTGAACTAGCTACTTGTGGTTGTCTTTCTTTAGTATCTCTTGTCTAATTAACACTGGTGTACTAGCTACTTGTGGTCCGACTTTCTACAGTAACTACTGTCTAATTAACATTTGTGTACTAGCTACTTGTGGTTTTCTTTCTTCAGTAACAACTGTCTAATTAACACTGGTGTACTAGCTACTTGTGGTCGTCTTTCTTCAGTAACTACTGTCTAATTAACACTGGTGTACTAGCTATTTGTGGTCGTCGTTCTTCAGTAACTACTGTCTAATTAACACTGGTGTACTAGCTACTTGTGGTCGTCTTTCTTCAGTAACCACTGTCTAATTGACACTGGTGTACCAGCTACTTGTGGTCGTCTTTCTTCAGTAACTACTGTCTAATTAACACTGGTGTACTAGCTACTTGTGGTCCAACTTTCTACAGTACCCACTGACTAATTAACATTGGTGAACTAGCTACTTGTGGTCGTCTTTCTTTAGTATCTCTTGTCTAATTAACACTGGTGTACTAGCTACTTGTGGTCGTCTATCTTCAGTAACTACTGTCTAATTAACACTGGTGTACTAGCTACTTGTGGTCGTCTTTCTACAGTAACTACTGTCTAATTAACTGTGGTGTACTAGCTACTTGTGGTTGTCTTTCTTCAGTATCTCTTGTCTAATTAACACTGGTGTACTAGCTACTTGTGGTCCAACTTTCTACAGTACCCTCTGTCTAATTAACACTGGTGAACTAGCTACTTGTGGTCGTCTTTATTTAGTATCTCTTGTCTAATTAACACTGGTGTACTAGCTACTTGTGGTTGTCTTTCTTCAGTAACTACTGTCTAATTAACACTTGTCTACTAGCTACTTGTGGTCCGACTTTCTACAGTACCCACTGTCTAATTAACACTGGTGAACTAGCTACTTTTGGTCGTCTTTCTTTAGTATCTCTTGTCTAATTAACACTGGTGTACTAGCTACTTGTGGTCGTCTTTCTTCAGTAACTACTGTCTAATTAACACTGGTGTACTAGCTACTTGTGGTCGTCTTTCTTCAGTAACTACTGTCTAATTAACACTGGTGTACTAGCTACTTATGGTCGTCTTTCTTTAGTATCTCTTGTCTAATTAACACTGGTGTACTAGCTACTTGTGGTCGTCTTTCTTCAGTATCTATTGTCTAATTAACACTGGTGTACTAGCTCCTTGTGGCCCAACTTTCTACAGTACCCACTGTCTAATTAACACTGGTGTACTAGCTACTTGTGGTTGTCTTTCTTCAGTAACTACTGTCTAATTAACACTGGTGTACTAGCTACTTGTGGTCGTCTTTCTTCAGTAACTACTGTCTAATTAACACTGGTGTACTAGCTACTTGTGGTCCGACTTTCTATAGTGACTACTGTCTAATTAACACTTGTGTACTAGCTACTTGTGGTTGTCTTTCTTCAGTAACTACTGTCTAATTAACACTGGTGTACTAGCTACTTGTGGTCCGACTCTCTGCAGTACCCACTGTCTAATTAACACTGGTGAACTAGCTACTTGTGGTCGTCTTTCTTCAGTATCTCTTGTCTATTTAACACTGGTGTACTAGCTACTTGTGGTCGTCTTTCTTCAGTAACTACTGTCTAATTAACACTGGTGTACTAGCTACTATTGGTCGTCTTTCTTTAGTAACTACCGTCTAATTAACACTGGTGTACTAGCTTCTTGTGGTCCGACTTTCTACAGTACTCACTGTCTAATTAACACTGGTGTACTAGCTACTTGTTGTCGTCTTTCTTCAGTAACTACTGTCTAATTAACACTGGTGTACTAGCTACTTATGGTCGTCTTTCTTTAGTATCTCTTGTCTAATTAGCACTGGTGTACTAGCTACTTGTGGTCGTCTTTCTTCAGTATCTATTGTCTAATTAACACTGGTGTACTAGCTACTTGTGGTCCGACTTTCTATAGTAACTACTGTCTAATTAACACTTGTGTACTAGCTACTTGTGGTTGTCTTTCTTCAGTAACTACTGTCTAATTAACACTGGTGTACTAGCTACTTATGGTCGTCTTTCTTCAGTAACTACTGTCTAATTAAAGCTGCTGTACTAGCTATTTGTGGTCGTCTTTCTTCAGTAACTACTGTCAAATTAACACTGTTGTACTAGCTACTTGTGGTCGTCTTTCTTCAGTATCTCTTGTCTAATTAACACTGTGTACTAGCTACTTGTGGTCCAACTTTCTACAGTACTCACTGTCTAATTAACACTAGTAAACTAGCTACTTGTGGTTGTCTTTCTTTAGTATCTCTTGTCTAATTAACACTGGTGTACTAGCTACTGTGGTCCGACTTTCTACAGTAACTACTGTCTAATTAACATTTGTGTACTAGCTACTTGTGGTTTCTTTCTACAGTAACAACTGTCTAATTAACACTGGTGTACTAGCTATTTGTGGTCGTCGTTCTTCAGTAACTACTGTCTAATTAACACTGGTGTACTAGCTACTTGTGGTCGTCTTTCTTCAGTAACCACTGTCTAATTGACACTGGTGTACCAGCTACTTGTGGTCGTCTTTCTTCAGTAACTACTGTCTAATTAACACTGGTGTACTAGCTACTTGTGGTCCAACTTTCTACAGTACCCACTGACTAATTAACACTGGTGAACTAGCTACTTGTGGTCGTCTTTCTTTAGTATCTCTTGTCTAATTAACACTGGTGTACTAGCTACTTGTGGTCGTCTATCTTCAGTAACTACTGTCTAATTAACACTGGTGTACTAGCTACTTGTGGTCGTCTTTCTACAGTAACTACTGTCTAATTAACTGTGGTGTACTAGCTACTTGTGGTTGTCTTTCTTCAGTATCTCTTGTCTAATTAACACTGGTGTACAAGCTACTTGTGGTCCAACTTTCTACAGTACCCTCTGTCTAATT